>JAANYP010008403.1:1112500-1668613 GCA_020465985.1 Centrapalus pauciflorus
TTTTTGTAAGGTACTCTCTCAACCATGCAACACAACAAAAGTATAAGATGCTGTGATTCCTGGCTTTTCCAGAGAAGGCACAGGTATGGTCTCCTGGATATTTTGATTTTATCTTTTGGTCATCTTTTTATCCAATGATTTTTTTTCTTTGGGGTACTTTTAAGTTGGTGTTAAAGATGTCACTTGTATATAAAAAGTTGCATGTATGATAGAAATTTTTACATTAGGTCAGAGTATTTCTACATAGCACTCGTACATTAGGCAGGAGTTTTTATCCTACATACACCAAAATAAATATTGCTCCTAGGACAGTCAGTCACCCCCACCACTTGCTAAGGAAGTCAAAATCACAAAACTGGTGCTGGTGTCGTTTTTAGTCTTTCAGATGACCTGAAACCACACCCTATGGGTGAAATTTTGTTGCCCATCCGTTAAGCACCACTGGAAATTAAATAAATGATACACAAGTATGGATTTAAACTTAGGACCTCCACATTATCCTAATCAAGCCCCAATCATTAAAGCAGGCACACCAAACTTGGCCCGTCCAACTGTCACATCAAATACGTAATTACATCTAACTAGAAAGAAGATCTTTTGCAAGCATTCAAACAGAACAGACTAAATCTAAAGAAGTTGGCAGAAAGTGAATACTACAGACACAAACAGGTACCGAACTAATTTTTAAAGCATCCTTGCGTTACACATTTTTATGTTCCTTTCTACATAAATTTTGTTAAGCATAATTTTTCAACACAAGCTAATTTAATTTTTACATTAAGCATAAAGGGAGGAGGCTTGCATATATAGTGTAATTCAGAAAAAGGCTTTAATGACTTACAAATCACAACGATTTTAGCAATCAAAAAGATACGCAATCTCATATGAACGAAAACAAAAAAACCAAACTGGAAGGAAATGAACAAGTAACAACAATTAGATGCCTTGCCTTGAAAAGGGCAAAAGATAAATGTTTAGGGATGCGGTAACTATGAACTTTTTCATGATCCACCAGATCAAAATACATATGTTTCCCGATCTGTTCACGGAGGTACTCATCTCGAGCAACCTAATCATGTTATAAATTGGTAGGCAAAATCAGAAATGATTTCTAGAACATATTAGTATATTACAGTCATTCAAGGACTTGGGAAGTTTTGACCTTTATAATACTACATAAATGTGCATCTGCTTTCTCCTTGCCCTTTAGATCTTGTTCTTTCAACCTTATCTGAAAGATGATGGGTTTAGTTCTAATATATATATATATATATATATATATATATATATATATATATATATATATATATATATATATATATATATATATATATATATATATATATATATATAAAAACTAACACACACATAACCCACACAATATACATAGAAACACACACAAGTGAGAACCTACTTTTCGTGGGAAACCAGAGAACCAATTTAAAATTTTATTTTTTTTATTCATATATATAATTTTAATCAATTTAAACCATTATAGTTATTTTTTAAAAAAATATTTTTTTGTTGATGCATAAAACACGAACTTTTTTTGTGCATAAACTCCGTCTTTATGCACAATGTGATGTATGAGGTTACGCACAAATAAAAATATAATTTCGTGTTTTATGCATCAACAAAAAAAATTTTCAAAAAATAACAATAAAGGTTTAACTTGATTAAAAATAGAAAAATATGCATGATAAAATCAATTTTTTGATGGTTCCCCATTCCCCATTTAACGAGAAATTCCATGGAACCCTATATATATATATATATATATATATATATATATATATATATATATATATATATATATATATATATATATATATATATATATATATATATATATATTATGGTTCCAATAAGTACCATTATTTGCGCAGGGTACGTCCACCTGAACAAATTTTTTTTCCATATTCATTTGTTTGATAGACTTAGAAAACTCAAAAAAGGATACGGTTCCAATACGTACCATTATTTGCGCAGGGTTTCATATTCATCACACACACGCACGCACGCACACACACACAGAGATATTGTGTGTGTGTGTGTGTGTGTGTTTTAATTGTTAAAATATACATGGATATCAAAAAAATTGTATTAAAAATTTGTTTACGCCGGTACTTCGAGGTACCCTGCGAGAACAGTGCTACTTTCTTGTGTGTGTGTGTATACATAAATACATACATACATACATACATATACATATATATATATATATATATATATATATATATATATATATATATATATATATATATATATATATATATATATATATATACTAGTTTTGCATCCCATGTATAACATGGGTATATTTAATAAAACATATATAAGATAATAAATGTTGATATCAAAATAATATAAAAAGTATCATTAAATATGAATTTAAATATGATATAAGCTAACTATAAATAAAAAGTCAAGATAAGTACATGATTGCATTTAAATTGAAAAATAGTATTTTTAATATTATAACATTATAATGTACCAGTTATGCGATCAATTATTGTATGTTATATTGCTATAATCGATATTTAAGTACGTTTTTATTTTTCAGTTAATAAATAGTTTAAAATCAAGCTCTCATATATGAGAAAAACTTGTACTCATTTTTAAAATTGATTAAGTTGGTAAGATAAACTAATATTAATAAAAACTTTTAAGAATGAAAATAGATGTAAATTTACATTATTTAATTAGGTTGACTTTCATTAATAGTGGCTAAATTAAATAGTAATTAGTTTTAGTTTTTCAAATAATTAAAGAATAAATTGAATGAGTTATATTAGGAAAATTGGGAGGGAAAATAAAAAACTCATTAGTTAAAAAAATTGACATGTGTCACTAATTATTTTGTTTTATTAATATATATAGATTTGTGTGTGTAGATTTACATTATAAGTGTATATATGTACATTCACATACATTTCGTTTCTTAGAAGTTTATAAAAATGACATGAGGATGTACATAATGGTTGATGTGAATGTATATACATTTACATCAACCATTCTGCACATTCACATATCATTCTATAAATTTACAAGACATGAAATGTAACTAATTTTATTAACATATACTTATAATGTTAAATTCAAATAATTATATGCAAAAAAAAAAAAGTTTGTGTTTTACCAGGTAAGAACTGTTTCATTTCAAATGGTGAGCCTTTATTGTCATTTGTCAATAAGGGGTATACCTGATGATTACGAACATACTCCAGAAAAGAGGGAACGTCTGGATAACGACATGTTCCGATATGTTTAACCTTAAGAGGTTTCTGAAAGCAAATGATATCCCCATCTTGAAGCTGTCAAGCCATAAAAACTCGTGCAATCAGATAATGCCAATGATTGATCAACAAAAAGAAGAAAGCACGATAAAAAAAAATTGCAACTGATAACCACAAAAGAGCTGGCTGCCTTATAATGTATACCTGATTACCCTGAAACGTTAACCTCTTGTTGAGGTGTTCACACAGAACATGCGGCTCAAACTTGATTTCCTGGACACAAAGAAGAATATGATGGCAACAACCTAAAAGATTCATGAGAACATAAAAGTTAAAGAAACAAAAGGTGAAAGAAGAACCTCATATAATTCAATTTCTTCATTAGGTGCATAGCCAGCCAGTTCATTCAGCATTGCTATTATTTCTATCGGCCTTCCAGTGTCCTTCACAAAAAGCCGCCCAACATACCTAGCATTAAGAGCTTTAGGGTTGTTGCTCCAACATTATATAGATTATTATTATAATGTCAAGGTTCTTTGGCTCTGTGCTTTATGATAAACTCTACAATTAGATCAACACAACTGTGTCTGTCACCATTCTTTCCGGACCACACATGCACATGGACCTCGTCTTTATGACCTCTTTAGGTCAGATTTATACAAGTAAAGATAAAAATAAAAAATCATGCAATGCTGATAAGGTTTTTATTGAAGTTGCATATAGTGATATAGAAATTAGAAAGTGGGCCCATAACCGATTTTCTCTGATGTTTAACGGCTAAGCATGGAAACAGAGCTCTGGTTTCATGTATTGATTGTATTCTCAGCAAATTTTCTTCTGGTGTCACTTAGAAATGCATGTCTCTAGCAAGTGCATGGTTATGTCCCCAAGTGTAGCCCTCCACATACGAGCATGTGTACATTTTCTATTTTTATTACTAGCCATCTAATTGATGCAGTTTGTGTCTGAAACAGCCAAAACATAATGTGTCTGTGAAAGGGGTGTACTTTTTATTACTAATCATCGATTTTTTAAATAAAAATCGATCATTTAATGAGGAAATCATTTCACAATACTTCTTTTTGAGACTTTGTTTCTTTCAGGTTGTTGTTAATACTTTTTGTTGTTCCTTTCTTCTTGGCTAACCAAACTAGATGTCAGGGCCAGCCAAGTTGTTTATTTCTTCTTGGTTAACCAAAATAGAACCTTTAATCATTCATCAGTGCATCAGCTTTTACATCAAAAATGCATTTCTACATGTAGTTCATGAGGAGGAAGCATCACACATGATTCAGCCACTAGCCCTATGGTTTAAAGGAGACTTCTAGGGTTGTTCTAATGAAGCATTTGATGCATGTCTTCAATAAGGCTCCTCAGATTTGGTCTTCTTGAGCATGGAGAAATTTGAGATGATAGAATGCTTAAGACTACAGTTTTACAATACGTGGCAGAATTACTATTTTTATTTACGATATTGATCAGATCATGATCACGGACAATAAATAAAATATGATTATTTTGAATTGGCAATCTCTACAATCACTCGTATCACCATATTGAATGGGATTGACATTCAAATCCATTCCATAATATATTGAAAAAAAACATTACAAAATTTGAATCTCCATTGATAGCGTACAAAACTTGAATCTCCATAGACGATGAAAAAAAACATGGCTAGAAGTTCCATACCCAAGCATCGACCACCATGCAAAGCCGACCGCCGACCACCATGCAACGCCGACCGCCGACCACCATGCAACGCCGACCGCCGACCACCATGCAACCGACCGCTGACCTTTCTGGGTTCGTGTTGTGAAAAACCTAGTGTTCATGGGTCCGAATCAAGGTCTCCATCACAACCTTCTTCTCCGGGCTCCACCGCAACCTTCTTCTCCAGCCTCCTCTTTCTACACGAAGGTCTCGGATTTCAACATTATGGTTTCGATTTCTTCAAACGATTTCAATCGATAAATGGTGTATATTGACGATGTAGTGGAGATAAGAACACATTTTATGCACGATGCAGCAGTGATTTTGTTTTGCAATGTATATGTAAGTATATTTCAAATTAATGTGGAATTTTTTGTTAGCTGAAACCGATGCATCGTTTTGCATAATAATGATATTGACGATGCATCTGAGATTTTGTTTTGCATAACAATGATTGATGATGCAGTTGCTATTTTGGTTTGCAAAGGGGTGATATTGACGACGTTAGGATGGTTGAATACATAATCAGTTTAACACATTTGTTGATTATGTAGTTTAGGATATTTATTTATTATGAAGATTTGTAAAGCGCATCGTCGTTTTTGTATAATGCACTGTCATTTTTGGGTTAATTTTGAACATGAAGATAAAGCTTTGAAGGAGTGCATCGCCTTGTGGAGTACATCATCGTCATTTTGATGGAGTCATCATCGTTTTTTTTATGGAGTGCATCATCAATTATGATTTAATGTTAAACACGAAGATGATGATGAAGATTTGATTAATAGCATATGGATGTTTTCTTAAAAGATATGATGTAGATAGTTTTTAAATATAGAATTATGTATTAATTATGAAATTTCAAATTAAAATTAAAATATATTATGTACTGAAAATACCCTTGTACGTTTTCTTTTAAATGCATCATTAATCTATATACGCATATCCATCTAATCTAACGGCTACGATTGGTTTTCCAAGGTATTCCGATGCATAGAGGTTTTCCATTAAACTCATCCCTATGTGTGTGTGTAGGATATGGATATTGTGAGAAATTAAATAATTGTGAGAAATGTTGGATCGAAATAACACATATGTTGAATCTAACATGTTATTTCGTGATTCAACAGCAAGTGTTGAATCAAATACAAAATGATCATTTGTCTTTGGTTCAATACTTTCTATTGAATCATGAAATAACACGTTGATTCAACATATATGTTATTTTGATTCAACATTTCTAACCAATATTTTATTTCTCACTTGATCCTAAATCTGTGTGTGTGTGTGTGTCTACATACATACATGCATACATATATACATATATATATATATATATATATATATATATATATATATATATATATATATATATATATATATATATATATATATATAGAGAGAGAGAGAGAGAGAGGTGGTTAAATGGAGAACCTCCATGCATCGAAGAACCTTGAAGAACCTCCATGCACCACCGCAAATGCATCACAATTCCCCCGTAATGCATCATTATTTCCACGTGATGCATCAAATTCCCGCGTGATGCATCGATTTCATTTCAATTTTCTAGCGATGCATTGTGGTTCTCCAAGGTTCTTCGATGCATAAGGTTCTCCATTGAACCCACCCCTATATATATATATATATATATATATATATATATATATATATATATATATATCTACATACATACACACACACACACATATATATAGTCAGGTTCAAAAACGTCCCTCTCGAAATCAAGTGCACCCAAAGGTACCACCCTTAATAAAAAATTTTAAATTTTCTTTCATAACCATGTTTAAATTACCGTTATACACATGATATATGAATTTCACATACATTCACACTTTCTGTGTCGTTAAAAATTATGAAATGTTTATTCAAACCCACTACGTACCACACCATTCACAAGATTTATTTTTTGAATTTTGATGTTGCTCCTTTTGATAAAAAGTCTATGCAAAAAATATATATGTGTGTGAAATTGTGAATGATCATTCACAACCGGGTACGCTGGGTACCTAGAATATCATGGGTACGCTGATGAACCTGATTCTATCTATATATATACACACACCACACACATAGATATCTGTAGGTGTTTATGTTTCTATTTATGTCCAAGAGAGAGAATGGATACCGTAATTCCTCCTTCAATGGATCATAGAGTTTGAAGAAAATAAGAATATCCCCTTTGTTGGTCGTAGGCAGAGGAATTGGGCGTAAATCCTACATTGATAAGGATAGCTGTTATGCTTGAAAGAAAATCAGGTAAGTTACAACTTCAAAAGATGTTTGAATTAGTAATATTAACCGTTCAGGAAAAAGAATGTTATCAACGAGTTATTACCGGTCCAAGTTCTACTTCGAGAAACAACTTAAGCTCACTGTTGTTAGCATCTTTTGATGTCTCTCTTAAATGTCCAACCTAAAACACAATGAAGTTGGCATGAGATTTTGAATCAATATGATTATGTATGTGCACAGCTTCCTAATTCTTTATATAACCCAAAAAAGACTGCAGTAGCCAGAGAACACAATGTATACCTCTGAAACCATATCGATAAGCAGGGGCTGCATGCCCTTAACATACACTAGACGATCCATTACAAGTAAACTAGGATACAATAATTTCTTGAAAAGCCAAATATTAGTATATCACTATAAACCTAGTAGAAACCCAATCCGACAACCCTCTGTTATTAGCTTCTAGTTTATAGACAGATACATCCAGTGAAGCAGTCTTGGTTAGAACGAATACTATCGAACTCGACGTACCTGCCGAAAAGATTACCAACACCAGAGCATGTTGACTTTCTCTCTCACAATTTGCTACTCTGCTTTGATGTTTTTGGGTGTTGATGTCGAAAAACCTAGTAAGTGAGGCCTTAGATAATTACAGCAACTAAATCTCGTATATAATGTTGATCCTCAAAAACCTGCAATTCCCACTCATTCGGTCGTATGATAGGCGGCCGAATTCTATACGGCTGTGTGATCTGCACCGACTTACTATACCGTCGTACAGTTGGCAAGAGATGTTTTATATGGTCATATGGCTATACGCCAGTATGAACACACGCTAACATACTATACATCCGTATGTTTGTTACAAAAAAAACCATACGGTTGTATGCCGTATGAACCCAAAAACGCTTGAAAGACAAATAATGGATTGATAAATAAAAGAGGCCTGCATGAACCAAAGATATTGGAGCTGCCTTCACGTCCGCAGAATGCACGGGCATACACAAGAGAGGAGTAAAACCATGAGACAAGCTTACCATGGCTTGGACATCCTTCCTTAAACCCGCCTTGCATTCGGTCCTCCCTCACAGGTGGGACTCTATTGTCCTACCAAATTCTCTCCCCATTTCCATCTCAAATGTCACACTTTGAGAGTCGATATCTCATTCACCTTAGCCCCGTTTTGGACACATCTTAGCTCATTGTGAAGCTCTCTCAAAGAGAATGCAAACCCACAAAAAAATCTATTCTATATTTTAACACATGCATACAATTAATGTGTCCAAAGTTGGTGAAAAACTCATTTTTCATTAAAATTTTCCATCATATCCACCATCAAGCATATTTGCTGCTGGGAATTTCAGAACAAAAATGCAGAACTGAAAAACGAAGGTATCAAATCAAGACTCCAGAACCGCAAACTTGAATCAGAAAATTCAAATTCACTATCAAAATTGGGTTACATGTTTACAAATTGAGTTACTGTCCACGTTCACCCAATGACCTATTTATACCAATCCTACAAAGCCTTATTACTATGACTAACAACTAAATTCACTCTTTGACAAAAACAGAAAATTACAAATACACCCGTTATTAATTCAAGTCGCGTATCTCCCATATCTCTATCTTGACTTGAATTTCAAACCCAAAAACAAAATGCAAAACCAAATACCAAAGCGACAAACTCCACCTATTTGGAAACACACTATCAAACTCAAATCGAAAGCGCCATTCCAAATCCAAAAACTTCAATCCCAAAGCAACAAGTACCACATATCACATAAGCGACCCAAAAAACCAATAAAAAAGGAGAAAAAATCCATACCCAAAATCAACCGGTTATCACTCGCCGCAATGTAAACGAACAACTGCTAAAAACAGCACTACAACACTAAATCATGCTCCAACACCGAGGCCGAATCATCTTTTGCAACAACCGAAGCCTTAGCCTTCAACTTAGGACAATCCTTCTTCCAATGGCCAGCTTCCTTACAATAGTTGCACACATCTCTCAGATTCACACTTCGTTCTTTCCGCTTAGGCGCTTACTAGCATTACATTATGAACAATCATTGCCCCTACCTCGACCCACGGCAACCAAACCAACAGGTTCACTTTCCGAATCATTCCCGGATGCCTTGTGACGAAGCTCACGAGTGTCTAGGCTAGATCTAACATCTTCCAAAGATACTGTATCCCGTCTGACTACAAACTAATTCACAAAGTTCTCATATGAAGGAGCTAACGAAACAAATAAAATGAGTGACGTGTCTTAATCATCAATCTTGACATTTACATTCTTCAAATCCATCAAGATGGTATTTAACTCGTCAAGATGATCCTTCAAAACCGCTCTTTCCTTCATTCTAATGAAAACAAACGTTGTTTAATCTGTTATTTGGTATAAACTCTCTTGCCCTTTTCTCATTAACAACCAACATATAAATAATACAAAAGGAATAATGGGCCTGAACCCAAAATACAAAAAGACATATATTATAAAAGTCCGTTAATAGTCCCCCGCAGTTTGAGGGGGAGAACGAACACTCAAACTGGAACGAAAATCTGCAAAAAGGTGATACGGAAGGCCCTTAGTGAATATGTCGGCATACTGAAATCTGGACGGCACGTGTAAGACGCGAACATGACCGGTAGCTACTTTATCCCGAACAAAATGAATGTCAATCTCAATGTGCTTGGTTCGCTGATGTTGCACCGGATTTGCTGACATGTATACGGCACTGACATTGTCACAGTAGACTATGGAAGCCGTTTGGAGTGGAAAGTGAAGTTCGCAAAGAAGATTCCGTACCCAAGATAGTTCAGCAACAACATTAGCAACACCTCTGTATTCTGCTTCGGCACTAGATCTGGATGTGGTATCTTGGCGTTTGGTGGACCATGTTATTTGGTATAAACTCTCTTGCCCTTTTCTCATTAACAACCAACATATAAATAATACAAAAGGAATAATGGGCCTGAACCCAAAATACAAAAAGACATATATTATAAAAGTCCGTTAATATAATCAACTTGTTCGTAAGGTACTTTCTCACGTAGGGACTCCAATTTCAGCCATAGTTTTGTTGTCGGTTCTTCAAAACAAAAACGCAGAATTGAAAAACGAAGGTATCAAAAACTCAAGAACCTCAAACATATATCAAAGAAAGAATTCAAATTCACTATCAAAATTGGGTTACATGTCTACAAATTGAATTATTGTTCACATTCAACCAATGACCTATTATATTAATCCTACAAAGCCTAACTATAACTAACAACTAAACTCACTCTTTGACAAAAACAGAAAATTACAAATACAACCCTAATTAATTCAAGTCACTTATCTCACAGTAGCAAAAACTCAAGAACCTCAAACGTTAATCAAAGAAAGAATTCAAATTCACTACCAAAATTGGGTTACATGTCTACAAATTGAGTTATTGTTCACATTCAACCAATGACCTATTATATTAATCCTACAAAGCCTAACTATAACTAACAACTAAACCCACTCTTTGACAAAAACAGAAAATTACAAATACAACCCCAATTAATTCAAGTCACTTATCTCACAGTAGCAAAACACAAATTGTGGTCTTCATTGCATCTGAGTGTACACGTAATCACATGAAAGTCAATTATACAATTCCTTAGGAAGACATTTTTTATAAGCCAACAAGAGTGGAATCCATGCAGGCCATCTGCTTACTTTAGAAAAATATGTGCCCAATAAGCTATCTAAGTGGCACCAAACAACGATGGATACCTAAGGAATCTCTATTTAAAATGTTTGATCCAAGTTTACAAAGAAGTCATTTGACTTTATAACAGAATTTGTTATACATCCTGCCCCAGTGTTATACATCCTGCCCCTATGTTATACATCCTGCAGGGGTTATACAACCAAAAGAATAGAAGCAAGTACTTCATACTAAAGTTTGAATGTCAGCTTCTCTCTCCTAATTCCTGATGCAAAAGTCTACAACACCCACATAAATTGCCAATGACAATTGCAGTCAATTCATGTGTTTGGTTCAACTATTAAATGGAATTGGATTCCTTCAAAATTTAAATTTTCCAATGAATGAAGGAAAAAAAAATATCATTCTATCACACTATGGATGGAATTCAATTCCTTTCAAGAAGAGAAAATGGTTGATTACAAAAATACCCCTAACCTAAAACTTCATCACTCCCTACCTAAACCACCCCACCCCATCCAATTTAACCACCCTTACCTTAACCTACCTAAACCACCCCACCCTCCCTACCCACCCCAACCATACCCACATCACCCTCACGCATAACCTACCCTGTAATGGCCACCACAACCCACTTCACCCCCACCATACCCACCACACCCATACCCTACGCTCCTCACCCCACCCCACCCTACCAACCACAATACCCTACCCTACCCTCGCCACCCCACCCCACCCCATACCAACCAACCCTACCAACCCTTCACCCATCACACCACTACCCTACCCTACTGACCCACCAACCCCTACCTTACCCACACCACCTTATCCACATCCTACCTTACCCACCCATACCCTACCCACCCCTTACCACAACCTACCCATCCCACTCATACCCCATACCCTACCCACCCACCTCTACGCACACTATTTTACAAACGCACCCTTCCTCAACCAACTCAACCCCCCCCCCCTATCCCACGCACTAGGGGTGGCAATTCTGGCTCATTCAAGCAAAGGTAAACGTGGCGAACGGGTCGATGACCAAAAGACAAAAATTTAACATAGTTTTGAAATTTTTTTCAAAAAAACAATTTGTTTAATACATCATTTTCTAAATTTCATTTTTTAAAATTATGTTCTAGCTTACTTTTTTACTACGGGTCATCTTGATCGTTCCATCCATTTGACCTGTTGGGTCGAAATTGTCACCCCTACCACTCACCTATAGTAAGAAATAAATGATAAAGAAAAAATCAAAAAAGATATTTTGTCATATAACCTTATTTAATAATAAATCATTTGACAGATTTATAAACCAAACAAATTATGGAATTGGATTCCAGTTCCATTCCTAGTCAACCAAACATGATTTGGATTCCAATTCTATATCCTGGCAGATTTCAATTCCTTAACAGATTCCAATTCCTTCTGAAACATTATGCGAACCAAACGCCATTGTAGTTTCAATTAATGAAGGGTGTCATCCCTAATGCTAACTACCAAAAATAAAAAAGAGAGCATGGTTGAAAAACTAATCACTAACGTATGAAAAGTGTGATGCATACAACCAATTAGTAGTAACCTTAGTAGACGGTAAGCAATAGCTTTATTAAGTCAAGAAATAAATGCATCAAATTAGATAAAGGAACACGTTGATTAAAAAAGTACATACAGGCTGAGCTTCTTCTTGAGGTGTCAATGGACGATTTACACGATAGGTCTGATTTTGGCGCTGTGCCAATTGCCAGAAACGTTGGTATTGCACTGCTATACCCAATTCTATAGCTACATCCTCCTGAAAAAATTATTCAGTGAAATACAATAAAATTACTGATATTAATGACGATATCATAAACTGTGAGGCGCTCAATCTATGTTGTTTCATCCTTAAAGAAAAAGACATATGGAGTGTCATTAATCACAAGAGTAGAGAATCTCACCATCATTATACAATAGGAAAGAAAAAGGAAACCAAAAAAGGTATTGCCCGGTTACCTGATGGCAGCACTGTAGTTGGTGTGGTACATTGTTTACAAAGAAAATAGAAATACTTAGGAAAGCATGCATAATGCACACACTATACAGTTCCTTTTGCTTTAATTTACAAAATAGATTCTTATCACTTTATAAGGAGAACTCAAACTTAATGATCAGATTAACTATGACGATAACATTAAGCCTTTAAACTCCAACTGTCCAATATGAAGTTTAAATAGAATGGACAACAAGAATACAATTCATGTCCAATATGAAGTTTTGATGGAAACACGCACAGGAATGGATGTTGCATTCTTTGAAAGATGAGTATGGCTATATTAGTGGTCTAAAACGTAATCTGGTTTAAGCCCTAATTTAGATGTCTCCATACCCTATCAAGATTGCCTATATTTTGTAGAATCATCAAAGCTAGGTAAGCATATGACCCCATTTGATCTACTACATGCCCATTCTCCATGTACACACACACAAACTATACTGATTTCTTGATGATAGCTATATCCTCAAATTATAAACCAAAGGCAAAGAATCCTATTAGTCTCTTAATAAACTGCTTCTCATGCTTCTGTAGCTTCCCTAGTTCTTGCCACCTATAACGCCTTCTGATACACCCCTCGTATCTGCCGTTTGATCCCTTAGAAGGCTTTGATAGATCTCACCCCACTCTAGTCCCAATAGCCCATCATGAGCCTGTTGTCTCAGTGATATTCCTATATGAAGTCAAATCAATTGCAACAAAAGAAATCCCTCAAATACACTCATAAAGCCTGTACAATTATCACCAACCTCCAACACCTCTTCTTGATCCACATCAAACTATCAAAGGTATATTAGAGCTTTGACCTACATCACCAAGGTCCAAACAAGGTGTGCCATCAAGAAATGTACCATCATCGAGGTAACCTGATCTGAATTATGGTGAGAATAGGTTGTCGGCATATCAGGTAATGCAGGTACCAATAAAAGATCAATTAGCATAAAAAATTCTAAATTATGCAATAAGATTATATGATGGAAAGAAAATGATATTAATGCAGTTGAGGCAACATGTCGAAACCATATGCATCACCACAATATTTTTGTCTTTGTTGTCAATCCATTATAAGCATTCAAGCTGATACTTTATGTTGAGATAAAACTTAATATAGGTTACTTATCAATTTATTTAATAGTATTTTAGGATTATTGTAGTCACGACTCATGGCCCATATGTATTTTATAAGTATAGAGCTTCTCTAATCAATGAAAAATATGATTCTGAATTCTGATAACTACCTTGTGATTTATCTCTTCCAATGTTAAGAAAAATGTGATTGGAGGATGCTAGGAAGAGGACGTTGTGAGTTGTGATTTATGTCCATGACACAACTATCATAAATGATTTCACTTTTTTAATCTTAGGTACGTTATAAAAATCTCAGCCACTTCTATCAGTTGTCAAGACGCTATGTCTGCTGTATACATATTACCAGCATTATCAGAGACGTCAACAAGAGAATCTTCAACTAGGAGTACATCCGTGACTAATTGCATGGCCTAGCCTGGGCAGTTAACTGCGCCGCTATAGCGGCGCTATAGCGGTGCTATAGCGGTTAGCGGTCCTTGAAAAAATAGCGGTCCTAAATAGCGGTGCTAAATAGCGGTTCCGCGAATAGCGGCGCTATTTACCGCTATTTGCCGCTATTTACCGCTATTTAGGACCGCTATTTGCCGCTATTTACCGCTATTTGGAGGAGCAGTCCAGATCGATCATTCTTTAAGCTATATTTTGTTAAATCTTTAATACTTTGTTTAATACTGTATAAAGTAATGCTATATCTTGTTTATCTTTGTTTGTTTAATGTGTTGTTCGATTCTATGACCTCTATGATTTTAGTTCTTTATGACTTTTGTTCTTTATGTTTATGTTCTTTAGGATTTTAGTTCTTCATATTATGTTCTTTATGTCTATGATTATGATTATACATACATACATATATATACACATACATATATATATAATATACCGCTATATCACCGATATATCACCGCAATAACCGCGATAGCAAATAGCGGTCTTGACCGCTATTGGACCGCGAGACGCTATTTACTGCATAGGGCCTAGCCTTACCTAAGGTGCAGACAATTAGGTAAGGTATACTCTCAACCGTGCAACACAACAAATCGTAGTTGCGGTGATGACTGATTTTTCTAGAAAAGCACAGGTATGGTCTGTTGAATATTTTGAGTTTATCTTCTGACCGTCTTTTAATTGAAAGATTATTTCCTTTGGGGAACTTTTAAGTTCATATAAAAGATATCACTTATGTTTAAAAAGTTGTACGTATGATAGAAATTTTTACATTAGGTCCAAGTATTTCAACATTAGGCTGGAGTCTTTCTCCTACATAAACCAAAACAGATTTTTGCTCCTAGGTCAGTCAATTGACGCACCGCTTGCTAGGGAAGGCAAAATCACAATTTGGTGCAGATGCTGTTTTTACTCTTTTAGATGACCAGAAACCACTCCCAAGGGCGAAAATGTGTTGCGCACCATTAAGCACCACTAGTAATTCAATAAGTAATACACAAATATAGGAAATATACTTAGGACCTCTACCTTATCCTAATCAAGCCCCAGTGATTAGAGCAGGTACACAAAACTTGGCACATCTGTGACGTGGTATATGTATTACATCTATAAACTAGAAAACAAGAAGTGCAAACCTTTAAGCAAGACAGGGTAATCCAAGGAATTTAGCAGAACGTGAGGATACAGAGTTACAGACACAAACAGGTACCAATCTACTTTTTAAACATTGGCTTACATATTTTTTATATTTCTATTTTAATAGCTTCTATAAAAATACAATTTGCAAAACACAAACTAGTTTAACATTTACATTAAGCCAACTGAGAGGAGAGCTGCATGGTTACAAGGAAGGCTTTAATGCATTAACAACTGGCAATGATGTTAGCAATTAAAAAGATATGGAATCTGCTATGAACAAATATAAGAAACTAAACTGAAAGAAAAATGAAAATGTTAGAGCAATTAGATATCTTACCTTGAAAAGGGCAAAAGACAAATGTTTTCGGATGCGAAAACTATGAACTTTGTCATGATCCACCAGATCAAAATATACATCTTTCCCTATCTGTTCATAGAGGTCCTGATCTCGAGCAACCTAATCATGTTATAAATTACTGGTCAAGTCAGAATTGATTTCTGGAACTCATTAGTCATTCTAGAAGGTCTTTAGAAGTCTTGACCTTTATAATCCTATATAAATGTGGATCTCCTTTCTCCTTTCTCTTTAGTTCTTCTTCTTGCTCTTTCTTCAACCTTGTCTGGAAGATGATGGGATAAGTTTAATTATATATGCACATACACATATGCGCACACACACATATATAGGATCAAAATCCTAGAAGTGTCACGTTTTCACAAGGTCCGGTGTACCACATTGTGAACGTAATTTTAATTAATTTTTGTGAATCAATGTTTAAAATAGCATTGTAAATAAAAAAATTTACATCTGTGTATTGTGATTCTACACAATAACACTGTGAATGTACAGAAGTAGCTATGAATGTACACATGTGAATGTACAGACTATCTTGTGAATGTTCAAACTTGAATGATAACAATCACTACAACTAAAAATGAATGTTAATACTAATTCTCAACTCACTATAATTAAGAATGAATGCAATATAACTGGTTAAATTTAAAATTATCATACATTCACAAGTGGTTTCCCGATGCCATGTGAAATGGTGGTACTTCCAGGAACTTCCCTAGTGTGTGTGTGTACGCACACATGCACTCTATGTGTGTGTGTGTGTGTGCACGCTTGCTCGTGCACACATGCACACACATATATAAACACAACATTTTGCTGATAACAAAACAAAAATATGTTGCTATCAATTATGACTTTGATCATACATTTCTGTTATACTCCCTCCGCCCCAAATTAAATGTTCACTACATAAAAAAAACACAGTTCAAGGATTGTGTACTAATACGACTTTTAATCAATAAATGGAATTTTTACCCTTTATTTTCTGATATGCCAATTTCCTTGGAAAAATAGAACTTATTAAGACCACACATTATAACTGGAATATATTTTAACATAGACACTTATTTGGGGATGGAGGGAGTCGTAAAAAGATAACAACATGTTAGCTAATTTTGGCAACTAACCCATACACGTATATAGGCAAATAAAACTAACAAAAACTCCAAATTTTCACTCCAACCCCTCATTGTTTTCCATTTCCTAGTCTCTTACATTTTACAATCCAAAATTCTTTTTTCCAGCCCCTTCATCCCACACCACGATCTTGAACCTCCTCTAACACACATAAACACTTCACATGTAAAAAAAAAGGAATTCAACTTTAAGTTTTGAACATGCGCCCATACTTGGTTCTAAAAAGCACATCAGGCATCAGGTGGTCAAGGGCAGCAATGTTCAAAAGGCACACCAAGGCATGCTAAGGCGTGTAAGGTCCTAGCATGAGTGCATCTGGTAATTCCAGGCTTTTTTTTTGGACCGAAAATAGAAGTTGGCCTATTTTTTTTTGTTTTCTCGTATTTTCTTCATTGCTATTGATATTTTTACTTCTGTTTTCCTACTTACATTTTACTTGGGTTTCAACAATGATCCATACTTTTTTAGACTACTACTTTTGCATGAAATTGAAATAGTTTTGTGCATATGTGCTTATAAGGTAGACAATACGATGAGAAGTAATTTATATGCACTTTCTAATAATAACGTGCCTCATGTTCGTGATGTGTGCGCCTTCGCCTCACCCCTCGGCTTCTAGGATCCTGAACGCCTTGCGCCTTTTAAAAACCAAGACCCAAAATCAATTTTCTATTATCAATGTAGGCAAGTAAGATTTTGTTTTCATTTGGATTTAACTTTTGGGTTTGATTTGGTGTCAGAGGGTGGTGCATTTCACCAACGTTGGTGGGACAATGGTGGCCAACCAGGTCATTAGAAAGGATGATGACTAGCTATGTCATAGTTACCAAATTAAAATAGCTTAACAAGTAAAATGAGTTGTGTATAAAAAAAATGTTGCATAAAACATAAACAATAGTAAAATTACTAGCATTTCTATAAATTACTCATTTTTTACAATTGTAATTAATTTTATGTCGGGTATAATATCATTTAGATTGAAATGGTTATATTTTCTTTAAACATGCTATTACTATTTAAAAAAACGGTGTCCCAAGCAACCATAGCTACTACACTAATTCAAGTGATTCAAGAGAGGTTATTAGCAAAATAAGTTTATTTGTTTTGTAATTAGTATTTTTTTTCTTTTTTTGGAGTTGATTGTCAATGAAAGTATTCAAGAAAGGTATGGTACAACGTAGTTTTGTCCCTTTGCACACGGCACACCCAAATATGTATAGATCAAAATTATGATAAGAAATTACATAAAATTTCTAGAAGAGTATGGCATTCTTGGAACTCCAAGTGTCATAAAAAGCAATAAAAACAGTATAGTTTTGCCAAACCAAATAAGTAAGTAAACAACAACCATACACCACCATTTTTGCAAATGACCCAGTCTAGAGTGTCATGGTTTGATTACATTTGCTTAATGGCTCTGATAATAACTAATCACAAAGCAATTGTATATATGTAATTCATTGTATTTGTTAAAAACATGTATAAAACTTACTTGGATTTTCAGTAATTCAGCAAGCTCTTTTACCACAACATTCATGGAAGGCCGTCGCTGCCGATCATCTGACAAGCATCCATATGCAATTGCGGAAAATTTCTGAAGGGATTTTGAGCTCATTTGATCCCTTATACCAGGATCAACAATCACATCCAATTTATTCTTTTTATAGTAGTCTTTGACCAATTTGGCAGATAACAAGAAGCCATCATGATCTACAACGTTGCATAGCCTCCCACACAACACTTCAAATAACACCATGCCGAAAGAATATATATCGGATTCTTTCTTCACTATACCAGTGATAATGTATTCTGGTTCGCAATAGCCTGGTGTACCACAAGCATGGGAAATAACAGCACTTCTATTCAAACCTGCTAAACTTAATTTAGACAATCCAAGATCTGATATTTTAGCAACCCAGTTTTGATCTATTAAAATATTTGCGCTTTTTATATCCCTATGGATTATGGATTGATGTTTTCCAACATGATTGTGTAGAAATTCCAATCCACGAGCAGCATCAAGACATATTTTGAGTCTCTCCAGCCACTCAAGAGTATGAGTGGTGGTGCTCCGCCTTATATAACGATCCAAACTTCCACCTTCTGCATATTCATAAACAATAATCCTCTCATTTCCCTCATCACAATAACCAAGAAGGGAAATCAAATTTGGATGCGTTTGACCGGAGAGCAACTGAATCTCGGTCAAAAACTCTTTTAACCCTTGACCGAGATTCTCATTTAACCTCTTTACAGCAACTGTGGTTCGTCTTCCTGACACAATGAGTTTTCCTTTGTACACCCGACCATATCCCCCTCTTCCAATACATTCTTCAAAGTGATTGGTTGCTATTTCTATATCTTTCAATGGTATGTAGAGGTGTTGCGAATCTTTCAGTTGTGACATTTTATTGAGATATCCATATATGTTTCAGTTGCTTAGAAGCTAGAGCGGCTATGACGAACGCAGTGTTTTGTAAAACGGAATGGACCGTTCAATTGACCCGGAATTCATGTTGGTTGTCTCATTGCCTGAGCTGCTTGGAAAGGAACCGGGCAAAACCAGGAACCGATGAACTGGTCAGGTGGTGTTCCGGCGACGAAGAGAGCGGCGGTCTGAAAAAGACGGGGAGTTGACGACGAAGTAGATGAACAGGTTTACAGGAAAGAGAGACAAAGGCGAAGCTGTTGTGCAACCCCGCTCCGTCGCCTGGTCAACGGTCGCAGGTTGGCTCCTTCCTCCGTTCCCTCTCTCCACTGTGGAAAGAGGAAAGTGGAAATTTTCTTTTATTATTTGTTTTGTTTTAATATCCCAAAAAAGAAAGCAAGAAAATAGAAAATAGGGAATACTCAATCGACTATTTTATGTTGTTTGTGACTTAAAAAATGTGTATGTTTTGTGATGAACACGAGGAACACTTAGGAACACTTATTTTATTCTTGTCAGTTAAGTAAAGAGGTGTGGAATTGAATTCTGTCATGATGTGATATTTCCATCTCGCAGTATCAGTCATTGGAACAGTTGATTGAATGTTTCGTAGCTGTTGGAAAAACAAAAAAAAAACAACAACAACAATTATTGGATTAGTAGTTGGGGGTGTAATATGGTTTATTTGGAAAGCCAGAAATAAAAAAATCTTCAACAATTAGAGATCTGAAGTTTATCGATTAAAGATGATTTTGCAGACAAATCTTTTTTCTTGACTTAAATATAGAGTTAATTGTAAGGGGGCGTTTGGTTCGCAGATTTTTTTCTCTGGGATTTACATTTTGGCAAAGGATTTGCACTATGCAGCATTTGCATTTGTCAAGATTTTGTCAAAGAATTTGCATTATCTTATAAAAAAAATTTGTTAATCTGAAAAATGCAAGGTAACTGGGATTTAAAATCCTAGGGGGATGCTGGGATTTTAAATAACAAATAATGGAGGGATTTAAGAAATCCTGGGATTTTAAATCCTTACTGAAATCTGCGAACCAAACACAGGATTTTAAATGCAAATCCCAGGAAATCCGCGAACCAAACGCCCCCTAAGTTTTTTTATGGTCGTTGTGGGTTGTCTACCCTTCCTCTTTCTTTTGATCTGAATCTGCTTTGTATTATGTATGCTAGCTTTCTTATCTTTAATAAATCTTGGCGGGTGTTCCTTTCAGGGGTGGTGGCATTGCCGAAACTCCTGTTTGGTTCTACCTTTTATTGTTCAAAAAAAAAGTATGTTTAAAATAGTATACAGTTTATATATTAATTTTTACATCTCTCTCTCTCTCTCTCTCTCTCTCTCTCTCTCTCTCTCTCTCTCTCTCTCTCTCTCTCTCTCTCCTCTCTCTCTCTCCTCTCTCTCTCTCTCTCTCTCTCTCTCTCTCTCTCTCTCTCTCTCTCTCTCTCTCTCTCTCTCATATAGAGAATATGTGAGACAATTAAAACAATAAAAGGAAATTTTAAAAAAATTATGTTCATAAGGAATGATACAAACCTTTATACTATCTTTAAACAAAAATATCCTTCTAGAAAACAAATGAAAAACATTATAAGTGTGTAACAATAAATTACACATTCTTTTTATTTACCTTCCATTTTAAAAACACAAAACTTATTTTCAAGAACACAAACAAAAAAAATTGTATTCTTTTTTATCTCTCCTTTTTGTTTCTTCCTTTTTTTTTTTCAAATTCGAGAACTCAATGGTTCATACCCTTCCACCTTCAATGGATCAACAACATTCTCGGATCATCTCCAAATTTCAAACCATATAGATTCGACTCCGAATCACTGTTGAATCCCGAACTTTCATACTTGGATGATTATTATTTTGCTTTGAATGGAGTACGAACTTGGCATGTCTAGACTTGAATTTCAGATTGGTCATTATTGAAATCCGAATTTTGATTTGGAATTCAAGCTATAGACCTGAAATTAGGATTCTAAAAAACCTGAATGTCATATACCACTAAGTCCAAACTTTAAAGTGTTATTAGATCCAGGTTTTTCTTGGGTTTCTCTAATTTTGTTTTAGACCACTTTAGATACTAAACACAACTCTCAACCCTCTCTCCTTAGAAGCCACACTCACCACTCACCCCCTCCCTCATCAGCGACAAAACCTACAGTCTGCCTCCCCCGTCGTCAACCTTTGTCGCCGCCGTGAAATTTATGTATTTAACTTCTTTTATTAGAAGTGTTCATAAAAATCTGAATTCGAGCATCTGAACTAATTTTTGAAAATCCAATTCGAAACTATCTGAAATTTTGGATATCCGAATTTTTGGATATCCGGAATTTCGGATTCGGATATTGAATTCCAAATTTTCAAATATTTGGATATCCAAAATTTCAAAAAAAAAAATTGGAACTTTATATATCTTAGTATTGATTATTTACATTATTTCAAGTGTGTATTTTATTCAAAAATATATATTTTTTAGTTTTATCTTAATATTATAAATTTATTAACTAATATTTTATATATTTTAGAATTTTTTTATCTTTATTTAGTCGTTTTGAGTAAAATAATTTCGGATATATTTAGTTTGTGATATAATCATCTTTAATATGTATTTGGATGTATGAATTTATATTTTAGATATATGATTCAATTTTAAAAAAATATGAATTTTCGGATATTCGGATAATTCGATATCTGAATCCGAAATTTTGGATATCCGCTTTTGAACACTCCTACTTTTAATGGCTTGTTAACTAATAAATAATTTATTTGCTAAAAAATAAGTAAAAAATAATTTAAATTAATAGAAACTACAATGAAATTATGTTTGTGTTATTAAAATATTTATATCCGACTATTGTTTAAGAAAGTTGAAATACATTGTTTTAGATTTTTGTTATATGTTAAAATTCTTGTTATCTTCAATTCCATTCATTGAAATACATGTTTATATGTTAAAATTCTTGATTTTTAGATTTTTTTTTCTTACTTATATGTTGAAGAAAGTTGAAATACATTTTATATTTATTTACAAACTTGATTGTTCAAATTTATTAATGTTTATATTTAAAGAAAGTTTATTCAAGTTTTGCGTTATAAAAAGTGTTGTAGCGTTTTAGAAACTAATAATCAGATAATAGCTGTAACCAAAAGTGCTTTCGGAATGTGTATAGTTTGTTTAGCTTCTGCTGTTTGCTATCATAATTATCAAATAATCAGTTTTAAAAGTGTTTGGATTTACGTTTTAACTTGTAAAATGACCAAATAATTACTTATTAAGCAAATAAGCTACAATTTTTTAACTAGGACTAACACTTTAAATCAATTATTTACGTTGCTACAACGTAATAAGCTAATAATCTCATTTATAACGCAAAACTAACGTGTTACAACCCGTTTTCAGTCACCCGTGACTTGCGCAAAACAAGTAGCAAGTAGTGGGGTACTGGTGACTAGTTTCACTCGTCAAGTCATCATGTCTCACCCCACCATTACCTCCCCCGATTGCACAGACATCACCCTCCCACCCTGCTACAGCAGTTGACCGGCGTCACCCTCCCATCTCAGCAGCTGTGTCGCTCTCGTCCCCCTACCACAGCGCCGTCACCGCTCACCAATAACACTAGGTTAGTCGATTTTCGTATATCTTTTATCTATTGAGGTTTAGGACTGTTGCATCTTTTAATCAAATTTTGTTGGCGGTAGAATTTAGGATTGTTGTTTTGTATTCTTTTTATTTAGCTTTGATATCTTCAAGCATTAATGACTGCCATTTACATATCCAAACTCAGATTCGCAAGACACTCACTTTTTTTTGTTAATACATAGGTGATTTCATTTTTTGTTTGATCAATTAATTTGCTGGTTACTTGTTTTTTCTTTCTTCATTTCCTCAAAAGATTGCACCCCAACTGTTTGTTTTCATGCCTCTGATAGACTCTCAACTGTCAGATTTTATCTTTGTTGTTTCATGTTTCTCTGATTGACTTCTCATTTTGCTGATCACTTGATCATGTCTTTAAAAAATTTGAAACTGGTGTTGTTTTATTTTGATTTTATATCCGAGTTTTGAAGTATAAATTTGTTTATCATGTCATTTTGAAAGAAATTTTATTGTCACAGGTTTTTCATGTCAATAATTGGCATATAACCAAGTGTATAATTTGACTTTGCAATCAATTCCTTATCAAAGTTACTTGATTCATATGTCTAGAATCTATTTCCTAATTGATACATGGATTTGTAGTTAGCACATTCAGGAACATACACGTTATGCAAAACCAAAGGAAGAAAATCAAACAACAACTAATGCCTCAAATCCCACAGCCCATCAAACCCTAGGATAACAGCATCCCCAGAATATGAACTAAACCCATCATCCCCAAATTATCCCAACCTACCTCATCAACTACACACTTTTCATGACCCCTCAGAATTGATGAGGTACTTTTGGGATAATTTGGGGATGATGGGTTTAGTTACTACACACTTTTCATGACCCCTCAGAATTGACCCATACCCTACACTCAAATCATGATTTTTCCAGGCCACCTCATAAAACCAAACCCAAGTCTCACCAACACACTTTTAAAAGCATGTCCTCCGCATAAACACCGATCCTATTTAGTCATTATGATTATAATAAGAAAAGAATACACAACCGACCTTAAAAAATCTCCCCCCCCCCCCCCCCCCCAGAAAAAAAAAAAAAAAAAAAAAACTTACCTAACATTCAAAATATGAAATTTAAGTATTTAACCCCACTTCATCAACACACATTTAAATCCCTGTCTACCTCAAAAATATCCATGTCATTCGCTCATAAGATTACAAAATAAGATAAGACACCATATAAGCAAGCTGAAGTAGGGTTGGAAGAGCATACCCTTGGCAACTTGGTGTTGCTCTCCTCCCCCATTTTGGTATAACATATGCATACCCTTGGCATGCATAAGTCAAACTACAGATTAAAAGGAAGATCAAGCTGACTAGCTTACAACCAACCACTCAAACCCCAACATTCAGATGAAGTATGTATGTGATGTAGTCCTTAACTAAATCATACATACAATCGTATATAGCCAATCACCAAAAGACCATCCAACTATACACACACACCCGCTAGTGTATACACGCACTAGTATATGCAATAGAAAATAATATATTTTTGTTGAGCTTATGGCGGCCTGAATTGAGCTTGTGAAAGACTCTTTTCAAATATTTTTGTTGCTCAATACAGTTGCAAGTTGCAACTAGGTAGCGTTCGATTTAAAGTGATAGCTTGTTTTCATTAACAATTAATTGTGTTTTTTCCATGCAATGAACATTTGATTTTGCAATGCATACTGATGTTTGTTATGTTTCTATTGTATGACAATTACTTAATATAGTTTGATTGTACTAAATTAATGGATAAACTTCATTTATTGTGTTTAATGTTTTATTTTATCTTTAGCTAAATTTATTTTTGATGTAAAGTGACACATACAAATATTTTAGGATGATTTAACTTTCAGTCTTCAACGCCAACACTTATTAGTATTGCGATCAATGTTCAGTCATTATATCACTTGTGTAAAAAACACCAACTAGAGTTACCTGGTGTCCATTATGCCAGTAATGATACCTTGGTGTTGAGGAAGCCTTCATATATATAGCCCACATTTACTGAGTAAAAAATTATCTTAAAATACAATATAGTTATTGCACACTCAATAAGTAATACATCTCTAATTTATTATATATCCATCCATCTTCTATAAAGGTGCATTTGGTACAGTGGAATCACAAGGAATGGAAATGAGGATATTTTTACTTGTTTTCCAGACCATGATAAATCGAGAATTAGAAAATATGGAATCAATGTGTTGGTTAGTGTATTATCATTTCTTATGGTTTGAAAGACAATGTAAATATCTTCATTTCCATTCATTGCGATTCTGACGTACAAAACACACTCTAATTTTTCATCAAATACCCATCCTACTACGCATCACTTGTTAATATTAATTTTCGTTTTTCCATTCAACATGAAGTACTGAAAGTAGTGGTGTATTAATTGGCTGAAACTGAATTGCCTTTGTTGACTTCTTGATTGGGGGATTGCAAATGAGAGAATGTGAGATGCACAAAAAATATGTTAGGGATTATGTGACTTGTAACTTGAAATCAATACAAACAATACCTAATACAATGAAAGCAAAGGAAAAATTAACACTAATATTGTGTAGTTCGCCTGTTCAAGCTTACTCCATAAAATTAAAAAAAAAAAAAACACTCGTTAATAACATTTGAAATTACAAGAATCGACCTCCTCCAACTCTCAACACTCATGAATAATGAATACCCTCGCACCTTAT
This sequence comes from Centrapalus pauciflorus, assembly GCA_020465985.1. Classification (NCBI taxonomy): domain Eukaryota; kingdom Viridiplantae; phylum Streptophyta; class Magnoliopsida; order Asterales; family Asteraceae; genus Centrapalus; species Centrapalus pauciflorus. The sequence goes on from JAANYP010008403.1 coordinate 1,138,416, forward strand.
GTTTCTCACTTTATCATAGAATTACAATAATGGAGACGATCAAACTGTCAACATTCTTAATAACCTCTCTATGAATTCTATTTATATAGGATGAACTTGTAAACAAACTCACCGTTCCTTTCGACTACCAATTGTCCAATTTGGATAAACATCATTAAATAAATCCCTTTAACACCTTGGAGTTACTTGTGTTTTGTAAAAAATCTCTTTGACATCAAAATTTGTGTCAAACACTAACAAAATCCTGACAGTTAAAAAGGAGTTCGAAAATCTCAATTGACGAACTAAAGAACATGTGTTTAAAGAGCTCTAGGAGACCCAACCCCTAACACTTGCTTGGTTAACAGACATTAATAAGTATAGGTAAATACATTAATGTTTAATACAGTATATAGTTTGTATAAAAATAGTCTCTAATGTTAGAGCTACCTATCCTTAAGCGATAAGTGGAGCTAGCTGGTTGAGGCCTAACTGGGAATTGCACACAAGCTTTAGTGAAAGCATAAGAAGTTCATTTTATATATAAAACATAATTTTCTCTTGCTTGTGTAAATACATGTCACATTGTTTCATTTGTAGAGTTCCTCAAGAAAGAACAATTATATTGCCTCCAAACTGAGAGCAGTGTATTGATGTACAACACATGTTTAGAAGTTACTTCCGATCTAACTTTTTGAGCCACTTAATTCAAAGATTGCTAAAAGCAATGCAGGAAACTCCTCAGTGGCTGATTAAGCGCCCTCAAGTTTTGACTAATCGAACCTGTGGGCAACACTTAAAGCGACACTAGGAGGTTTTTAGAACACTGGGTGTTTATGATGATGATGGTTATGATTGTGATTATGATTAAAACAGCCTTTATCTCAAATAGATGAATGAAAACAATATTCTACTGTTTGAAAAAATTATCTTGCAGATTTTTTTTAACACTGATTTATACAAGAATGTGTTGGTCGTTTTTGTTTTTAGGAATTATAACTAGTATGCTCGATTAGTCCCCTTTAATGGTGTTACTAAAAGTATTCACATAATTTAGAAAGAGTAAAAGGGTGGGTACATATCTACTTCTATGATGTAGGGGCTATCTATACTCTCACAAATGTATACAAGGTTGAGTTCTTTATATTCCACATAATTTTCTTTTTCTCTTTCTTATGCAGAGTGCTTGCTCTGTTGGGATGGAAGATAAGGTAGAGTTAAGCATTGGGACCAATCAACCTGCATCAGCAGAAGCGCATTCTCTTCTTCAATGGAGCAAATGGCAGTTACTCGATTCTATTCTCCCAACAGGCGGCTTTGCTCATTCCTTTGGTCTTGAAGCTGCAATGCAAGCTCGTGTAGTCGCTAATCCTGATGATCTTCAGACATACGTGATCCATGTCTTGGAGAATACCGGAAGCCTACTCCTTCCTTTCGTTTACTCAGCAACTACATCACCCGATCTTCAAACATGGCATCAACTCGACAGTATTTTAGATGCAACACTAACGAATGAAGTGGCTCGTAAGGCGTCAGTATCACAAGGATCAGCATTGATGAGGGTATCATCCACAGTATTCTCGGAGATTCCATCTATAAAAATGATGAGAAATGCATCTTTGAGCAGTGGGGACGTATGCTTCCACCATGCTCCGATATTTGGGCTTGTTTGTGGTTTGATAGGATTGGACAGCGAAACTTCACAGAGGGCATACATGTTCATAACGATGAGAGATATTATATCAGCAGCAACCAGATTGAACCTGGTGGGACCCCTTGGTGCTGCCGTATTGCAACATCAAGTCACTTTTGTTGCTGAAGAGCTCTTGAAGAAATGGAAGAACCGAGGAACCGATGAAGCATGCCAAACGAGTCCTCTGCTTGATACAGTACAGGGTTGCCACAGCTACCTGTTTTCGAGACTCTTCTGCTCATGAATACAAACGGAAGAGTCAGTCATTGATCGATAAGTGAAATGCTTGAACCCATCTACTGGTTCAAGAACGTCAATTAGTACCTGTTGGACCGGAGGAGGGTGGAGCGGTTTTTATAACAGATTGTTCAGGTATCAAGAATTCGGTCACACGAAAGAAATCCTGTTCAAATAAGTTCGTTTAATTAGTAGTTAATTGGTTGAGATATGAAATGATGTTTAAAGCTAGCTAAGTGTATGTTTAAAGCTAGTTAAGGGTATGAGTAGTTTGAAATGTTAGGAATCAAATTCATTTATAAATAGTGAAGTATTTTATTTAAATAGTGAACACACCATTTTCATTATAATGTTAACCAGTTAATAGTTATTTGTCTACAAAATTCTAAATCAAGCTATTACTATTTGGGTAATTACTTCAGGTTCCCCTAAAGAATGTTTTCGTTTGAATTACAATTAGAATTTTTCAACCAAATCATTCGTAGACTGATGATGTATAGACACCAAATTTCATCAGCATGTTTAATGAAACGATGTCGGTTTCAAAGTCAAAGTATATATTGACCAGAATGTTTATCCAAACATTTAATTAGAAATATTCGATACTTGAATGAACATAACTATTACCCACTATAAAGTTTAGTGGATGGTGTTGTATTCTTTGTTGAAAGGTGTTTGCTTGTGTGTCTCTCACATGTTTGTTTTTTTTATTAAGTTTTCAAAACTTCGATAAGTACAATCATAAGATTATTGTAATTTCAAGTTTCAAGGTTTAAAAAAAAATAAAGATTTTAGTATCATTTCTTGTCTCTTCAATTATCTCTGCTAAACACAATCTAACAACTAAAATTTAAGTTTCAATTTCTTCGAATTCTATTTCGTGAACCAAATGTCACCTAAGTATTAAATTTGTTATAATGTGTTTTTTGACCTACTGGCATAAGGTGCTTCTATATACAATTCTACATATATGATATGATGCATGTGCTAGGGAAGAATTACCTAAAGAATATGTTGAGTTGTTGACAATATGAAAACCGATGAACAAAAGGCAAATGTGGCTCAAAATAGAGATTAGTGCTCATACAAATCATAACGATAACTTAAGCTAAAAAAAAAGTAACTTAGTAGGAAAGTTTTTGGTTGATCAATAAATCGGATTACCTGTTATCATATGAAAGTAACTTTAAGTAATTTGTCATCTTATATTAATTTGAACCTAATCACAAAACATGCAACTTTTGGATGGAAGGGTGCATTTGGTACGGAAAATGAAAAAAATGATATTGAATTGATTTTCAAGTTTATTCTTTCATAGGATATCACTATCAATTTTCAAGTGAATGACGGAGAATTGGTTTTTAGTGTAAATATCATTTCTTTAGTTTTCTCCTCAACACGGAGAGAATCAAAACAAGAGAAATAAAACTGAGATTGTATTGTTTTTTCTTCATTCGATGTGTCAAATCTTAATTGATATGTTATGGTCTTTTGTCAACAAAACTTGAAAACTAAGGTAACGTTTGGTTCATGTGATAGAATTCAATGGAATTGGAATTTAAATTTAGTTTGTATTTGGTTTTTGATAACTAATGTAAATGGTTAAATTTTATGTATTTTCCATCAAGTTTCATTGTTTATAGGAATTTGACATTCCTTCCGATTCATACATGAATTAAATTCCAACCTATACATGAATTAAATTCCGACCTACATCTCTAACCAATACTAAAAGTCTAAAACCATCTTCTACCTTCACCACCAACCAATTAAAATTTAAATTCAAATTCCTTCGAATTTCATTCCATGAAACAAAAGCCACGTAAGGTAATTCCGGTCTTTTTGTTTCTTTGTACCAAACACAACTAAGTGTAAATCACAATTAACTCTACTTCTATACCATGGATGTAAATATAAACATTGAGTAATTTAGTTTAAAACGTTTTATTATCATATTATTTTCATTACTTTTTGCTTGTTTTGTTAATTAATAGTTAATTATTATATTAGATGTGGTCCAAAAGGTGTAACTCGTCATTACTCTTTTATTTTTAAGGTCAAAAAAGGGTTGTTACTTGTTAAGACTTAAATGAGAACTCACATCATCACATATATATATATAATATAAATTTTGTCAATATTACTAAGGATAGTATATATATACGTTTGCAATAACGAAAATTGCACACACAAACGTAGACATATGCCACCATACCTTATTTGGTATCCAATGCCAATTTCATAAGTAAATCTTATGTGTTTCACATAACTATAAAATAATATAAAAAATTTAGCTTCTTGAAAATTATTACAAACCAATGGACCAAATTTCATATCATTTTAACACGTATTAATAGGGAATATTTGTCGTAAAATAAAATCTTTAATTTAAGCTAATCACGGACAAAACTTTATTTCAGTTCCAAAACTTATCTAGAGTAGGGATTACTAACGGATATTCTAAAAAAAACGCTTATATTTGTAAGACATACAAAAAGTTATGTTAGTTTATATATATAATAAGGTTCAAGAGAGTACCACCCGATGTCAAGGAAGGTACCATGCTTAAAAAAATCTTAATTTTATTTTCATAGTCATGTTTAAATTAATGTTACACACATTATATATGAAATTCACATGTTTTATGTCCTAAAGTAAATATGTGAATAATCATGTATATTTATGTGAATGGTTATCCAAGTGAATAATCATTCACATTATTTTTAAGGACTTAAAATCTATGAAATTTATATATGATATGTATAATGTAAATTTAAACATGATTATAAAAACATTTAAATATTATTTTAAGGGTGGTACCTTCAGATGCACTTGATATCGACAAGAAATTTTTTTTGTACCCAATTGTATGTATATGATATATTACAAACATCAAATTCGAATAATCTTAATTATAAAAATCAAAGAAAGTATCAAGTAATTGAGGAATTAATTCATAAATTTTAATTAACGTTTTATATGATCTAACTACGAAGTATAATATTTACTAGTTTATTACCCGCGTATTACGCGGATATTTTTTAATATATATAAAATATAATTAATAAAAAGATAAAGATATATATATTATTTTTTAAACAAAAGTATATAAGGTGATATTATTATTTATTAAGACCTATTAATTTTGTATATTTCTAAATATATATGAAGAGTAATTATTTTCTTTTATATATATATATATTTTAACTTTTATTATATTATCTTATAATTAATAAGTTAGTAGATTATTAGATTTTGTTTGATTTGAATTAAAAGTGGATTATATTAGATTTGGATATATTTAATGAATAAGTTAGTAGAGTATTAGATTTTATTTGATTTGATTTAATTTGAATTTAAAAGTGGATTATATTAGATTTGGATAGATTTGATTTAAATTTCTCTATTATTTTTTAAATCTATAACTGCCACGTGTCGATTCATGGTGACGACACGTGGCTTCACCAGAAACAAGTATAGTTACTCTTTTAATAGTATAGATAAATAGATTTAATCACTTATAGACGCAAGGTTGAGATTGAAAATGGTGAGAATTGAAGTCATAATTAGGTTGGATGCTAAAACATATTTGGCAAAGGTTGGTTAGTTTATTTTATGGATGGTCAATACCCTACCTAATTCATTTTATATTATGTCCTTTATGCTATTTGCTAAATAAATCTCTTCTCTTCTTATTGCTTGCTTCTGTTTTCGAATGAATTTTCTAATCAACCCATCCATCCCCAATACACACGATTTGTCAATCTTTTTTGTAAATCAATAAAGTTATCAAAAGAATGTTGTGAGCTCAAACAATAATTGGCCGGTTTGAAATTATTTTTAATGGGATGTGATTGACGGCCTTATACGAAATTTAGGTTTGAAGGAATCGGGTAGTTCTTGCCCGTTTCCAGTGTGTCATCATATAGAAGAAAAAGTAAAAGTTAGAAAGGAAGATATATATGTTCGGTAGAACTCAATTCAATGTTCTTGTTTAGATTCAAGTAGGTCAAAGCATTATAAATGAGATATTTGGATTTTGAAGTTTGTTTGATCTAGTTTTCATTAATTGGGGATTCATTTTATAGTTTGTTGATCTCTTTCTCCAAGATCCTTATGGGGTTAATTTGTGTTTTTGTTATAATCATTGGTTGGAAGTTTCTGATCGAGTGATATAATTATCTTTGCTTGTTTTAAAAAAAATTATATAAATCAAATATTGATTTCATGCACCATACTTTACAACAATTCATCTCTAGGTCAAATAACATATATCACTTTTAATGAGAAAGAGGAACCATACACCCAATCATAAACAACAATTTAGTTAAATTATAGGTCAAAATTATAGGGTATGATGCATATAGGAAAAGCCTATTGGTAATGAAATTATCGAAGCATTAAGTTTATTTGTAAGAATTACACATAGAACTTAAAAGAAAGTAGAAATTCAGTTCCGTACTAAATTTGATATCAACTATTATAAAATATTTCAAGTTTATAAAGGGTATACCTACGAAATTCACATCTATGCTTTCAATGAATTTCATATATAGATTGAATAGATATGTTCAGTGTGATAAATTCATAAAACAAATGTTCATGTATCCCAAATAAAATAAATGCATAAATTTAAATGTAACACACGTATTTAAAATAAAAACCAAAAACTTAAAACTAAAAAATTTTAATAACATAAATAGTTTAAATTTATTGATATAAATTCTACACTTATTAATCTATAGCGCTAACATATACAAACATAACTGGTATTAATCTATAGCGTTAATCTAAACAACATAATTGTTATTAGTTAACAACAATTATTTAATTTTTTCATTTTACTTTTCAAAATATCATTTTTAATACTTTTTTTTCTTATATTTTATCACCTATCCTATATATATATATACTTTTTAAACTCTTTTTTCCTTTGTTATGTTTCTATTACATGCTCTATATTTACTTTTTATACGCTTTTTATTCTATCATCTATCATATCCTTTTCTTAATATAGTTTGTTTTGCTGCTGTTTAAAAAAAATATATTTAATTTTACGAAATTCCTTATCTTTTATTGAAAACTATAAATAAAAACCAATATTATTAAATAACTTGTGTGTTTTGTTTCACTAAACAAAACCTATCCTATTGGAAGTTTTTAACAACAAACATCATATGACAATGTGGTAAGACATCCTCATGCATAATTGTTTAATACAAAATAGAGTAAATTACATAAATGGTCCCTGTGGTTTATAGCAAATTACAGGTTTCATCCAAAACTTCTAAAAATTACACTGATAGTCCATATTTTAGAACTTTGTCACGCTTTCAGTCCCTAAACAATTCAATTTTTATAAAATACCAATTTTGCCCTTACAATAAATTTCACATATGGTCCCTAATTAATTAAATTAGTTTTTGATTTATAAATTATTATTGTATTTTTATAATTTCATTCTTTTTTATGGAAATATTTATTCGTTTATCAATTTTTGTTTCATAATTTTTTTTATCTATCTATATATTTAATTAATTTATCTCTCTTATTTTCACATGCTAAATTTTAAATGTTATTCATACTGTTTTTGAAATTTTATACATGTCAAATATGTACGTTTATATTTAAATTTTAAAAATGTTCCCTTCTTATTTCATAAATATTTATTAATAAACATTATAAATTCTACATATGCAATGATGTTAGTATAAATATATTATTTTCAATAATCTTTAAAAAGCTTGTAATTTGTTAGCATTCTAAATTTTATGAGCATATCATATCATTTTTTTCTAATGTTTCAACAGGAATAAAATATATATCATTAATAAATATAAACTCTACTTTACTTTTTTTTTCTCTTCTTTTATATTTTTATTTCATAAACAAAAAATATGAGAAACCTTTTAAATTATTTCTAAAAAAACCTTTGATGATTTTAAATAAGAGTTTAATATATATTTAATGTCATAAAATAATGTTTTATTTTTAATATTAAAATAGTGTTTTATTTTATTAATTTTAAAATAGTGTTTTTTTAAAAAAAAATTATATAAAATTATAAATATATTTATTCAAATGATTTTAAAAGTTTCCTATAATTTGTTGTTTGCGAAATAAAAATAAAAAATAGAAAAAAACTAAAATAATGATTCATATTTAATACTCCAATTGAACTAGTATTTTCTACTCTACAAACATTAGAAAAAATGATATGTTACACCCATAAAAATTTTAAAAATGCTACAAGGATTACATTCTTGTTAAGTTTATTAGTAATAATACAACTTTACTAAAACTATTTCATATGTAAAATATACAATATTCTACCAATAAAAATCTATAAATTAAGAATGAATGATTTTTATAATTTATAAAATGAATATATATATATATATATATATATATATATATATATATATATATATATATATATATATATATATATATATATATATATATATTTACATGTTTAGAATTTCAAAAACACCTTTAATATCATTTAAAATATAATATATGAAGATGAGAATGATAAACTAATTAAATATATAAATAGATTGGAAAATATTTTATAAAATAAAAATTAATAAAAAAATAAATATTTTTCTTCAAAACGAATAATGTAGAAATAAATAAATATATATTTAAAATTAATAGTTGTGAAACTTATTAATATATAGGTAAAGTACTTATTAATTAAACATTTATGAATATCTAAATAATTAAATATAAAGTAAAAACTTAATTAATTCATTAAGGACCATAAGTGAAATTAGTTTCTAAGGGCAAAATGGGTATTTTTAAAAAATTGAGTTGCTTAGGGACTGAAAACGTAACAAGGTTTCAAAATATGGACTACCGGTGTAATTTTTAAAAGTTAGGGACGAAACCTGTAATTTGCTATAAACCACAGGGACCATTTATGCAATTTACTCTACAAAATATGTACGTACGTAGTTTGTTTGTTTGTTTTTTTTTTTAATTTCATGCACAGTATTCTAGAAAAGTTAATTAGCATGATATATGTTTTTGGAGAGTGAACTCCTTATAAAATAGTCTCACCTAATGACTAACAAATGTTGTTTGACTGTTGTATAAAATCTAGTTAAATATTAATTTGTTAAGTCCAAAATATTATTATAACCTAGCTTGGGACCCTTTATAACCACTACTTTCTACCATGTGGTGGACCCAGGATTATCGATCGTTAGTGACACAACCGTATTTTCGATTTTATGATTTTATTAATTTAGATTCGTCGGGTCGGGTTAATTGAAAATTCATAAAGTTTGGGATTAAATAAGAATGATGTTATTGGGTTCTGTGAAATGCATGAACCAAAATTATAAATAATAATTGCTTATTGAGTATTTAATTTTGGGCTTTATATTATTAATTCATTGTTTTTTTATTTGTTACATTAAATTATAAATAATTATACTACAAATTTATTTATTTGATTGAAGATTATAAAATTTTTTGATGAAATTATTCTAATACGTTTTCTAATATTTGAAAAACACGGTTGCATGTTCAAAAAACCACTGGTTGCACAAACAAAAAATTGTAAAAAGTTACACTACGAAAAAAAGTTATTGACGTAAGGACCGTGACACGTGTCAAACCAGGCAACCACTTTGGTCTGCTCATGCATGATATATGTATATACTTAGGTTCAAAAAAGTATCACTCAAAATAGAGTGCACCCACAGTTACCGTTCTTAAAAAACTTTTTTAAGATTTTTTTTCCCGCAATCATGTTTAAATTAATGTTACGCACATGACGTGAAGTTTAGATACATTCATCAATTCTACGTCCTTAAATTTTTTTATGAAAAGTCATGTATATTTATACGAATGTTCATCCAAGTGAATGATCATTAATTCACATCATGCACATGATTTTATTAAACCATTCAAAATATTTATTTTTCGAATCTTAATGTATAAATTTATGATTCTTTTGTTAAAAAATCTTATCATCTTGGTTTATACATGTTTATGTAAAAAAATCTGTGAATGATCATTCACAAGGTGTACGTTTGATACTCTATTATTCAAGATCCTCTCATGATCCAGAATTTATGTGTGTGTGTGAGATTTAGATTTAAGGTAGAACCATTATCGATCTATCGCTAGAATAGGTAGTATAATTAAATTTTTTTCTAAAAAGTTTTCATAGTTTTTTCCCCATTTTAAAGTCTAAATATTATTAGTCTATTTAAGAAGTATACGCATGGTTTTGAGTTTTGTAAGACATCCAAAATGACTTGTGAAATTATGGTTGTATTGAATGAACGGTGATTATAACTTACTTTCACAACTCGAAACCATGTGAATATTTAAATACGAACTTTTAATTCTCCACCATTACTAGAGAATTGAATTTTATGCTACATATTTATACAACTTAAAAATTCATAGAGAATTGACGTATATAATTTGAGTCTCCTAACTAATAATTTGTCTTTATTTTTGTTTTTTCCAATCGATTGTCACTACCAAACACAAATGCAAAGAAAATTGTGTATCATCTATAGTCTTACATATGCAAATAATTGGAAGATTTAAATGCAAAGAAAATTTAGTTTATCATTGTCTCATGTTTATAATATTGTGAAAATATATACTGGAAATTTCATATTTGAACATTGGAGGTACTTATTAAAGTCTATGTTTTTTATACATTAATCTTTTCACTTAATTTGTAAGATCTCAATGATTCAATTTAATATAAGGATATACCCATAAAAATTCTTGTCAAACATTTGTCTTTGTATAAAGTTATAGATTATTGGTTTCTGTTATTATTGGAACAAACAAATGACTACTTTGAAGAAGTTTAGTACCACTATCGATTTCACTAGCTACTAGAAAAATAACTTTCATCGATGAAAAAAACCTATTTGATTAACAATTTTAAATTATGATAGATCTAAAAGGAAAATGATTGACATGTTTAATTCATAGGCATAAAAATCAACCTAAAAATAAGATCATGACATGTGTCAAAATCTAATGATCATATGAGGAAAGGAAAAATGTACATGATATGTGTCATGCATTAAATGCTTTAGACATATTTGATATTTTTTGGGGAAGTCTAAAAAGACACCCGTTATGCCAAATATACACCTATTAATAACTTCTTTTTTTGACTAACTTTTTTTAACATGAACATCTATGAAGAGTTATTTGCTTAACCATTGTGTTTTCAAATTTTATTTCCCAAAAGATAGTAGTTTCAATTTCAATTGCTAAAAGGTAGTAGTTTTGAATTTAATTTCTAAAATATGATGGGTTTATCATTTGTTACTTAATTTTTTTTACCCAAATATAATCTCTTCTTTCTTACTTCTTTTATAACTTTTATAAAACCCAACATTAATCAAAAGGTTTAATAACGATATCAATAAAGAATAATATCTTATAAAATAATGATTTAATAAAATGAAACGATATTAAAATATCATTTTTATAAATTGTTACGAAACTTTATAACTAAAACTCTAATGGTATATATTAATAACATTAAAAATAATAAAACAATCGATACAATAAGTTCAAAAAGCAAAAATTCTAAATCTCCAACATAGTCACGAACATTTAAAATAAAAATTCCAAATTTTCAAAATTTTAAATAAAACACAAGTTTTCTCCAAGTCAAAATGAATTATTCATCTTCATAGTAGGTTGCATGTAATTCACTATGAAGACGAATATTTCATTTTGACCGGAAGAAAACTTGTGTTTTATTTGATATTTTGGTTTTTTTAGTTTAAATTGATTTATCGAATATGTTTTTGGTACTTGTGATCGGTATTTTGTAAAAGACTTATATGGATATTATTTATTTTAAATGTCAATGACTATGTCGGGAATTAATTTGAAAATTAATTTTTACTTTTTGAACTTATTGTATCGATTGTTTTATTATTTTTAAAATTAATATATAATATTTGAGTTTGAGTTATAAAGTTCCGTAACAAAATTTAGAAAAATGATATTTTATATCATTTTATTTTATAAAATCAATAATTTATAAAGTATAATTATTTATTGATATCGTTATTAAACTTTTTGATTAATGTTGGGTTTATTTATAAAAGTTAAAAAAAGAAGTAAAAATGAAAGAAGATTATTTTTTGGGTAAAATTTTTTAAGTAACAAATGATAAACCATCACATTTTAGTAATTAAATTTAAAACTAACATCTTTTAGCAATTAAAATTGAAACTACTATCTTTTGGGAAATAAAATTTGAAAACACAATGGTTTGGCAATTAAAATTTAAAACTACCATCTAGAGGTGTCCTTTTAGCATCACCCTAATTTTTAGTTACATGAATTACGCATGTTAGTCTTTCTCGGAAAAAAAAAAGGTCATTTGCATTTATCCATATCCGTTCCAGATCCAATATCCACTTGTTTAGCTTCAATTCATTCATATCGGATCGGATTGGATGATCATTGTCATCCTTAATTATAAGGAAATCAAAGTGTTAGTTTAATTAATAATAGTGTTTGACTGATTTGGAAAGTCAAAAGAAGATCGAGAAGACAAAGTACATATATACATTAAAAGTCAAAAGGCGATCGTATGTTTTTTCAAACGGCTGTTAGCCTGTGCATTATTGTGATTTCTACGTGTTTGCATCTGTACGGACATCCCCCCAGCAGTATAACTAACTGCATTATTAACCTTTCTCCCAAATTTTGTACACGCCATCATCAATCAAATAGTCATTCTACGTACCTAGCATTGAATCCTCGATCACAATCTATCTTAATTAAAATATTAATCATTTATTATTCTCCATAAAAATAATTCGTCCCTCTCCATGTGATTCCCTTAGGTTTCCTAATTATGTTGGTTTCCATTGAAGTGGTGGGTTCAATGGAAAACCATTATGCACCTGAAAACTATGGAAACCTACGCATACCGTCCGACTTGGTGCATTTCATGAAAAACGTGATGACATGATCGTAAATAAGGTGATGCATCACGCGAGGAATTTGATGCATCACGCAGGATTTTGATGCATCACGCAGGGAATTTGATGCATTTGTGGTGGTGCAGTGCGGTTTTCACAAGTTTTCAGGTGCATTGTGGTTTTCCATTGAACCCCCCCCTCTCCCTCTCTCTCTCTCTCTCTCTCTCTCTCTCTCTCTCTCTCTCTATATATATATATATATATATATATATATATATATATATATATATATATATATATTCACGTTTGATTTTAGTTCCGAATTGAAAGTTAACAACCTATTAATCTCCTCAACCTGTGTTGTCCAACAGAAAGTACATACATACATCGATAGATGAAAACTCGAAATGGATTTGATTAATCAGTGTTTCTTGATCAAGCTTACGTGTGCGAGCACATATATAGCCGACCTCCTAACTAGTTTAAATGATTAATCATGAACGTACGAATGGTTGTAGCTAGTAACCATTTCAAATTTGAAGGCTATTTTTACCTATACATATTCTGAGATAGATCTTGGTTTTGTGACTTGTATAGTCAATCATAATTTCCTTAATTAAGTGACCTTTCCTTTTATCTCATCTTTACGTGCCTCATTTTCAACATTTCTAGTCTCTAAAGGTATTTTAAACGTTTGTTTTAACCCTCAATAATTATCTAACTAACTAATCATTTTTTCGTCATTATTTTCTTGAAACAATTAATTAAGACGTTGAGTGCATATACTATGGAGTGATTGGTCAAAATCGTCGAGAGAATCAACGGACTCTAGCTCGAGAGAAGCTACATACGTAACTTGTTATAGAAGCGAGACAGTTAAGAAAAACTTCATTAACATATATAGCTTTAATTAGTACAAATGTCCATTGAAAAAAAAGGAGAATTTACATTCAACAAGTGAAAACAAAGTCTCCAATGATGGAAATTAAATTTCCTAATTGAATACTTAGTCTTGTCTTTGGTTAATTTCATGATGAGATGAGAGATCGATCATGAATTATCATATGTTAGTTTTGTTTGACTTTTTTGTTAATTTCCATCGAAAGTCAACACCTTCCCCCTCATATATATATAGATCCTACGTACCCCTAACTCTCATGTCGCTTTTACGTGTAACTTTATCTCTACTAACTCTTGGACTTAATTGGTGTCCATCGATCGATCTCGTTAATTAATAATCTAGTTTAATTTTTCAAATTAACCGTTTCTTCGTATATATATACTAACTTTTTTGAAAAGAAAATACGTACACTCACTAGCCAAGACTTGAAAATATACTTACGTGAATGAATTATGAGCGAGGAACGTCATAAGATCGCGTAAGTAAAGAAAGTTGTCGCTATGCAACAAATCAATCAATTCTATCATGTTTTTAATTTAAACATATACACCTCATTAAAGTTAAGTGTATTAGATTGTAAAGGTATGCAGGAAAAATATGCATGTCGTCACAAATGTTTTTTAAATATTCTTAATTATGTAATAATTTGTATTACTTAGCTAATTAAGTTAAATGGTACGTCTAAATACGTTCATACTTTCCAATCTCGTTTTGGATTTGAGTTTGAATTGAAGCATAGTTAATTATTTCCAAAACTAATTCTTTTAAAAAGTTTAGCCTTCAGAAAAAAATGACATTCGTTGCTAAACAATTTTAACTACTATAATATTCGTATTTAAAACATGTAAAGCTAACATTGCATTTATAATGCAAATTCAAACATCCCAAATTTTTTTTTAACATTTTTATATATGTATATAGGTGGTTGGGTTCTTTTCTTAATTTTAAATAGGGTAATTCTATATGCACAACTCACCTCAATTGCTAATTACACTCCATCTTTCTTAACTTGAATGGAAATTAACTTTTAATCATTGAGTTTCATGTCATTAACAAAAATCATATGAGTAAGAGGGTATGTGAACTTTATAACAATGCCCTTACAAATATATTTAAACTTGAACTTTATATATTTTTATAATTTTTATATATTGTTTTGGCATTAACCGGAAAGAAGTCATATGTATCTTATAAAAGAAAAAGGTATATATATATAATGTATTCATTCCATATATGCATGCCTAAAGGCTAAAGCTAGCTAGCCTAATCGATCTACCATGATATCCCAAACACAATCATTTGATGAAAACAACACGAAGGGGAAAAGGAACAAGAAATGTAACCAATAACATCTGTATGTATATATATTATATATATATATTCGAAGGAATATATTTGTATGAACATATATATGATCGTCTTTTCTGTACAATATGACGATTAATTAACTTTAATATCATAAATTAATTTTCTTTTCCATCAAACCAAACACTCTCGATCACTCTATTATTAATTAATTACTTCACAAAATGTTCCTAGAGTTCTTGGTGTTGATCCGTACGAATGGTATATATGAATCCATCCTCGTTAGTTATGACCATGGTGCAGATGCCCGCCTGCATCCACGCATATATATTAAGCAAATCAGGTTACCGCTATTATATACGCATATTAAACAGCAAAAAAGTTGTGATAATGCAGAAAATTTTCTTCATTCGGGTTTTAATGAATTAAGTTTTGCATAATCAAGTACTTGTTTATTTTATTATAATCTTGAATTTTCACTCACAAATTATAGACAGTACACTCTAATTAAAGAACATGATGTTTATGTTCAGTCTATTTTAATTAATACAATGTTCAACTATTTAATTATATTCAAATTTCGATCTTAAATAACTATTAATGAGAATAAAAGAAAAAGACTAAAAACCTATGATTAATATACAATTAAAGTTACAAATTTCAAATAATAGTTATTAAATAATGTATATATATATTTTGAACGTACAAGGTTCAATTAAGTGAATACTGCTCGATCTCGAGTGCACAAAAATATCACCCTTAAAAATTTTATTATTTTTTTATAGTTGTTTATAGATAATTAATGTTACACAATTGTATGTGAATTTTGTAAATATTCATACCTTTTATTTCATTAAAAATATGTAAATAGTCATGCCGCACATTATATTTATGTGAATGATCATCTAAATGAATGATCACGTAAATGATTTTTAAGAACCTACAAGATGTGAAATTCACACACATATATATCATGTGTGTAATGTTAATTTAAACATCATTATAAAAAAATCCAATTTTTTGGAAATGATATATTCTATGCACTAGATCGATATAAAAAAATACTTATTTATATATATTTTATTCTAAATATTTATAAAAATATGTTTATTTTGTGATCATATATTACTCGTATTGTGATCATCGTATTGTAATCACAATACGAGTAGTAGGATATACAATATATGTATTTAATTGTACATTCATAATAAATATTTTCATGGTATCATAATAACAATTTATTTTATATCAAATAATTTATGTGTTTTATGTTATTAATTAATAAGTAGTAAAAATAAAAAATTTAATTGTAATATAGATATTATTATAATTGTTACATGAATTTAATATATATATAATAAAGATTATTTGGTATGGAAAGTTTAAAAGAAAATGTAGAATGCTTACTCGATGATCTCTTTCCAATAACTACCACTAGCTTCATCATCCATAAAATCTTGCCAATTAGCATCAAGAGTAGTTGAAGTAGATGTCGGATCCGATGACGATAAATGATCACTTTGTTTTAAATCAATACTGCAATTTCCTAACTCAATATTCACATCACCACCACCGGCTGGACTCCTCCGCCCAGTACTGCCGCCATGACTGTGGCTGAGAACCTCAGGTGACGCCGGCACTAGGGCTGGAACAGATTCAAAACCAACGTACTCCTCTTTCCCCATGCTCACCCCATGTGCATCCTGTTCGCTGAATGCTTTTGACCCCTCTTCCAACTCCAGGTTTGGATAGCTTGGTGAAATGAAATCATGGGTCGAAAACGGTGGTAAACTTGACGCAGATGGAGCTTCATTCATGGCTAACTCTTGAAGGTTTTGCAGGTGTTGGGGGTTTAACCGAAGGTATTCTGATAACTGGACAGCGTAAAAGGGGTCGATGTTATGAGGGATTGAAGCACTAGTACTAGTAGAAGTATTGTTGGTACTCAGGACTTGGAGTATGTTTTGAAGCAACTGAAATTTGGCAATCTGTGTGGCGTTTGATTGTGACATTAGCGCACTTAGATTCATATCGAAGAACGATGGGTTTAACAGATTCGTAGCACCTAAGTTATTAGCAGCAATCGCAAGAAGTTGTGGTAGATTAGCGAGGACATCAAGATGATCGGTTCTTGGCTGGTGCGTTACCGGATCGATTCCCATTTGGAGTAGTTTTTTCTTCAGGTGGGTGTTCCAGAAGTTCTTGATCTCATTATCTGTTCTTCCTGGAAGATGTGTTGCTATTGCTGACCACCTGAACATTAATTTATGCTTCTTGAATTAATTATATATACACAATTTCAAGCTAAAATAAGAATCAAGTCCAACAACTTTATGATATGATGTACCAAGACAACACTTTTATTCATGAAACATCCAAGAATTAACAATTTATTATTTCTTTTTCTAATTATAGAACATTACGATCTGTTTTTCAGGATATGCTAATTCCAGATGGACTATCATGGCCGACCCGTAGGCCGGGTTGCTAAAAGGTTCTAAAATACACGTAAAAAATCTGTTAAAATTTTGTAACACGAATAGGTGACTTTAATTAAGATCAAATTAATAAGTTATTAGAGGAAAATTTTACTTGTTTCCGAGATGGGAATGAAGGTGGATGATGAGTTTCTCTTCATCTTCGGTAAAATTGCCTCTCTTGATATCAGGACGAAGGTAATTAGTCCATCTCAAACGACAACTCTTACCGCACCTATTCAGGCCAGCGAGTGAAGGGAGTGCTCTCCAACTCCCATGTCCGTTATGCTCGATGTAATCAATAAGCTTCTCATCTTCTTCGGGTGTCCATGGACCTTTCTTGAGCCCGTTTTCGTCGCTGCTTGATGACCTCCCCATCATCTATCTATCAGCACCATCAAGAAACATAGACGCATGGTTACAGATTACCGGTTAAAATTTGAAAAGATAAAGAATTGAAAATTTGGGAACATACGTACGTACAAGAAATTAACCAAACCTTGTTGAGTCTGCAAATTACAATGATATGGTCTGGTCCTTAAGAAAAGTGATCGAGTCGTTTAGTCTTTTATATGCAATCTATGTGTGTTGAACGAGGAATACATATATTGCTTGTGGTCGTTTCCCAAGCGTTTATTATTATATATATATACTAGTTTATAAAATCATATATTATATAGGGTTTATTATGAAATAAACCAACGTTTTTTTGCGTTTTCGTCTCTCCATTTTCTTTTCTTCATAAAATTACTCAAGTTAATTTTTTATTTTTGGTTTAATGAAAAATGAATATTAGAACTCGGTTTTTCAGTCTCTAAAACCCCGATTTAATAATTAAAACCGGGGTCTAATAGTCAAACTTCACAAACTAAAAAAATAACATCGAAGGACGAAAACACAAAAACCGTGAAATCATGTTTTTTTCGTAATAATCTCTATTATATATACTAGTTTATGATACATTTTAATAAATATAATTTTAATAAATATTTGGTTATATAAAATTTATATAAACATAAAATTATAACATATAAATATTAAATATTATTAAAATATAAAAAATAATAGTATATTGTTATTTGTCATAGTTATTATTTATTTGGGATTACTTTTTTAACAATTTTTAAAATATTTTATTTCTAAATTTATATGTATTTAATTGATATAACTTAAAATTGTAATTTTACATAAAGCATAATATTTATATGTATTTTATTGCAATAAAAAAATATTATGAAATATTATTTTATTTATATTGTATTATATTTACTTTTTACTTTTTTAAAATTGTTTGTATAATCTTTATTATTTAATAAATTTATAAACATGTAATATTTTTTTTAGTTAGACATATAGATAACTATATATAATATTTGGATGTATTTATATTATATTCATAATAATAACAATAAATATTAGATTATGATAAATGTAAAAATATAGAATGATGATAAATTTTTGAAAGAGTTAACGATTTATTAATGTTTATATGTTTTAAATATAATAAATTCTATTTTTTCTGTATTTTATATTTGTATTTATCTTTTATTTTATATTATATTTGCATTTGTGTTTTATTTATATTTATCTTTTCAGACAAAACGTGGAGGCGACATGTCACATGTGTCATTTATGGGTTCTACACAAAACACAATGTTTATATATGTTTTATTACAATAAATAAAATGTTATGAAATATAATTTTATTAATATTGTATTATGTATATAGATTTTATGAATGCGTGATTACGTATAATATTATATTTAGTATTCTTTAAAAATATTAATTCCTAACGAAATGCAATGAGTTGTATGATAAGTATTTGACAGGTCTAACATAAATTTAATACTTTAAAATATAAATAATCAATTTTCAATTTTCAATTTATATTTTTATTCGTTGAGATAAAATTAATATTTAAAATTTTAATATTTAGGAAAAACAATTTTTTTTTAAAATTGAATCATTTATATTTAAGTTATATCGAATATTAATACTGTATATTTTTCAAATTATGATTTCAAGTTGATACTTGTCAAAATTGTTATTAAATTATATAATGACAATGATTTAAGATCGTAAAATGAATTAATTGAAGTGAATAGGTTAGAAAACATGTTAAACGGATAATTAATTAGAAGAGCAAAAATTAATTTTTAACAAGAAGTTATACGTGACTCGTCATAGGTCCGATCGTGTTGAGTCTGACATGTAAGTGTCAAAATCCTTGTTTCTCTGTTCCAACTTTTACCGGAAAAAAAAAAACAGAAAATGTACATATACATATTATTTTTTTCAACTGAATAAATTCACGTTAGGAAAAACTCTAAGGAGTCGTTTGATTCGTGGATTTTATGGAATTTATTGGAATTTACATTTGAAATATTGTATTTGGTTCATAGATTTCACTTTGGATTTAAAATCCCGGAATTCCATAAATTTCACCATTCGTTGTTATTTAAAAACTCAGGGTGTGTTTGTTTTCAATTAAAAGGCTCTGAATTAGGTCTAAAGTCTGAATTTCAGATCTTAACATAATTTGTATTGTTTGTTTAAATTCAGATTTAAGAGGTTACAACCTCTGAATTTCCCTCTGAATTTTAAGATAATGAGACTAGTCTGAATTAAATTCAGAGCCTCTTAATTTCATACTTTAAGGCATTCTCTTAATTTTAGACATGGTTTTCAGACTTCAGACATTTAACCTCTTAAAAAACAAATACCACCTCGGTCTCCCCCTAAGATTTTTAAATCCCAGTTGCATTGCATTCTTTTGATTAATAAATTTTTCCAAAAAAAAGCGTAAATTTTTTTACAAAATCCTGATAAATGCAAATCATTTGACAGAATGTAAATCCTAGGGAAAAAACTCTGCGAACCAAACGCCCCCTAAAAGT
Organism: Centrapalus pauciflorus; assembly: GCA_020465985.1. Taxonomy (NCBI): domain Eukaryota; kingdom Viridiplantae; phylum Streptophyta; class Magnoliopsida; order Asterales; family Asteraceae; genus Centrapalus; species Centrapalus pauciflorus. Next base: position 1,158,843 of record JAANYP010008403.1, read on the forward strand.
ACAACTTTTTTCTGATTAAGTTTCCCTTTCTTTTTTTTTTCTAATAAGTCCCTCAAGTATCCAAATTTCATTAATTCTAACATTTTTAACTTTTAATATGTAATAACAGTTACAAATCCACGTGCCACCGGTCGTTGCTGATGTGTACTTATAAACGAACAATATTATTCATTTTATGTTAAGACAACCTTCAATTTCGCATTCGACTATGATTCACAAACAACCATCAGTTTATGTTAAGGCAGAATACAAGATACTTACTTGTTGTTGAAGTTGAGAACCTCTACAAACAACATTTAACTAGCTGAATACATGTGCGTTGCTCGAGTGATGTGTGATGAAATTAATATTTATAATTAATTTTTTTGAACGGAAAATTAACATACTCCTATTCCTAAACTATCATTTTTCCCCAAATGAAGACTTCAGAAGTTACTTCCACTATCTAAATTCCAACTTGTCTCCGACGAGAGTTGAACCCGTGACCCAACACTTACACGTCACCTCTCATATCAAATGGGTTAAACCCCATTGGTTTTTATAATTAATTGATGACACAACATAAATTTATTTTTTTAACAAAACTATACATTGTTTGCGAAGAAAATGTTACTTATATTAATCATGAATATTAATTATTAAACATAATTATATTTGAAGTCTATACATATCTTGTTTAATACATGTGAGTTGATCAAAAGACTGATTTTAGTTAAAAAAATCGTGTATAAGAATGAAGAATATAGGAAAATAATAATAATTTACAATAAAATAAAAACCCATCATTTTTCCATCAACTAATATACAAACACATATTTGCAAAGTATTACTTACAATATTGTCTAACATAATTTTATAATAACAATTTATTTAAACCAATTAATAAAATGTTATCAAACAAAAGCAGATATCATAAAAAAATTTAATAAATCTTAATAAAATCACATTGAACAATCTAAACGGCAAATGACATTTCTCATTGGCTAAAAATTTATTTGAAACATTATCGCTTCATTATTAATAGAGATCTTCATTGTTTTTATGGTATACTGAAAAAATATTAAAATATGTGTAATTTGGAAACATTAATACATAAACAACACAAAATAATGAGAAGCTTTAAATTTAAAAAAAGTATATCAACGCGATGTTTTTTCTGAGGTTTGAATTAGGGATGACACAATTTTGACCCAACACACAGGACGATAAAAATGGCTCGTAGTAAAAAAGGTAAGCTAGCACATAATTTTTTCTAAATAATAAATCTCATATGTTTACCTATTTTATAATATATGCTGATTAAAAAACTACTTGTATATGTTTATCTGTCGTATTTTATATGTTTATTAAACCGAATCATCAATAAATTTAAATCTAAATGTAAATGTTATATATATTTAATAAGTCTTTTTTCATTTGCTTATAAATTTATTAAATAAACATTATATAAAATTATTAAATTTTAAAAAAGTAAACAAACGATATATAAAAAAATCTTTCATTATATTTTGTTAATTATAATAGAATATATAATATTGTTTTATCTATAAACTAAAATTTTAATCTATATTAATTAAAATATATATTTATAAATGAAAATTTTAGAATAATCAACTATTTATATCTGTTTTATAAAACTATAAAAATAATAATTTTGAATAATTAATGTTTAGTTGTAATTTGTATACGCAGATAAATATCTCATTATTTTATGCAAGTTTGTTAGTATTGATAGGATTGCTGATGTTATCCCGTTATTTGCTGAATTTTAACAAACTATATTGCGCCAAATCAGCGTCCTTAATTTTCTGAATTTTAACCAATCATGTTGTGCCTAATAAGCTTTAATTTTCTGAATTTTAACCACTAATATTGCGCCACGTGAGCATTTTTTCTCTCTGCTCTGTCGGCAATATATATATAATTTTGCCTTTGACTTTGCTTCATCTTTGTATTACAAATTCGTCGATGACTATAACTGTCTTCGTCTACGCTTCCTCAGTTTCTCTTTAATTACCGTCTTCAACTTCGTCTTAGTGATCCCTAAACCCTAAACGCTGAGGAGCAAAAGGAGGAATCCGCCCGAGGAGGGGCTCGCGTCTGAAAGAACACGGAGCGGTAACGGGCTGCCGAAGAGCAAAGAAAAAAGTCATTATACCACTGATCACCTAATTAGGGTAAAATTGGGTTAGGGTAAAAATAGACTTATAAGTACACATCAGCAACGACCGGTGTCATGTGGACTTGTAACCGGTTTTATACTGGTTACAAAATAAAAATGATAGAATTAATAAGATTTGGATACTTGGGGGACTTATCAGAAAAAAAATGAAAAAGAGACTTAATCGAAAAAAATTTGTACTTTTAAGGTTTTTGCATAATTTTCTCTTTTTAATTTTATGTAACACCCCTCCCGTTCCCGGAAATGCCACGTCAACATAATATCATAAGTGGCACTAACGCAACGGATCTATAACACACGTGTCATAGGATAATGCAGATTACGGCTAATTAAAACTTTAATTACATAACTCAAACCCAGTCAATACATTCATAATCCCAGATTAACAAAACATAATAATCCCGGTCACTGGATACTTTGATCCCAAAACAACTATTACACGAGTTCTATACAAAACACAGCACTATTACAGATCTTCAATCGACCTCAAATCTATCTCGGCTACGGCTGAGGTCCTTTCTGATTCCCTGAAGATGTTAGACTCGAATACATGAGCTATAAAGCCCGTGAGCACGCGAGGGTTGACACTGCACATAAGCACATAACACACAATCCATGTCCCTGTCCCTGTCCCGATAACCCAACACACATCTCAGGTATATAGGCACAAGTATGAGATCGGAGTAACACATAGCCCTGTGGGGACCCCTCCCCGGTGGACACATCACACACAGCAATGGTCGGTAATACCCTGTAGCACGGAAGCTACCCGGCTACAGGCCCTGCCGTATATATACGCCCCAAGGACTGTAAGGGACAGTCAACCCGCGCGATTCCCCTTCGCGACTTATAGTCCGTATGGAACTCATCACGGGCCTCTGTTCCTGCACATCGATTTTCAGCTCTGCCCAGGAGGTTAAACCCCCTTCTTTCTTCGATTCTCAGCTCAATTAAGCACATAAAAGCAGTACATATAATCATATAACAACTATACAAGGATTTCCCATCAATTCTCAATATACAACACAAATTAAGCTCTTGGAACCAAAGCTTCTTACCTTGCTTGAACTCAAAACACACAAAGATGGAGAAGAAGCTATGAGTTTCAGATTTCACTAGTGATTGGGGCTTGAATCTTAACTTCCTCTGCTGGAGCTTTTCACACAACACACACACATCACTTTTTAGGGTTCACACAGATGGATAAGGGAGAAAAGAGGCTAAGCACGTATATACATCTCTATCTCAATCGGTCCCGAACCCATTAACCCGAACCCGATATCACATTTTCACTATTAATGCCCATTTAACCCATTTAATCCCACGATTCCAAAAATATAATCCGTTCATTAAAATTATAACCCGATGACACGCAAGCCCAATCCCGACACGTATCAATCCACGAAACGGGATATAATTGGACCAACCCAATATTAATAAATTATTTATCCACTAAAATAATTCCACGTACCAGGTCGAAATGACGGATGTTACATTTTAACCATTCACAATATTTATTTTTTAAATCTTAATGTATAAAAATATGTTTTTCTGATAAAAAGTCTTACAATTTTGGTTTATACATGTTCATGTAAAATAAATCTATAAATAGTCATTCATAAGGGGTGTGTTCGATAATCTCGATTATTTAGAGTATTCTCTTGAACTTAATTATATATTTATATATAGAGATAAAGATTTTTTTTAAACATCTAATTCGTTGTGAACAACCACAAAATGAATTTGAATCTTGTTACAGATATTATTGAACCCTTCTATTAACTAATGAATATTGTTGGATCCTGTAAAAAAATTTTGTCGGATCTTATGATCTTGTTGAATCCTATAAATTTTGTTAAAAACACTATTATGAACATTTTGAATGTTATAACTCTTTTACAGAAAATCTATGAACTATTTGAATCATAAGAATTTTGTTACAAACAGTTGTTGATATAAATGAATGTTTGTATGTATTTTTTCTATTTGTACAACATTCACAACGAATAAATTGTTCACAATAGATCACATCCCAATATATATAGGATGGATTCAACGGAATCCATTTATGCATCAGATAATCAGTCTGGTTGAACCATAGTGCATCGCAAAGAAAATTGAAGTGGAATACAATCATTTGATTCATCATGTGGCCAATCCGAGTCAGGTCGGTCTGACGATTCAAATCAGTATGCATCTTCACAAAATAAATAATAAATTACTTTGTTGAGAATCAAACCCGAGACCTCTAATTTCATAAAGTAAGACTTTAACCATTAAGCTACAAATCAGTTTGTTTATAAATTTATTGTCTTACTTCTTTCACTAACAAATAAAATCTTTAATATATTGATTTATTAAAGATCGAATCCAAGATATTTAATTTCATAGATCAATATCGAATTTATTCAATAGGTTTTATTGCGATGCACTAGTTAGTTAATATATTAAAAAGTAACTTTGATTAATAAATAAAATTAAACCAACATGCTTTCATGTTCTTTACATATTCGTCCATCCATATTATTTTTTCAGAAAAATTCTCAAATTAATTTTTGTCCTGATTTAATGAAATTAGGGTATTAGAGACTTAGAGTTCAGTTTTTCAACTTTTAGAAAACTCAGTTTACCAATTATAATCGGTGTCTAATAGCCAAATTTTCTCATAACCAGGAAAAGAAAATTAACTTGAGAACCTTTCTGTAAAAATATCATGAAGGAACGAATTAGTAAAAAATGTGAAAACATGTTGTTGTTTTTTCATTATAAACTTCAAATAAAAGCTAAATAACATATGACAATTTAAGATGATGCCAAAATACCAAGAGAAGATGACAAATACATGATATGATCACCTATTTATTAATGAGATAATTGCGCAAAAACCATCAACTTGTCTGTTTTTTTGTGATTAAAACCTCAAATCGTTTTTCGTTGCATAGAAAACTCATAACTAACTAAAACTCAGCCTATAATGATATTTGTGTACTAATTGAGGCAAATACTTATTATCAGCAAGTAATCTATGTTTCTAGAGTCACTGATCAATTCTCTTATGCAATCGTAAGAAGATGACGAGTGAAGAATATGATAACCTATTTACTAATATTTATTGATTATATTCCCATAAAGACATTTGTAGACGGTCTAAACAAATAATTTGTCATCATAAAATGATCTATGTTCATGATTCTGGAGTTTATCTAAGATGTTATTTGTTTTTTAAGAGATTAAATGTTCGAAGTACTTTTCATGTCTGCAGTTTAAACAAAATATTTTTTCATATGAAGATATAAGTGCTCTAAAATAGCTTATTACGAAAAACAAACAAGGCCTTAGTCATAATTCATTATTTGATTCTCTTATCCAATTTTCTAAATGTAAATTTCATGATATATAATACACATCATAGTTTACCATAAAACGTACCACATAATATAAAATGCTACCTACATTTTTTGTATTTTAACAAGATGATATTGATGTTGGAAAAACCAACCAATAACACAAATCTATAAATTAGAGATTTAGAAAAAGTTAACTAACAATAAGAAGAGAGGTAGTCGTCATTCACCTGCTCCCCAAGTGTCACTGTTGCGCAGTTCACCCCCCTCTCACCAAACTTTTTTTTTTATTTTTTTATTTTAATTCCTCTTTTATCTTTTTATTTTTATTTTCCTCAAATATTAAATACATCAAGACTTTCCTATATTAACTTCAAGACTATTTAATTTCATTTCATTTCATGCTTAAAATTTAATACACATTACACAAGTTCTAGTATATATGTATAAAATTATACTTAATTACGTTTATAATTTGTTCATAAATTAATTAATTAATGTGTTGTTGTTTTCATATCGACATGACATTTTATGATCAGAGAATTAAATAAAAGTTGCTTAAATAATTAAATAGCCAAATTGAAAAGTTTCAAATTTTTTTATTTATCCTGAACGAGACTCGTTTGGTTTTTTTTTCTTAAATATATATTAATTAAGCGTAGTTAATTAATATATATGGGTTTCTAGTTTAAATATATGCAAAGCTATACCAAAGCTATAACTACCTTGCTTTATATCTCCAAATTTCTCACCAAACTATCATTGTCATCACAATCATAAGTCATAAGGCATTTTTGTATATTTGTTATTATAATTAAATTTATAGCATTAATTGACAAGCAAAGTGGACGTGTTTCATATATACATTATAGTATTATATATACATATATATACAATATGGTTCGTATAAATACCTAAAAAAATACAGAGTATTGTACGTATATGTGAACACATATGATTCGGATGTGAATACATGCTGCAAAAAAAGGTTATTTTTTTTCAAAAAAAAATTCATATTCATGTTGCCAAATAATATAACACTATTTGTAAAAAACTTACAAATATCCACAACTTATATCTTAAAAGTAATGTGAACATGAAAAATTTAATGTGAACATACTTAGTATGAACATATATTCATAACGATACCGTTCATGTGAACATGCACGTTTCACATGGTTATAGTTTGTTTATGTGTGATTTTTTACAGATAATATTGTAATGTTAATTTAAACATAATTATGAAAATAAATTTAAAAAAAAAACGAGGTATCTTCGGTACTCTGCAAAACTAGTAGTACTCAGTTAAACACAATTCTACATGTGTGTGTATATATAAAAGCTATTTATTATATACATGGATATTGATCTATGTGTGAAGCTAAAAATAATAACTTTGTTTTAATAATTGCTTTGTTAGTTTTATATAACGTTACCGGGGGTGATTCTACAAAGGCCCTAGGGTGTACAATTGTACATGGACACCCTTTTGGTCCTAAATTTATTTAACCCATATAAATAAAATTAGTGTGGACACTTCTTTAAATTTTAGTCGGACACCCATTGAACTCATTGATTCCAATCAAGTGTACTCTTTTATTCTCTTAAATCTTATAATAAGTTAGTAAACCATTGTTAAAACTTTATTCGGGAATACGTAATATGTATTTGGACACCCTTTTTTAAAGTCCTGGAATCGCCACTAAACGTTACATATCTTTACAAAAAAACATATAACATGGATATAAAGATTATATTTTATGTATGAGAATATGTAGGTTTAATTTTGTCTTTAGTGAAGTAAATACATTGAAAAAGGATCGTTGGAAAAAGATTAATTAAGACAAAGTGTAGTTAGAGTGTTCGTTTCGACTACGCTAGCTTACTCCAAGATTACCGTAATGACTTTATTTTCACAAAAAGCAATGAATTTTATAATTAATGAGATTAACAAATTTCTACGGAAGTCCTTCATGGATTATAATTAGACAATTTTTACATGTTTTAATTAATTCTTCAAATTTATCGTGTTTTCACTAATTGTGATACAGTTTTTGTGATTAGTTTTGAATTTGGTTACCAAGACATACTCTTGTTCTTTAATCATAACGTTAATCAGATTGACGAGAGCTAGATTCTCATCGATCGATTCAAATTCATCTTTTTTGTGACTTTAGAGGAAAGTGTTAATTTGCAAAGACAGATATTGGAAAAGTTGGAAAGTAATCACTACTAGAAAACCGATCATAAGCAAAATAATTAGTGACTACACACATCCACCGGCATCGTGAATTGATTAACATCATTAATTATATATCTATAATTATATTATTTGTTAAAATGATGTTTTTCTTAATAAAAATTTTACTTAATTTGGGCATCACAACATCTTCCATTGTACTTTGAATGGAAAGTTATGTCCCGATCGATCTCATGAGTGAAGAGTATTGAATTCAAACGTATCGTAATAACGAATCTCTCATGTATCACAAGTTTTCGCTTGTAAATAAATATTGTAACATCCATATTTTCAAGTGAATATCTGATTAATTTGGAATCAAATTAATGATGATACCTCTTCAAATTTCAACATATATGTTCTTATGGCCCCAAATTATTTTCATCTAAAAAATATAATCAACGTTATGTTGGAAAAAAGTGTAAATTTTTCAAAGAAAAAAGTGGTTTTTCCATGGTTTTGGACCAAATATAATTATATATAATTGTGACATATATAATGAATATTTTGTGGGTTTGTATTCTCCTTGAAGAGAGGATTCCAACGATATAAAGAACGTTCAAAACGGAGCTAAGATGAATGAGATATCGATGCTCAAAGATTGATGTTTGGAATGAAAGAAACATCTTCTAAGTGGGTGAAGAGAGTCCCACATAGGAAGGAAGATGAAACCAAAGTGGGTTTATAAGGAGGAGTGTTCAAAGCCATGGCAAGATTGTTTGTGGTTTTACTCCAATGCCTACCCGCGCGCAGGGGGGGGTGCAAATCTTGGACCCCGAAGGCTAAAATCCACTGAACTCGTGTACGCCAGCACCTGCGGACACGAATGCAGCTCCGTGAGAGTTGGACAGGCTTCGTGAAACCTGTTCTGGACAGAGTTTGCTCAAGCTGTCCGTGAGCATGTTGAGGTGGTTCAAGCTGTTCGCATGATCAGCAGCGTCCAAGCTGTCCTTGAACAGGTTGAAGGCCTAACCTGTCCAGTATGGTTGTTCAAGCTGGTCAGCGCCCAAGCTGTCCTTGAGCAGGCTTCGGCCAAACATGTTCTGGAGTTGTTAATTAAATCAGCAGGTGACTGATTTAATGAGCTGTTACAATTTGGTTTTCAACACATAATTACTCATTTTAATTAACAATAAACCTTGTAATAATGGAGTCTTACAAAACGGTTTTTGTAATTAAAAAGATGATTAATTTGTTGTTTCAACTCCAATTTCCTATAAAATAATTGGAGATTCAACACACCAAACCACTTGAAAGACTTGAAATATTCTGGAAACACTTGAGATATTTGAAAGGTTTTACACTTTACCGGCAAGACGTTGCTGCTTCCAAGAACGAAGATCACTTTGAATTCACGTGTTCTTTCAGGCAAGTTGGTTACCTCCGGCAGTACACGCTGCTTTGGCTGTTGTACCCTGGGAAACAGACTTCGAATCTGTTTTAAGGGAATCGTGTCTAACACGAGACTCAGCCTTCTTTTCTGTATTGTAATTTATTTTCAGTACCGTTATTTACTTTATTTTTCGTATTTCGTTTATTTCTGTGTATTGTAATTTCATTTCTTGAATTGTAATTCGTAATACATTTCTTATATTTTATAATTGGTATCGGACACAATATCCCTACACGTTATTCATTTAAGGTAAATAAAAAATTTATTTAAAAAAAACTAAACTTTCAAATAATTCTCTAAGGGGCGTTTGGTTCGCAGATTTTTTTATCGATTTGCATTTTGTCAAAGGATTTGTATTATGCAGCATTTGCATTTGTCAGGATTTTGTCAAATAATCTGTATTATCTTATAGAAAAAATTTGCTAATCTAAAAAATGCAAGGTAACTGGGATTTAAAATCCTAGGAGAGAGGCCGGTATTTTAAATCTTTACTGAAATATGTGAACCAAACATAAGATTTTAAATGCAAATCCCAGTGAATTCCAGGGAATCCACGAACAAAACACCCCCTAAGATTATATGCTTTCAAAGTTGTTACTATTTAGCATAACAAACTTTCAATTATTTTTTTTTATTTTTAGTGGTAGGTTAATACCGAACGGCGAACATGATCCTTACATTTGTACGTCGAATTTACTATCACACATTCTAATATTTATGGTTACTCAATATATAAAGAAAGAAAAAAGATTTGTTAGTTTGAATTTACAAATTTATAGTCAGTTATCACGAATGAAAAAAGAAAACTTAAGTTAATTACTTTTTCATGCAATTACCCTCGAATGAAATCATGCTTATAAGTTTAAATTTCATAAGTGAAGGATAATTTAGGTTCAAACACAACAATTAGTGTTGATCAATTTGTGTATGAAATGATATGCAAATCAAAATAGAGGCAAACACCCCATTTATTTCAACTTTTGAAGGAAAGCACCCTATTTTCCTTTACTATATTCCATAAAATATGGTTTTTTTTGTATGGTTAACAATTTCTAACCTGACACAAATCCGATACGAAAAAACTTATACAAACCTGAAGCGGATTGAAAATGGATCGACATGCACGAACATTTTTGGGTTCAGAGATAATGAAGGTTTAGGGATCACACGTACATTGGTATATGTCACTTAACTTATAGGAGTATATATGTATTATTTGATTTACCTTTTTTACGTTGGTCGTGGACCAATCGATTAATTTTGTTTGTGATTTATGACTAATCTATATATAATGGCATATGTTAGAATAATTCAACTGCAATTGTGGGTCCCAATCTGTTCTTTTATTTAATCCACTAAACTAATAATAGACGCACAAAATGGTTTACGTTTTCTAGAAAATTACTATATCAACGCAAAAAACTTTCATCAACTAAACACAAGTGGTTTTCAAATCATGAGAAATGAGACCCTCGAAATTCATTAATTCCTTTTTTATTATTTTTTTTACTTGATTCTTCAAACTTTTTCAATAAATTAAAACAAGCTTGTGTTATTTATTTAATATTTTTAATTAAGAAAATAAATATTATGTTGTATGAATGATGCAATTCTTTGAACAATTTATTATTATTATATATATTTTCATATTTTCATTCATTATATATACCAAATGCATGCATCCTAATAAAATGTTTTTGTTTAAAAATATTTTATAAAATAGTTATCTTAAAAAAATAAACGTCACTAAAACTGGAATATGAGTATGGCGAATATGTTTAACACACAATAAACTTTTGAAAGGATAACCTCATATTCATTGTATTTCTTGCGTTTGGTATCAATAAATATATATTTTCGTATAGCAAAACGTACTTCTTCGTACGTTATATATCTTTCGTTTAAAACCATTAAATGCTCATATATAAATCGTTAAGTTGGCATGTGATTAGTGTTTTATTCAACGTTTATAATGTTCGAGTTTAGAAAAAACTATTATGGATCCGTAAAACTAAAACTACATAATCCAAATTAAAACTATATTTGATGCATATATAGTTCTACGTATGCATTCTTAAAAACCAGTTTATAATATCGTTTCGTTTCGTACGAAAACAACAATGAACTTTCAGTTTTTTCATATATTTAAAAGTTGATATATATATTAATTGTTGTAGCTTTGTAATTTCTAAATTAAAAAAATTCAAACATTTGTTATCAGCTGTTTGGTGTTGAACCAATTCTAAACCGAGACTAGATAGGCCGGTATCATGCGAATCATTTTTTTATATTATATATTTTCTAGCTAGCTAGATGCAATCCATATCAATAACTTTATGCATATGATATATATTTATCATTAAGATCATCAAAATCGCAATCTTAATCATAGGATTGTACAATCCTACGATCTAACCTTTGAATTTCAATTTGGATCGTAGTAGGATCACCACCAACCTAAGATCGTTTTCGAGGTATATGATAGGATTGCTAAAGGGATCGTAGAATGATACGATACTACTTTAACCATTTTTATCAAGTTTTTCTCATAGGATTGTTTTTAAACACATAAGATCAAAAACATAGGATTAATTATTAGATCTCTTGACATTTTTTTATGAATTTAATTAAACATCCAAAACGTGATGATCTTTTCCAATTTAAAATATGAATATTTCTTTAAAGTGTTATATTATTAGTTTATGATATATATGATTATAATCTATAATGATTAGGAGGAAATTGAAAAAAAAAACTAGAGATTTGTGGTAAAATTTTACGATCCTGATGGTTAAGGTTCCTTAGCTTAGAATAATCTTCCCTTCACTATGACATAATAATTAAGTTTCTAATTTAATTTTATATAGTTAGATAGGTAAATGTGATGTAATTAAGTCATCTACAAATTGAATGTGGTTTACTAAAAAATTATGGATTAGGTTCTTTTATTAATATTTTATTATTCATTTTTATGTTTTTTTATATTAAAGTAATTTTGATTTTCAAATTAGTTTATTATTTAAAAATAGTATAAATAACAACAATAACAACATTAATAATTATTATTAAATAAGCAATGGTAACGTGATCATTTTAAATGGTCAATGGATGAAATGTAACAAAACTTCAACCACAATGACTGTCTGTGTAATTTTTAATAATTAAAAGACAATCTATAATTTCTAGTAAACCACATGAACAAAATTTGTAATTTACCCTAATTAATAAACGACCGGGTAACGTCATAGATCTAGGGTTAAGGTTACACAATACAAACGTCGTTTTCTAAATGTACCGATATGTTACATCAACTTTATTTTCTAACACATATGTTACATGTACTTTAATTTGATTTTAGTAAGTTACATTTCTACATATAGTTTGATCGAAAACCTGACTTTATTAATATAAAAAATCAAACTCTATATAAAAATGTATCATTTCTTGATCATATAAAGTTTTATATTACTTTAATTCTCAAATAGCCACATCACCCACTGATCGACTTGTTATAAATTAAATTTATAGAATTTGAAATTTTTGCTTTAACATATTTTTACATCATAAAAAAGTTACAAGGTGTTGATATTTTTTAAAGGGATAATTATTAAAATCTGAAAATCTTGTCTGAAATTAAGAAATGATTTCAAGATTTGAAATTAAGAGACTATTAATTTGAATTCAGACTATTTTTTACATATTTAAAAAAATTGTGAGAGAATTACAGATGTATCGATCTCTTAACTCTGAATACAAACAAACACTCGGAAGTAAATTTAGATCTGAAATTCAAATTTTCAAACCTATTTAAGAGAATATTAATGAAAAAAAACAGTCATTTTATCAATATAAAAAAGAATTAAGTAGTTTAATGACTTAATCGATAATTGTTAAAGTTATTTCATTATTAAATAAATAACTTAAGTGACGTAATTTATAAATGGATTAAAACATTGTTTTTTTTTTTTTTTTTTTGTATTTTACCCCGTATATGATGTCAAATTTTTAATTAAAATAAATAATCAAACATTCAACAGTTTGTTTATTTTTTATATAATTAATATTAATATTTTGAAAGATCTTCAAGTAGATTTTTCCTATCTACTTTTAATATATGGGATATTTTTTATGACACTATTAATATTCAAATATATATTAAGTAATTCACATTTTTTTAAAGATGTTAACCAATAAAAGTTACATGTATCTTTAGAGAACTAACAAGATAACGTAAATTTTATTTTATAAAATTCTAATCAGTAAAGAAAACCAATTCTTCTGTCATAGATAGAAAGTCTGCATTTTTAATTTTTTTTTTAAGATGAATATTTTTTCTATTTTAGTTCATAGCTACTACCAAGAAGTTATTTCCATGTCGGTATCAAATTAATAAGTTCGTTTTTATCAGTTAAGTAATCATCGAGTGTGTAAAATAGAAAAAAAACAAAATACTCGTTTACTTATTTTTTTTCCCCGAGTTAGTTACCATAGACATGACGTTGTTTTTACTATCTCATACGATAAAAATAATGTATTTTGAGGTTTGTAAAACTTCCATGGAAATTGATGTGTTGATCCTTATATAGACAATTTGCTAACGAACCAGCTTATGGTTGTGACTTTTGAGTTCAAATCCGATCATATACGTTATTCATATACAACAATGAATTCTATGCATTTATTTAATCGATATGACTAACGAAGTAGATATTGGTTTATGATTTCGTCACGATTCTGGCCATCCAATTTTGATGGTGCTTGGTGCATATATCGAAGAACTCGCGATGAGTTTTAACATATGGTACGCATGACAATTGACTTGAAGATTCCAAGCGTTATATTTATAATTTATATGTATATTTTTTGAACGGCAAAGTATCCTACTTCTACTCCTAAACTACACATTTACCCCAAGACTTTCTCCATCTAAATTCCAACTTGCTTCCGACGGAAGTCGAAACCGTGATCTCTCACGTTCATAATACCCCTCTTAAAAATGGACAAAACCCCGTTGGTAAGCGTTATATTTATATGCTACTGGCCTAGAGCCTGCTCCCTTGAGCACAATAAAACTTCCAAGTCTATGAAATCCCAGCCCATTATGGCCCGATGGTCTTAACTCTTAACCATTGTTTTTTTAAGGCTGCGCCCAAATATATTTTTGACTAAATTACATAAATGGTCCCTGTGGTTTATATAAAATTACGGTTTTAGTCCCTGAAAGAATTTTATTACACCACAAGTCTCTAAAATCGAAAAGTTGCAACATTTTGGTCTCTAAAACTAACGGCAGTTAACTTGAGCCGTTAGTTTCAGGGGCATTTTTGTCCTTTTGACTTTCAGGGACCATTTATGTACATTTCATACTTTCAGGGACCATTTATGTAATTTTCATACTTTTCATATGTATAGTATTTCTTTCTTTTTAGACTAAATTACATAAATGGTCCCTGTGGTTTATATGAAATTACGGTTTTCGTCCCTGAAAGAATTTTATTACACCAACAGTCCCTAAAATCGAAAAGTTGCAACATTTTGGTCCCTGAAACTAACGGCCGTTAACTTGAGCCGTTAGTTTCAGGGACATTTTTGTCTTTTTGACTTTCAAGGACCATTTATGTAATTTTCAAACTTTCAGGGACCATTTATGAAATTTTAATACTTTTCATATATATTTATCATTTCTTTCTTTTTTATAATTAATTATCCAAATATAACATTTTGTTTTTATTTCTTTTGTTTTAATCATTATTTTTTATTTGTATGTTTATTGTTATTATTAATGTTATTTTTTTATATATTACTATAATTATTTATTTAAGATTATTATATGATAAACCTAGTTCATTTTTTTAAATTATTTTTTTCATTTAAGAAAATTAAAAATAAAAACTAGTTGTAGTTTTTTCTTTCAGAAAATCTAAAATCGAAATGATTTATTTCTTTTCTCCATTCAAAAATTTTCAAAATAACAAAACGTGTTGAAGTTTTTTTCGTTTGGAAAAAAAAATATAATATAAATGTTTCGAAGTTTCTTCAATGCAAATATTTAATAAAAATTTTTAATTCTAAATTATTTGAAAAAAAACAAGAATTGGAATGGTTCATTGCTTTTTAGTCATTAAATTCCAAATGGTTTGTTGTTTTTATTGAAAAATTTGAATTTGTATTGATTTTTTATCTACGTTTAATTAAAAATCAGAATGGTTCTTTTGTTTGAAAAAAAATCAAAAATCATAATAGTTTACCGTTTTTTGATCAAAAAAATTAAAATCAAAATGGTTCGTCATTTTTTTTATAAAAGAAATTTTAATACAAGATGGTTATCGTTGTTTAAAAAACTTAAAAATTATAATGGTTCATCATTTTTTGATCAAAAAAATTATCGAAATGGTTCATCGTTTATTTGATCCAAAAAACAATATTGGAGTGGTACGTAAATTTTTTTATCGTTGTTTAATTAAAAAAATGAACCATTATAATGAAGCATTTCGATTTTAATTTATTTGATTAAAAACGATGAATCATTATGATTTTTGATTTTTTTTTAAACAAGGATAACCATCTTGATTTTAATGACGAACCATTTTGATTTTAATTGTTTTGATCAAAAAACGGTAAACCGTTATGATTTTTGATTTCTCTCAAACAAAAGAATAATTTTGATTTTTAATTAAACGTAGATAAAAAAATCAATACGATTTCAATTTTTTCAATAAAAACAACAAACCATTTGCAATATAATTTATTTGACTAAAAAGCGATAAACCATTCCAATTCTTGATTTTTTCAAACCATTTAGAATTAAATTTTTTATTAATTATTTGCAATGAAGAAACTACGAAGCATTTTGATTATATTCTTTTTCCAAACGAAAATAGCTTCAACACGTTGTTATTTTGGATTTTTTTAATGGAAAAAAGAAATAAATCATTTCGATTTTAGATTTTACAAACGAAAAAACTACAACTAGTTTTTATTTTTTTTTTTCTTAAATGAAAAAAACAATAGAGAAATATTTGGATCTCAATGAATAATTGAAAAAAATGAACCAGATATATCATATAATAAACTTAAATAAATAACTATAGTAATGTATAAAACAAAAATAACATTAATAATAACAATAAACATACAAATGAAAATTAATGATTAAAAAAAGGAAAAAAAATAAAATGTTATATTTGGATAATTAAATTATAAAAAAGAAAGAAATGATAAAAATATATATATGAAAAGTATGAAAATTTTATAAATGATCCCTGAAAGTTTGAAAATTACATAAATGGTCCTTGAAAGTCAAAAGGACAAAAATGCCCCTGAAACTAACGACTCAAGTTAATGGCCGTTAGTTTCAGGGACCAAAATGTTACAACTTTTTGATTTTAGGGACTGCTGGTGTAATAAATTTCTTTCAGGGACGAAAACCGTAATTTCGTATAAACCACAGTGACCATTTATGTAATTTAGTCTTCTTTTTATAAATTAATTATCCAAATATAACATTTTATTTTTTATTTCTTTTTTTTAATCATTAATTTTTATTTGTATGTTTATTGTTAATATTAATATTACCTGGTTCATTTTTTTTACAATTATTTATTGAGAATCCAAATCTTTCTCTATTTTTTTTTCATTTTAAGAAAAAAAAAACTAGAGTAGTTTTTTTCTTTCGGAAAATCTAAAATTTAAGTGATTTATTTCTTTTCTCCGTTCAAAAAAGTTCAAAATAAGGACGTGTTAAATATTTTTTTGTTTGGAAAAAAAAATATAATCAAAATTGTTCGTATTTTCTTCATTGCAAATACTTAATAGAAATTTGAGTAAATTACAAAAATGGTCCCTGTGGTTTGTATAAAAATTTGGATTTGGTCCCTGTGGTTTCAATTTTGCATAAAGGGTCCTTATTTGCATAGTTTACTTGCATAGATGGTCCTCCATCTCATTTCTTTTCCTTATTGACAATTATACCCTTTTCATTAATAACAATTTTGGTCCTTTTCTTTTAATGAATTTTGTTTTTGTTTTTAAATTTTAAATCTCAATTTAATAAATAATGATTTAATTAATTTATTATTATTATTAAAGATGTATTTATTTTTTATTAAAGTTATATTTTTATCAATTAATTTATTTTTTTTACGTTTCGATTGTGTATTTAATTTATTTATTATAACTTTATTTATATAAGATTTCATTGTTATATATTTATATGTTTTTTTTTTTTTGTATTTTGTATGTTTCCATCTATTTATTTCATTAGGTTAATATATTTTGATTTCATTATACATTTTTAAAGAAAATATATAAACTTAGGATTTAATTCGTTTGGATTTAGATATTTGTTACATTATTATTTCGGTTTAACTTTAATATTCTATTTGTTTTGATTCAAATATTTGGTTACATTAAAACATTTAAGTCAAAACAAATATTCAGGTTTATATAGTTTTATTGTAGATTATAAATAAACCAAAACATATTACTATAACAAAATATTTAAATCATAACGAATAAAATGTTATGTTTATATTTTTTACTTGAAAGTTGTAACAAACTTAAAACGTATTAACCTAACAAAAAATTAAAAATCAAAATAAAAAAATGCTAAGTTTATATTTTTTTTTCCTTAAAAATTATAATTAATTCGAATCGTATTAATGTAACAATATAATCATATTAAAAATAATAAATGAAACGTAGGATAAATTAAAATTTATTTAAACCGTAACATATTAGTATAATAAAATATTAAATTTTTTTTGTTAGGTTAATACGTTTTGAAGTAGGTTATAACTTTCGAATAAAATATATAAACATAACAATTCATTTGTTATGACATATATATTTTATTATATTAATATGTTTTGGTTTAATTATAATTTACAAGAAAACTATATAAATCTAACATTTTTATTTATTTTGATTTAAATGTTTTAATGTAACAAAATGTTTAAATCAAAACAAATAAAATATCAAGTTTAAACCAAAATAATAATGTAACAAATATCTAAATCCAAATGAATTAAATCCTAAGTTTATATATTTTTCTTAAAAACTAAAAAGGTATAGTGAAATCAAAATATATTAATGTAATGAAATAAATAGATGGAAACATAAAAAACCATACCAAAATTATAATAATAAAATATAATATAAATAAAATTTTAATAAGTAAACTAAATACGTAATAGAAATGTAAAATATATTTATTAAATAGATAAAAATATAACTTTAATAAAAAATAAATACATTTTAAGTAGTAATAATAATAATACTAATAAATTAATTAAATCACCATTTATTAAAATAAGATTTATAATTTAAAACAAAAACAAAATTAATGAAAAGAAAGGGACCAAAATTGTTATTAAGAAGAAGGGTATAATTGTCATTTAGGAAAATAAATGAGACAGAGGGACCATTTCTGCAAGTAAACTATGCAAATAATGACCGTTTATGCAAAATTGAAACCACAGGGACCGGATCCAAAATTTTATGCAAACCACAGGGACCATTTTTGTAATTTACTCTAGAAATTTTAATTCTAAATGGTTTGAAAATCAGTATGGTTCGTCATTTTCTAAGCGAAAAAATTAAAATTAGGATGCTTAGTTTTTTTTTTTTGTTTGAAAAATCAAAATCAACATGGTTCGCATTTTTTTGTTCAAAACAATCAAAAATTAAAAAATGGTTTTAATTTTTTTGATAAAATAAGATGAACCATTCTGATTTTTTGTTTTTAAATAAAATAACCATTCCGATTTTAATTAAACTACGCTAAAAAATTATGAGCCACTCCGATATTGTTTTTTGGATCAAATAAACGATAAACCATTTCGATTTAAAATTGATGAACCATTATGATTTTTGATTTTTTCAAACAACGATAATCATTTCGGGATTAATTTTTTATCAAATGAATGACGAACCATTTTGATTTTAATTTTTTTGATTAAAAAACGGTGAACCATTATGATTTCTGATTTTTTCAAACAAAAGAACCATTCTTATTTTAATTAAACCATTATGATTTTTGATTTTTTCCCTGAAACTAATGGAGAAAATAAATACATCATTCAGATTTTAGATTCTTTTAACAAAAAAACTACAAATAATTTTTATTTTTATTTTTCTTAAATGAATAAAAGAATAGGAAAAGATTTGAATTTTCAATAAATAATAAAAATTGAATCAGATTTATCATATAATAATCTTAAATAAATAATTATAGTAATATATAAAAAAAAGTTAATAGTAATAATAACAATAAACATACAAATAAAATTAATAATTAAAAAACAAAAGAAAAAAAATTAAATGTTACATTTGGATAATTAAATAATAATAAAAAGAAATACTAAATATATATGAAAATAAATAATAATATAAAGAAATAAAGAGAAATAAAGAATAAAAGGTATGAAAATTACACAAATGTCCCTGAAAGTTTGAAATGTATATAAATGGTTCCTGAAAGTCAAAAGGACAAAAATGCCCCTGAAACTAACGGCTCAAGTTAACTGCCGTTAGTTTCAGGGACTAAAATGTTACAACTTTCGATTTTAAGGACTTGTGGTGTAATAAAATTTTTTCAGGGACTAAAATCGTAATTCCATATAAACCACAGGGACCATTTATGTAATTTTCTCTATATTTTTCCTTACATCATATGAAGTATGATATTTGTGTAAATTCCAACCATCCAAAGTACGCTAATTTTAAGTTTAAAGTTTATGTGTCAATATTATCTAAGAATCTCCCCAACATGAATAAGTGAATTACATCTATTAATAAAAAAGAAAAACGACCCTGCTAATCAAAAGTCAACAAGTCTCAAAGCTACATCACTTGAGAACCACCAGCGGAATCTTATCCTTATCTCTATAGCACGATGCTTAATTGTTACCAATTTTATATATCTAATCAATAAACATTTGATTAATCATATCGATAATCCAAAATTCAAAGATTAAATCAAAAAATATTTAATTAAGTGGTGGAAATACTAAAATCGGTTAAACTCGAGGTTTTAGGATATTTAGCCAATACTAAAAACTATATGTTTAGGTCGGTATAATAATCAAAATAGCTATAACAAATTATAGTCGTAAGATAATTATTAGTATTTCCAAATAGCTGTAATCAAATAATCTAAATAATTAGGGGTTATGATAATAGTTATACTAATAAATATTTTAGTATCTAAAAATCACCAACAATTACTTGTCTGTTAATTAATTATTTAATTTAGACAAACAAATTTGACATATATAGAAGTTTAACGTAAGCAAAATAAAAATATAAATAATTATTCATATGGGTTTATTATGAAAAAAATCAACATGTTTTAACGTTTTTTGTGTTTCCATCTCTCCATGTTTCCTATTTTTTTCCATAAAAGTCCTCAAATTATTTTTTTTCTTTTTGGTTTAGTGAAACTTGGTCACTAGAACCCGGTTTTCAGTTTTTAAAAACCCGGTTTAGTAATTATAACTAGAATTCAATATCCAAATTTCACTAAACCAAAAATAAAAAATTAACTTGAAAACTGTTATGGAAAAAAATAACATGGAAGGACGAAAACGCAAAAAACGTGAAAACATGTTGGATTTTTTTCATAATAAACCCTATTTAAGTAATTATAAAATAAATATAAAAATTAAAACTCCTAGCATCTTATCAAAATTGTAAGTATAATATTTATAACTAATTAAACGTGATATGGTTTTTACAAAAATAAAATGAAAGTTGCATGTGATAATTTTTTTTTATTAAATGCATCATTTTATTACCAATCTTAAAGCCTACAAACACAAGGTGAATCAGCAAGACACGAATTCACATAATGTGTTTGCTCTATCTTATGTGTTATTTAAATTGTTAATGTTACTATCATTATTCCGAGTGTCGCTTAATTTTGATTAATAACAAGGAACAACTAATTAATTACAATTTTATTAAGGGATATTTGTACAAAAAAACTTTCAAGTTTAACCATTTTTTGGATTAAAAGTCTAGCTCAACCATTTTTCAATGTACAAAAAACCTCCAACCGATAGAATTTTACAGAATTGACATATTACAGGTTGTACACAGTTGAAAGTCACATGTTTGAACAAAGAAAATCATAGATTTGAACCGGTGATCACCGAAATTCTATAAATTCCAACAAAAGAAACACAAATTTGAACAAAAAGATCAACAAGAAATGTGGATTTGAATTATAAAACACAGACGAGTGGGTTTGTTGAAAATGAAAGATTGGTCAGCGGATTGCAATCGGTTCATTAGATTGCATGTCATCTTTTTGGAAAAAAAAAATTATTTTGATAAGTTTTAGACTTTTAGTCAATTTGGGTTTTTTAATAGAATAAAAAATGGTTGGAGATTTTAATTTTAAAAAGTAAAAGTGAACCAACTTTAATGTATTTGAGCAAATTTCCCTTTTATTAATATTCTACTTTAAACATAAAATCGATCCTATGGTCTTCTTTAGGATCGTAAGTCTTAACGAAAATCTTATTATCTAATAATAGATCATACCTGTAAAAACAATTCCATATCAAAATAAATTAGCTTTTTGTTTGATAACAATTGCACAAAGTAGACCGTTTAATCGAAACAAAATAGTATTAAGTTCAAGCTTGATGGAGAAAAGATTTCAAGATTAAACTTGAACCGAAAAAAATTATAATTCACAAAAATAAATCTAACGGTAAATACATCAATCGCTTAATAACATTGATTCTGACAAATTATTCAACTCCATTATTGGAAAAAATGTATTGAAAAATAATAACATTTACGAGTCTCATAAGTCGGGTATTTTAAAAATCGGGTGGTTCGACAAACTACACCACAAACTAGGGGTGAGCAACGGGTACCATTTTCCGAACCCGAACCGGTACCGGTACCGACCGGTACCGAATTAATATATTCGGTTCGGTATTCGGTTTTTAAATTAGCTAAAATTCGGTATTCGGTACTCTCGGTTCGGTATTCGGTTTTTAAATTAGCTACAATTCGGTATTCGGGACCGAACCGACACCGTATAAAATTATACGGTTCGGTATTCGGTTCTTTCAAAACTCATAATTCGGTTTCGGTATTTTCGGGATCGGTACCGGTTCGGTTCGGTCCGGTACCGAGCTCACCCCTACCACAAACCGATCGTTTTTGGTTTTGCGTTATGAACGAGGTTATTAGCTTATTATGTTACAATAACACAAATAATTGATTCAAAGTGTCTGGATTGCGTTTAGAGTTAATCTTACCACACTTTTTCGTAAGTTAAAAAAAAATAGTTTATTTGTTTAATAAATGATTATTTGATCATTTTACAACATAAAATACAAATCCAAACATTTTAAAAATTGATTATTTGATAATTATGATAGCAAACAGCAAGCTAAATTAAACACTATATTTCTG
The DNA here is from genome assembly GCA_020465985.1 of Centrapalus pauciflorus. Taxonomy (NCBI): domain Eukaryota; kingdom Viridiplantae; phylum Streptophyta; class Magnoliopsida; order Asterales; family Asteraceae; genus Centrapalus; species Centrapalus pauciflorus. Next base: position 1,181,435 of record JAANYP010008403.1, read on the forward strand.
AAATCACTTTTTGTTACAAATATTATCTGATTATCAGTTTCCAAAACGTTACATCATTTTTCAAACGCAACTCCAAGCACCATCACCGTCAAACTACGGCGGGTTTAATCCAATGGTCGACGGTCAAAGTCACAGCGCGTGCCGCTCGGCATCACCATCGTCTCCTCCTTTCCCTCTTCTTTGTGATTTCATTATATTCAAGATGAATTCAGTGATTATAGCCTCATAAGAAGGTAATTTTTCATAACCAGGAAAGTAATTTATGTCAATAACCAGATACCCACTTCCATTTTCCTCCCTAATCATATCGAAATTAAATAGCTGCAATCCCGTTGCTTCCCTCAGCCCTTTACTAACCTCCTCAACAAATTCCGGCGCCGGCACCTTCACCTCCACGACGGAATCTTCTTTATTCCGGCTATCATCACCAACCATAGCAGAATTTGATATCTGAGAGAAAGACATAACGCCTCCAGATTCCAAGGACATCTTCTCCAGAATCTCCTCTGATATGTCCGTCAACGACCTCCTCGTCACACACTTCACGTAATCGCCGGCAACATACACCTTGAATATAACGCCGCCGTGGTTTACAAACTGCTGCAAAACGACCGGCGAATCTAGATCTAGTCGTTTGGTCAACCCTTCCTGATTCAACACCAACCACATCTTGTGTGATTTGGTACTTCCATCGGCAACAAGTGGCTTCGCAATAATCGGGAACTTCAATTTACCGGTAGCGATTACAGACGATAACGACGAGGAATCTGAAACGAGATGCTGATTAGGGATGTTTAAGAGAGGGATTTTGAGCTGTGTGATGAATTCGAGCATGGAGATGCGGTTGTGAAGGCGTTCGATGGCGGAGGGTGGATCGATGATGAGGGTTTTCGGGTTATGGGAGGTGAAATCATGGAGATTAAGCTTCCAGTCGGGGGTGTTGAGTTTGTGGATGATGCAATCGAAGGGAGTTTGGTGAGTGAGTGGTTTGGAGACATCAATTTGGATGAAATCAATGCCATGATCTCTGGCGTAATTGATGAAGTGTGGCACCATGAAACAGGCCAATTTTCTTGCAGATAAAGCGTAACCTACCAGAAACCGATTGTTGTTGCTCTCTTCAGATTCTGGCATCTCCGGTTCTCGATCCATTTACTGCAATCAGTTGGCTGAGGCGGTTGCCGGTGGCGCAATGGCGATGAGTGTTTCAGCAAGGGATTGAAATATGATGAATCCGGAATCGCAGTGTACATGTAAATTTCGGTCAAAAGAGTCAAGTTTTATACCCAAAAAAAATTATTGTGTTGTATTATTTTCATATTATTTATTTATTTTATTATTGATAAAAAAAAGCAATAAATTCAAATTTATATATTAAACTTATTTTTATACTCATTTTCACTAAAACTCAAAGCTATAATAACATAATAAAAATTTAAGAGAAATCAAATATATATACCAAACTGAACTGATTCGGTCGGGTTTTTTTTTTTTTTTTTTCAATTTTTTAAAAATGTAGTCTTGTTTTTTAATTTACACTCAAAGGTCAAGAAAAAACTTCAAACTGAACTATTACCAATACAATTCTCTTTAAACCTTTAAGAGGGTATTTGGTTTTGCGTTATAAACGTGATTATTAGCTTATTACGTTACAATAACGCAAATAATTGGTTTAAAGTGTTTGGATTGCATACGTTAATAAGTGATTATTTGATCATTTTACAAGTAAAAACACAAATCCAAACACTTTAAAAACTGATTATTTGATAATTATGATATCAAACAGCAGAAGCTAAAACAAACACTACATTTCCTGCAACATTTTTTGTTACAGCAACTATCTGATTTTTAGTTTTCAAAACGGTACCAAAGTAATATGGGAAACACCCTCTTAATTATAGATTCCAAATTTAAATTGTTTAAAGCACAAGTGAAATGTTAAACTGATCCAAAGTAATATGGGAAAAATTTGACAAGTTTAAGCCGAATCCACAATGTACAAACTAAGTCAACGTTGACACGTAACAAGTGTTTGACAATGTGCTTATGTACTTTTAACTTTTAAGAGCTTGACTATTTTATTTTTAAAAATTAAGTCTAAAAGTTTTGTTTGTTTGATAAAACCTTGAACTTTATTATTATTATTTTTTTAAACAACAAAAGAGTAGAAAGTTTTAAAATGCTCCTCTATGATAAAATGCATGAATTAGTTTTCAAAACAAGTTTGAGGTTTTGTTTGAACAAAATTACTTTTTTATCTTCTTAATAAATATATAAATTATAATAAATATTAATCTCTTTTTATGTCATTTAATAAAAAAAAAAATATGGCTACAACTATTTTTGCAAATGGTTAATATTGAAAAAACCCCCCACGGACTTTAATGCAATTATCGATTAAGTCACTGAATTTTTTTTCCCGCCTAAACGAAGTTTGTTTTATTTAAAACCATATATTTTTAACTTGGGACCTGCTTAACAGGTAAAACAATTAGTTTCTTGAATAGTTTATTATTAAAAAAACCAACTTTTTTTTTCCTATTTTCACGATTAAGTCACTAGATTTTTTTTTTGTTTAGGTCACTGTACCGTTTACCAGTTATTGACCTGCTAAACCGGTCAAATATATTGTTTTGAATAAGACAAAAATTGTCTAGGGACTTAAAAAAAGTACAGTGACTTAATCGATAAATTCATGAAAGTTCATAGCAATTTTTCAATACTAACCCTTTTTGCAAAACATATTTATAAAAACTAAAAGTTAGTTTTATTAGAATTTATTATTATAGATATTAAGTTGACACTAAAAAACGAATTTTATTTATTGAAGTTGGTTGTCAAAAATTGGTAATTTTCAATGTTGTGTCATGGTTTTTCATGGGTCTTTTCTCTTCAAAACTAGATGTATCCCATAACTTAACCATGGTCAAATGAGACTTGATCTATTTCTCCATAAAACATGCTTAACTCTATAGGAAGGGAGAGCTTTACTCTCAATCATTTGATTTCACTTCTCCTACGCTTTATATATCTCTCACTCCAAAATCTTTCATAACCAATTACTTCAATTCCTTTTGATCTTAATTAACCATGCCTCCTCACTCGCTTCTCCTCTCCTGCTTTCTCATTTGCTCGTTGGTTTCGGGCTCGATCGCTTTTGACATCACCAAGATCTTAAACCAGTACTCCGACTACGCGGTTTTCAATCAGGAGCTGTCCAAGACTCATGTGGCTTCCGAGATCAACAAGCGTAAGTCGGTCACTGTGTTGGTGGTCCCGAATGGCGCGATGTCTGGCGTCACGAGCATGAAAGATGACAAACTCGAGAACATCATGAGGATCCATGTCATCCTCGACTATTATGATTCCGCAAAGATTAAGAAGATTAAGGATGGTACGACGATGACTACGCTGTACCAAACGACTGGTTCTGCCGATAAAAAACAAGGGTTTGTTAAGATTAGTAAGAATGATAACGAGATCAAATTGGGTTCGGCTGTCGACGGAGCTCAAATGTCAGCTAAGGTTAACAAGGTAGTTACTTCCGTCCCGTCTGATATTTCGGTTATCGAGATTTCTTCGCCTATAGTTCCTCCGGGACTAGACGGTTCAAGCTCTCCCCCGACGTCATCACCGACACCATCTCCGTCACGGAGCTCGGATAGTTCTCCGTCCAGCAGCCCATCACCGTCATCGTCAGAAAGCCCCGCTGCCGATGACTCTTCGGATGACAAGGACGCACCGGCTCCTTCTCCGAAAAAACATTCACATGCACATGCTCCAGCTCCTTCTCATAAAAAACATGATAAACATAAACATGCACATGCACCAGCTCCTTCTGATGATGATGCCGATGCCGATGCTGACGGAGACGACGCTGATGCCGATGAAGATGCTGACGCGGACGATGAGGACGACGACGAGGATGATAGGACAGCAGATGAAGATGATGATTCTAGCTCTTCACGAAACGCTGTTGTTTCAAGCATTATGCTCTTGGCTTCGGTTGTTGCCACTTTGTAACGATGGGAGACAACGAGAGAACGAACGACTAGAATAATCATCAACTAATAAACGAACGAATGGGGGATCTTCGAACGTAGTTGGAGATTTGTTCTTCAGGGCAACAAGCTCCTGAGCTCGAATCTTGTACTCGTGTATTGCCCGGTACAGATCATCACCGGACAAACAAGAAAACTTCCTACCATTCGGAGTTGGTTCTTGAAAGTTATTTGGATGTGCCTGAAGGCACAATCTTAAACTGAAGAATGTAAAAAAGCATGAAATTTTAAATATTTCAAATGATTGTAATTAATCTTGATCTTGATATATAATAAAATCGAATGTCTAAATGTCAGGTGTCATGTTTACGTTTCAATAAAATTAAATTCATAATTAATTGACGTTGCTGGCATGTCACTTTTGAATTAAAAAACGTTGTCTGTTTTTTAAGAGATTAAATGTTTGAAATTATTTTTATATTTACAGTTAGAACAAAATGTTATTCCATGTGAAATTATAACTGCTCTAAAAAAAACTAATTGCAAAAAACAAACAAAGCTTTTGGTAATATGATAACAACCAAGTTATGCTATATATAAGAAATGAAATCATTAGAGTCGATCTCTGTCCCTGGGGTGCACACCGAAAATTGGAAAATCATATTAGCTTATGAACAGCAATTAAAAATAAAACAACTGTTTATGAAAAATAAATTATTAACTCTGAAAGATTTAAACATAAATTAAATAATTGTTACTTGATTTAACCTAATTCGGCCCATTTTTTAACTCTTTTGGGTTTAAATCTTTTTGGGCCGGTTAGAAATGTCGCCCTAGCAAACCATTTTGCCAAGTTGGCAACTTGACATAAATCTATAGTGAGGAGACCCTAACACAAAGATATTAAAATAGTAAATCAATATCACCACATTTATCACTTCAATTTGAAGTATAACTATAATTTGGTTCATTTTAGTGCATAAATTTGAAATGTCAATGATATTTGACATGATTACAATGCAACATGTAAAGTCATTCGTTTTTCAAGGTTTGCACAATTAAGTGATTAACTATCGAAATTTGAACTGTGTAGTGAGTGGTTTAAAACGAAACCAAATCGAAACCAAAAAATTAATAAAATAGGAATCAAAACCATGTTGAATGATACAATATCAGTATCAGCTTAAGTTAGGTCTGATATTGATTTTCTTGACTTTTTTATGATGAGGAGTTGAGGACAAAATTAAAATTCAATCGGAACAAATAAAACTGAGACCTAAACAAGAATTGGCAGTTTGATGTTAATTTTGATATGGTTTATTGGTTTTATGATTCTGTAATAAGTTTATATCAACCATATTCAAACTTATGTACTTGAAGTTAATGTTTTCGGATTTGTAGAATCATTTTTCAGGACACTAAAAAACATGTAAACTTTTTGAAAACTCGAAGCCACTATTATCGAAATCACAATCCATATGATACCATTTCATGATATTGTAAACCAAAACATGTTTTTTTTTTTTTAACAGCTGGTGTGGTGGTAATCGCCTAGGCCCAAGTGCCGACAGATCCCGGTTCGATCCCCACCACAATCTCCTAGTTAGATTAAAATCTCCAAAGTTAGATTAGTTCACCTGAAGGGAAAAACCCCAAAATCCACCTCTAGTGAGGATCGAACCCGGGTAACAACCCTCCCCAAGCCCCTTATGGGCCACCAGGGCAAGCCCTAATGGTTTAAAAAAAAAAAAAAAAAAAACATGTAGATTGTAATCATTTGTAAATATAAAATCATCGGTAACTTTGAACTTGAAATTGTAATACTATACTTTGAGTGATGAGGTTGAAAATTTAAAAATGGATATGTGAACATGAGCGATAGGGGTGTGATGTATATACTATGTAGAGCATTTTAATTGCTTATATGGAGCATATTTAAGGATTTTATACCATTGCAAAAGCTTTGTATTAAATTGTTATTGTTAGAGAATGAAACGGTTCTATTCGTGCAACATGAGTCTTATGGTCGTAGAAAAATCAACATGTTTTCATGTTTTTTGCGGTTTCATTCTTCATGTTGTTTTTTTCTAAAAAAATTCTCAAGTTAATGTTTTCATTCTAACTTTGGAAATATTTTGTTTTTTTTCATAATCAACTCTATGTTTTTTCACAAAAAAAAAAAGTCAACATGTTTTCACTTTTTTGTCCCGAAAAGTCCTGAATTTTTTGAGGAAAAAAAAAAGAAAAATTTTCAAAATCACAAACAAAAAACTAACATGAGGATTTTATTAGTAAAAAATAACACGAATTGACCAAACCGTAAAAAGATGAAAAATATGTGATGTTTTTCGTATTAAACCTTTTAATATATAGTAAATATCTTGTTATTAAATTCAAAAGAAGTTTATTTAAAGTGTGCTACTATTCACACCCCATAAATGTCTATTTCTACTCATCATTATTACTATATTATTAAAAATTAATTTTTTATAATTAATTAACCAATTAGAAAAATAACAGATTTTATTATTTCACTTTTCATGATCAACCTAATTATTTTTCTACCGATCGGTTGTAAATAGAATAACCCTTATTTAAATATAATAATATAATAAATAAACACGAAAGAAAGAAAGAAAGAAGGTTTTAGTTTTGTTTGATTTAGATTGGGCCCACTGTCGTTAAGCTTCGTTTGTATTTTCTCGAGAACCTGTTCTTACTGCACACGCTTGACTTGACGCTCCTCTCTCTCTCTCTCTCTCTCTCTCTCCTACCGGCTTTAATTTGAATGTTTCCTTCTGATTTCCTCAGATACCCATCATCCGACGCATTCAATTTTCTTCTCCTTTCATATTTAATTCAATTCAATTCCATCCCCCCATCACCATTCATTAGGTTTCAGTTTTTGACTCCCTCTCCCTCTCCCCATTTTTACAGGTACCCTTCAATCTTTTTCTTTCTATCTCACTTGTATTTCTGTTTTGCCGACTAACTCATTCTGTCGGTTTATGTATTTTGAATGCCATAATCTTTTTCACTAGTGAAATCTACCTGGGGTTTTCGTTTTTGGTATGAATCTCAATCTTGATGTTTGTCGCTTTTCCTGTTTTCTTTGGTTTCTATCTTCTAAGGACTTCCGTCGGTGTTTTTAAGCAAAATTGCCGACTAACTGATTCTGTCGGTTTATGTTTTTTGAGTGCCGTAATCTTTTTAACTAGTGAAATGGTAAAATCTATCTGGGGTTTATCATTTTTGGTATGAATTTCAAGTTTGATGTTTGTCGATTTTCCTCTTTTCTTTGGTTTCTAGCTTCTAAGGACTTCCGTCGGTGTTCTTAAGCAAAACTAACGTAATTGCCGACTGCAGTAGTGTTTGATTTAGGTCTGTAATGAGATTATATCTGATTAGATAGTTTGAATAGAGGAGGTTATCTGATAGTCTGACTTATGAATATGATGTTTTGTTTTCATATGGTTGTAGTTTGATCTTTATAAATAACTGGGCTTCAATATGACAAATTGACAATTGTGTTCTGTTATATGAATAATTGAATATGAATAAATAAGTGGTGGCTCTTGATTTAGAGTGTCTCTACTGTGTTTGAGTCTACAGGATTGATGCCAAAGCTCATCTGTTGTAAACCAGGCAGAATCGAGGGTTTTTGCCGAACAAGTGTAGCATTAATAAGCTTATAGCACCTGTAGGATTTGAACTTGAGGCCTTATAAACAAGGTCTAAAGCTATAGACTTTTGAGGTTATATCTAGATAGATTTAAATGTATTATAGGACATTAGTGGAGTGGTGAATCAAAGTCCAATTAGGGAAATGTTCCTACTTCACAAAGATGAGAAATCGGACAAGTTCAATAAAACCTCAACTTTTGTTTATTGACTTAAGGATGATCATGAATATTTTTCCTATCAAATTGGTTCTGATGTTGACGTTTGGCTTAAGTTGGGTATTATGTCTACTTAACCAAACTAACTTGATGTTTGATTTTAACTTAAATGGATTTAATGGGGAAATGAATCAAATTAGTAAGTCGTCAATGCAATTTTGTTTTTGACTTGATGGAACAAGCATGAGTTAAGTAGAGAAGTCTTGGAAGTGATGCTCTCCTTATAAAGCCTTTAACTTTTTACTTACTTGCTGTTACCAATTTCTATCCTCATCAGATTCAATTCCAACACTCCCTTTTTTCCGTAGGTTCTCCAAAAAGGCTTCCAAAAATTGTTCATTTCCTGCTTAGTCTAGACTGATAACATTTATTCAGAAAATACTTAATTGAAGAAAAAGACAAACAAGCCCCCGACCCCCCATGGCTAACTTAGAGGGGAAATTCATAATTGAAAGGACAACTTGGGAAAATTTTATTGTTATTAGTTTGGTATAGATTAAGTGATACACGCCACTTCCCCATCTCTTGTCTTCTCTTGAATTCCTAAATGACAATAGCTAGAACATGCGAGCAAAAAGTTAGTCCAGTATCTCCAAAGTCAAAGTTTAATTACCTAACTTATATTGTTATACTAACTGGAACAAGGATTTTTATCCTGATTCACTCTATAAAACCATATGCTTAACTATGAAGTTTCATTTAGAAGGATGAAGGAAACCATGAGTTGCCTCCACGATATGCATATTTTTTTTACACTTAAATGTCAATATTAGGTTGCTAGTAAATGAGTGATCAATATTGTGATGTATATATTAGGAGGATATGGTGATTTGATTGATGCATTATTAGTCAAGTGACCTTTTAGCACCTACTAGCCTTCTTGGGGATTTAGAGGATGCACCTTGTGGTACATTTTAATAAATATAGTTCCTTTTACATTATTTTAATGTATGGTAGTTAAATATTTGTACTATATTATTTTGTAGCAACTATTTTTGCAAATGACTATTCTCTGAAAGTGCATCAAGTAAGAACATCGCAACAAAATCATGATATATTATGTAATACTTAAATAAAAATATAGTAATAAAATAAGTGAACAACATTTAACAAGTTACCCTATTTGGATCGACTATTTCTTAAATTATGCTCTAAATATATATGTAGTATGTTTGTGATATAATCATATAAAGATGTTTGTTAAATGTTGACTAATGTTGTTTATTTTATTGATACACATATAGAGCAAATAACAGATAGTCAGCAATGTCAACTGGAATATCTTATTTTGATGACTTAAGAGATAACCCGGAGGTCATTGATCCTCCTCAAATTGAAGACGCAATGGATGTAACAGAAAATATCCATGAACCTGCTCAAAATCCATTAAAGCCTAATGTACTTGCCACAAGCAGTGTTCGTGACCTATTGGAGTGTCCAGTTTGCTTGAATGCCATGTACCCTCCTATTCATCAGGTGCAATTTCATGAAAAGTTTTATAACCTTCTGTTTTACTCTTAATATATCTGTTTAAACTTATATGTTTTTGTAGATTGTTGTGTTGACATGTTCTGTTCATATCTTTAACTTCTAAATCATCCCCCGATAAAAGTATTACTAGCTAGTTCTCAATAGAAAGATTATTAACTTGTATTCCTAGCATGGTGTATTCTGAATGTTTTTTTTTCCAATTTAATGCATCAAAAGCTAAGGTCTAACCCCATAAGGGTGGCCTAGCGGTTGAGTCTTGAGATACTCCAAAGGAGGTCTTGGGTTCTACTCCTGCACTCATCAACTCCTTGGGGCTACCTGCTCCTATTCATGAATATGTGTGATGTCCAATTCATGACTTGCAGGGTGTCGTTTGGGACCGGGTTTACCTGCCAGGTCATTGACAATGGATCCGGTGGGGTTTCTGTTGTATTCGGGGGAAAAGGAACTAAGGTCTAATTTGGAAATAGTTTATTTTTATACTTTACTTTTAGTCTATATATTTTTTTAAATGCAAATGACGATCCGACTTTTAGTGGGTGTTTGGACTGGCAGTTAATAGCGGTGCTATAATGTTGCTATAGTGATTAGCACAATATAACGGTGACAAATAGCAGTGGGAAATAACGGTCCGCTATTACCGATAAATGAACGCAATTTTTTATTTAAAAAAGCGGTCAAAATGATGCTATGGACACTGGGTCGGCCCATTTACGATTTTAATTATATTTTCTACATAACCTTATATGGTTTTAAATTTATATGTATTATGTTATGTTTTTTATATAACCTTCTATGATATTAATTAAATAGATGTATTATGTTATGTATTTATATAACCTTTTATGATTTTAATTATATATATAAAAACCGCTATAGTAAATAGCAGCGTTTGACTGGTGTTTGATTTTTAACCGTGATAACCGCATAGTTTGGACATGTATTTTAGAAATTGATAATCTGATACTGAATAGCCAAATCAGATTATGAAAGTGATTATTAGTATTTGAAGAGTCATTATCAGGTGGATTAGATACTTGATTAGTTGAAGCTAGGGATAGGCAAGTACTTCTACATTTATCTCGATAACTTGTTTTTTTCACAACTTCTTACTTTGTGTCTATATCTGATTATTTGAGCCTAATTAATCAGAATCATATTTACTTTTGCCCAAACATTGAAAACTAATTATCTGTACTTCAAGTTGCGATAATCAATTTCAGCATACATTTAACATTTCTTTAAATTTAAAGTAGAAATTGTATTTTAATGGGATTGAAATCTCAACCTTACGCAAATAGTCAATACCTTTCTTTTGTAGACCATGAAAACACAAGATCAAGTTTACAGTTTATAAGTGTTGTTTACGAAAATTTATTACTGGTTTTCTACAAGCGTAAAGCTTTTGGCAAACGTAGTTTCAAGTCCCCTTTTTTTCATTTTTTTATATATGTAATCACAAAAAGAAGATGCACATGATCACGAATTAAGCGAGTTGATAGTTTGCTTTCATTGCAGTGCTCAAATGGTCACACATTATGTTCGGGTTGCAAACCTCGAGTGCACAACCGTTGTCCAACATGTAGGCATGAACTTGGAAACATCAGATGTCTTGCACTCGAGAAGGTGGCTGCATCGCTTGAACTTCCATGTAAATATCAGAGTTATGGGTGTGTTGGAATCTATCCGTACTACAGCAAGTTAAAACACGAATCTCAGTGCGTCTTCAGACCCTATAACTGTCCCTATGCTGGTTCTGAATGTACAGTCATGGGAGATATCCCCTATCTTGTGGCACATCTAAAAGACGGTCACAAAGTAGACATGCATAATGGCAGTACTTTCAATCATCGGTATGTCAAATCAAACCCTCACGAGGTCGAGAATGCAACATGGATGCTTACGGTATGTTCATATACAATGGGCCATTTAATGCTAAAAACATACATAATGGTTGCGTTACATTTTTTTTCTGCACCACAGGTCTTTAGTTGCTTTGGTCAGTATTTCTGTCTCCATTTCGAGGCCTTCCAGCTTGGAATGGCACCAGTTTACATCGCCTTCCTGAGATTCATGGGTGACGATGATGAAGCAAAGAATTATAGCTACAGTCTTGAGGTTGGTGGGAATGGGAGGAAGATGACGTGGCAAGGAGTGCCAAGAAGCATAAGAGACAGTCATAGAAAAGTTCGCGATAGTTTCGATGGTCTCATTATTCAAAGAAACATGGCCCTTTTCTTCTCAGGAGGTGACAGGAAGGAATTGAAGCTGCGAGTCACCGGTAGGATTTGGAAAGAGCAGTAAAATGTGGTAGTTGTTTTAGGATTTGGAAAGAGCAGTAAAATGTGGTAGTTGTTTTAGTGGTATCGTGGTAGGGTTATATATGGTTGGCTAGCTCATCGCAGGCAAACTCTCTTTGCTTGTTTCGTGTCAGGAAATCACTGTTTGGGTGTATGGAGTTGGTACGGAATGAAATTTTGGCCTGCAGAATTTAGAGTGGTTCACTGGTCGGGCGCTGTGGGTTTGAACCTTTAAACATCGAAATGGAAATCAGTTAGTTTGGTTGTGTTTTTAAAACCAGTCATTTTAATATGTGGTTTGTGTTAGTTAGTATTAGGCGTTGGGACCATGAGAAAAACAATGGTTCTGTTTCTGAATGATGAAACGGTATGATTCTTGATTCGTTTATTTCGTCAGCTCACCACTTATCCCTAATCGCTAGCTTACCAGTGTTTTGCGTGTGTATGAATTCATCGCTAGTATAGAACATAGCGAATGTGTTTCATACAACTAGATGTTCTTTTGTGAAGTTTACTTGTTTTTGTATTGAATTAGTATGGCACAGTGGTTCACATTGGTGAATGCATTTAACATAAAGTTTTGTTATAATTACCGGTCATCTGGATCATTCAGAACAAGCCGACAAATCAAGACTTGCTGACCATAAAACCTGATGAATCCAATTAGATATTGTGAACGTTGCTCCAAATCCTGCAAGGGGCGACTCCCTTTGCCCGTCTCATGATCAGTCGACCTCTAGGACCCCATGAGGGGAGCAGCCCCACAACCCTTGCACTAAGTCAGACCCAGACTTGGCTGAACTTTCATCGGTGTGCACTCTACGTCTTCCAACCTTATGATTTGTAAAACCTGAAAGTCTTCTTGTGTTGTCACACGGTTCTTGAGTCTAAAAGGTCAGACAATTTCACGAGAGTTGCATGGTCATAACGTCTAATTCATTCTTCTAGTTTCAGAGGCAGATAAGTATGATTTTGGCTACATTCATGGTCATCGACGTTTAATTGTTCTCATTACGCTTATTGTCAGCCTGTTGAGTATATCCTTCCTCCGTAATAAGATCTGTATAATGAGTCCTAAATGTGAAAAATACAGGGTCTGTTATAAGGATGTCATCAAACAATTTTGATGAAATGTCTCAACAAACATCCTTTCAGCAATTTTGCACATGATGAGTCGTGCATTCAACATGTCAGAATCTTATACAGTGGTTGGATTTGATGGTCTCTGGCAAGTTTGATCAAGATTCAAGGTTTAGCTACATTCATGTTACGGTTCAAATCTTTACTTATGTTCATGTAATGGAAAAGGGCCTCACGAAAATGAAAATGTTCAATGGAATGGAATGGAAAAACACACTTGCAACAGTTTGTGTTGATGTTAAAAAAGATAGGTTACATGGGGATGATCATGACTTCAATCGATTTCGTTTTTGTCAATTAGAATAAACCACCAGAATCCATAACTGAGCTTTCTCAATAAGCATAGACGGACCTACATAGAAGGGAGGGATAATCCGTGCAACGGGTCCCTTTCCTAATAACTCATTTCGTATTGTAAAATTTTTCAACTTTTATGTATGCAACTAGCAATAAGTTTATTGTTCAACTTATATTATACATGATATAATATAAAATTTAAGTGTCCAACTTGATTAACAAAATTTATACATCAAATGAAACAAAACATTTAAAAAGGTAAATGCCTAACTAACTAAATAAGTAACAAAAATAAATCAACAAATAAAACCCAATAATTTTAGTCCAAACTAAAACCAACTTTTTAGTCCAAATTAAAACCAAAACTCAATGATAATTGGGACTTAAAAGTTTGTATTTTATTAGTTCAGTTACTCTTTAATTGTTAATTTTTGGTTTTATAATATCTATTAATGAATTAACTCTACAAGAGGAAGTCATCGGAACCTTCAAATACTTCAATTCATTCAACCCCCTAACAATTGACATGAACGGTTTTTCTTGGGATCCTTCCATACCACGAATTTTAAATTATCAAACTAACCAAATAGAATTTTAAATTATATATTCTATTTTAAATTATAAATATCCATTTTTTGGCCCGGCCCGACCCGGCCAAGATAATAATTTGCATTTTTGAACCGTGGACGCAACAAAATATTGTATAACGGATCTTTTTGGTGGCTGGTCCGCCACTGAATAAGCTGCTAGTAAAGTTGAACTTTTACTTTTCTTGCCTTCTCTCTTTGGTAACAAAAGTCTTCTTCTTCCAAATCAAAAGTCAATATCATTTAAGCTAGTTCATTTGGAACATATTGAAACAAAGCACCCCGAACGAGATAAAGTCCACCATTTCATTAAAATTTTTGAACTGGAAACCTACACCACAACCTTTTTTTATCCTACTATACACTTTGTCCCAAGTGGGACTTGGATTTGGTCTGCCATTTCATTTGTGTAGCTTTTGATCTTATGGTATGTGCTCATTGGTTTTCTCCAAATACTAGTTTATTCGGGACACAGGATCGAAAAAACTATAGAACAGTAAACTGACGAGGTTTAAGTTCCTATCAACTACCAAAAGATCTTTGCTATAATATCTACTCGCTCAATTATGTTGTTATGAAGGTAGATGTACAAAAGAATGTTAGGGGCGTTTAGTTCCAAGATTTTTTTATCTGGGATTTGCATTTTTTTTTTCAAATGATTTGCATTATGCAGTTTGTCAGGATTTCATCAAAGAATCTACATTACTTTATAGAAAAAATTTGATAATCTGAATAATGTAAGGTAACTGGGATTTAAAATCTTTGGGGGAAGGCTGAGTTTTTAAATTATAAAGCAAGAAGGGATATGAAATCCTGGGATTTTAAATCATTACTGAAATCTGTGAACCAAACACAGGATTTTATATGCAAATCCCAGGAAATCCGCAAACTAAACGCCTCCTTACATGTTTTAGAACTTTCTCCCAACCTTTTGAGTGGTATGAAATTTCAAAAATGGTCTGTTTAGACTTTAGACCAAAAATTGACTATTACGGTTAATTTGATCTTTCAGTGAACTCATTAGGCATATATCTAGTTATCAACTAGTTTTGGTTTCCTAGACAAGAACACACATGTTGAATGGCAGTTGGCTCTTCAGCTGTTTTATCCTTCTTCACTTGCTCCATTTAATTTCTGTTGAAATGGACACCATAGCTGCAAATCAACACATAAGAGATGGAGAGACCATTGTCTCAGGTGCTAAGATTTTCGATATGGGATTCTTTAGCCCAGACAACTCCAATAACCGATACTCGGGGATATGGTATCATAAGATCTCTCCTCAGATAGTTGTATGGGTTGCTAACTGAGATACACCACTTACCGCTACATCTGGCATCTTCAAAGTTAGCAACGATGGAAATTCGCTAATTCTCGATGTTGGCTATACTGTCATCTGGTCAACGAATTCTTCTGCATCTGTCAGGAATATTATTCCAGTGGCACTGGTTCAAGATACCTGAAATCTTATTCTGAGGAATGGAAGTAACATTGACCACTTAAGTCTCATTTGGGAAACTTTTGATTATATTGGAGACGCTTTCTTACCAGGAATGAAATTCGGGAAGGACTTCGTGACGGGCAGAGAGAGACGAATCAGTTCATGGAAGAGTCTTGATGATCCTTATTCCTTCCCCATGTGTGTATGTAAATTGGTATTGATACAAATGGATACCCTCGATCATATTAGAGTCGATGTTTAGTATTACAAAATAGGTTTGGACCATGGAACGGTCTTCGGTTCAATGGCGTTCCTAGTAAGATGCTAAATTCAGTCTATACATATGAAATGTTTTCAATCGAAAGGAGGTAAACTTTAAAAGTGAACTTGTTAACATTCAATTCTTTCAAGGTGTTATCTAAGTCCAGAAGACAACGTGATGCGCTTGAATTGGACTGATCCCATCCAAGGTTGGATTCCATACATTCGCTTGAAAACACAAATTCAAACACCTCCCAGTTCTTTTTTTTTTTTTTTTCTGGAAAATGACATCAAATAGTTCCGAACTTTCGATTTTGTACACTTTTATGCAGTGAACTTATTTTTGTGTACATTTGGTAGTCAAAGTTTCAAAGTTGTTCCAGTTTGGTAGTTGGCGTACCTGTTAACCGGTTGTTTCCGGTTTCGATGCCTACGTGGACAATTTTTAATGACGTGGCTATCCGTTTTTATATTATATCCGGTTTTATATACGTGGCAACCCATTTTTTAACATCACTCGGTTATAAACCCGGTTGATCGATCCAACTTACGTTTATAACCGGGTAATAAAACCGGGTGAGTTTAGAAAACGGGTTGCCACATAGATAAAACCGGGTATAATATAAAAACAGGTTGCCACATAGATAAAACCGGGTATAATATAAAAACAGGTCGCCACATCATTAAAAATTTGTCCACGTAGGCTTCGAAACCGGAAGCAACCGGTTACCAGGTACGCCAACTACCAAAGTGGAACGATTTTGAAACTTTGACTACCAAATGTGCACAAAAAAAAAAGTTCACTATATAAAAGTGTACAAAGTCGAAAGTTCAGAGCTATTTAATGTCATTTTCCCTTCTTTTTTTTTCTTACGCTTATAACTTACTGATAATAAGCATGGAGACTGTATAAAGGTGGCAAGACCCTTGAACTGGTTAGTATACCATTACGTGAGGCCAACAATGTCATCCGTGGTTACGATGTTAGGTTCTAAAGAGAGTACGCTTCCTCAACCTAAACCACCAGCATTTTTTTCTGAGGACGAACCAACATCTCCATCCAAACCAAAATCGGTTTCCATTTATGAAGTAACAATAACATCATTAGATGCTCAATACACAAAGGCTACAATGTTTTGCAAAGCTTTTGTTTTTGGTTTTTTGTGTTTATATATTGTTATGTGAACAAAAAGTAAAAGCTTTCTTTTGCAAGTTTAACTTATGAAGTTATGTGTACTCAAGAAAAGCAAATTTGTTGCAAGGACTTTCAACAAACACATTATAGGCAACCCTAATTGGGACCTTTCTATGGATAGTCAAGTGACAAAAAAAATGTATTTGAATAAAAAATCATGCATTTTTTTTATTTTTATCATTTCCAGTTTTGTAAAACAACCCAATGGATTTCACCACTGATGCCAAAGGCAAGGTTCGTGTTATGCATATCAAAATGCACATCACAAATACAATTTATGACAAAAAGCTCCAAACACCATAGGAAGAGATCGGTCTCATCGTGAGATCACTCACTTGCATTTAACTAAATATGCATCCCAACCTTGTTGTCGGTACTCGCGGGCTGCATCAGCAGGATTAGCAGCCTTTATGATTCCACGACCCACAATGATGATGTCACTACCTCTATCAAAAATTACCTAAAACAAAGTTCACCATCGCCATAATTCAGATCATCAATCCAAATCCACAGTATACTAAAACCATTACAACAAATAGAGAAGTTGCATGCATCAAGGAACAGAACTTACAGAATTTGGGGTGTTATATTGTTGGCCTAGAGCATCACCGCCTTTAACCAACTGAACTCCTGGGGTTGCATGAATAAATGCAGGATTAGATGGGCCCCCGGGCCATGATGCTGGGTTAACAGAGATGAACCCAATGACGAAATCTGAGTGTTCTTCAGCAATTTTCACGGCTGAAGCCGTGTAATCCCCCTTAGCAAGGTTACCGGCAGAACTCATTTCTGCGAGAAGCAGCAAGCCCCTTCCACGAGGTAAACCCTATGCCCATCAAAAGTAAACACATTAATTAACCATCTTTTCAGGATTCAATATGTCGACTAAATGAAGCAGCCAGTAGTTGCAAACCTTTATTTTCAAGCCATCGACAATTCCAGGACCTGATATAATGTGACAGTTGACTATATCTGCCCACTCCAATATACGAAAGATACCTCTGCGATATAATGATAATGAGAAAATTAAAATAAGTTTTAAAGCAAAGGCAAACTATCCAGAGGTAATTTGTGTTAAAAGAAATAACGATTGGTCCTCAGATTCACCAAAGGGAATTACATCCTTAAATCTGAAGGATTGTTGTTTTTTAGTTACTTTGTAAATGGATATGCTCACCCTTCATACTGCATTGTCACTGTGTTGCCAATGTCGGCAAATTTACGATCTTCAAAAATGAGAAAATTGTGTTTGTCTGCAATCTTGAGAAGATAAAAGGAATGCAGGCATAAGTGTCACAATTAATCATAGAATCATCGTTTGGACATACAAAACCGCATCCACATCTAATATTATTAATTTAAGTTGACAATATGATGTTGGAAATCATGTGTTTACACATACCTCCATCATCGCCAAAGATTAAAAAGTAATTTAGAAACAAATTTAAGACATCATCTTCCAGACAGAATAGAAGTCATTAAAATCAAAATAAGAGTTTAGAGAAATACCGAGCGAAGCTTAGATCCAAAATCAGGGGTGAAATCAGGCAATATGTCCACATGAGTTTTTAACATACAGATCTCCGGTCCAATCTGGATAAATCAATAAGCAGAGAAACCAAGATTTAATCCACGAAATCAATAATGCCAACTGAAACAATAAAACTAGATAGTTGGCCTGAAAATTAGAACCTTTTTCTGAAGAAAATCAATTTACTTCTTTAAACGTGGAAAAAGCATGCCGTCTTTTTCCATAAAATGCTACCTACTTGATGGAAGTCAAGTACCATGATTCTTTAAGTTTTAAAAAATAGGGCACAAAATAAACATATCTAAACCGTCAACATCCAAACCCTATAATAGAAGTGGACCAAGAGTTCGATCTTTTGCTTGCAATTTTTCCTTTAGATAATCTTTAAATTCGTGAATCTTCATCAAAATAAGTGGCATGTTCAAGCAATATTCAATAATCTTTACATGAACATATAGGTGCTACGCTATACTGCTATAGATCAAGCAATATTCGACCAAAAACAAAAGTATTATAATCAATTAATATATTTTGCAATCTCATCGAGTAATTGGGAAGATTTCTGACCTTATCAGCAATTGCCAACAGCTCAGAAGCAGTGGTAACATCAGCAGATAAACACAAATTGCTTTCTTTCTTCACCATGATTTCAAACAATCTCTTCCCAGTTGGATTCTTCGCCAACTTTGCCCTTTCCCCATAGGTGATCATGACCTTACCGGAAGTATCTTTAGCAGACGCTGGAGAAGCAGGAACCGGAGCAACCTTCTTATTCTCCTCCAAAAACTTAAGCACCATAGACTCCGTCTCATCAGAAACCCTACCTTTCCCCTTCAAAACCCTAACCATGTCCGTAAGCTTCAACATCGAATGAAGCGTGATCCCATTCGCCGCAAGGTTCTCCCTCCCACCCTGCTCTCTATCAATCAACACCACCACATCATTAACCCTAAGTCCAGAGGCACGCAATGGCGCCGCCGTCTCGAGAACGGAAGTTCCACTAGTAACCAAATCTTCAACAATCAAACAAATCTGATTAGGTTGAAAAGCGCCCTCGATTGCTTTGGAAGTGCCATAATCCTTGATTTCTTTACGGCGCATGAGCATGGGGACATCGGTTGAGGTGGAGATGACGGTGGCGATGGGGAGGGCGGTGTAAGGGACGCCACAGATGAGGTCGTAGGCGGCGGAAGGAGGGAGGGTGGAGATGATTGTTTCGGAAATGAGACGGAGGAGTTTTGGGTAAGAGACGATGAGGCGGAGGTCGATGTAGATTGGTGAAGAAATGCCGGATTTCAGCTTAAAGTTTCCGAATTTGACAGCGGATATTTCGTGGAGTTGCAGGATGAGTGACTCCATTGTTGAAGAAGATGACATTGTTGCCTTTCTGCAAATATGCCTTTATTATGCTTTTGGTTTTAGAGGGGTTTATGTTTATGCTGTTCGGCGTTAATGGAGTTGATTTTGCTTTATACGGAAAAAGGAACCTGCCACGTACCCTTTTTATTCCTGTATATATTTTTTAATTAAATATAAATAAACTACTTTACTTGTTTAGGATGTTTTAAGTACTAAAAATAACAATAATTTTGTTTTTTTTAATCATTTTTAGTAATATTTTTCATCTTTTATTATTAATAATTTAAATTTAAATTTTCATGAATTTCATAATTAATAGCATCAATTTTGTATCTTGTATCAATAATAACAGTAAATTTTGTAATTTTTTATCATCAATAGTACTAAGTTTTTGCTAGAAATGGTAACATATATAAAAAAGTAAAAATATTATATAATAAAACATTAATACCGTTACTATACATGTATGAAGTTATTTTTAGCAATTGACTTATATTTTAATACATATTAATATAAAAGATTCATTTGATATTTATGTAATTATATGTGCTTTTAGTTTTTTTATCGATCAATACAATCAAGTTTTAATTCTTCATCAATTTATGCACTTAAGTTGTTATTTGTTATAATTTTATGCAATTTACCTATTATTATAGTTAAACTCATAACTAAATTGTCTATTCAGTTTATTATGCAATGAAGTTGTATAATTATATCAATTTATACAACAATTTAATCTAATTTGATCATCCAACCCTTATTTTTTCTTAAAAATCATAGTCTATTTTTTTCTTCAAGTTAAATTTAACATTGCTTTGTAATTTAGATACACTAAACTTTAACTATCTTACCATTTTAGTGAAATAATATATAATTTATTTCATTGAATATGTCAATTATTTAAATAAGTCAGAGTTTTATTATTTAAAAACTTGTTCAGAAATTATAAAAACTAAAATAAGCCATATATATATATATATATATATATATATATATATATATATATATATATATATATATATATATATATATATATATATATATATATATATATATATATATATATATATAGAGGGAGGTTCAATGGAAAACCATCATGCACCTGAAAACTTGTGAAAACCGCACTGCACCACCACAAATGCATCAAATTCCGCGCGTGATGCATCAAAATCCCACGTGATGCATCAAATTCCGCGCGTGATGCATCAAAATATCACGTGATGCATCATCTTATTTACGATCATGTCACCGTTTTTTTCATGAAATGCACCAAATCGGACGGTATGCGTAGGTTTCCATAGTTTTCACGTGCATAGTGGTTTTCCATTGAACACACCCCTATATATATATATATATATATATATATGTATATATGTATATATTTGTATCTTTAATCAATGACAAAGACAAATGATTTCGTTCAAACAACAAACCTCCTCAATATACTACTTTTAACTGAAATTTGTTGATTCCAAATTTCTATCCATGATCTATCTGAATAAACCTACTGATTTTTAATATAACAATCTTTACAATTTCCTATAGGAGTAAAAGGGTTTGCATTCGGTAAAATGTAGTATCTAATCAGTAAACCATTAAACCCTACGATCAGATCATACGTATGATTCTACAATCTTGAAGATGATCCTATGGAGAAACCGCTTTAAATAACATTAGGTAAAATGTAGTATCTAATCAGTAAACAACCTTACGAATCTACGATCGATCTACGTATGATTCTACAATCTTTAAGACGATCCCAAGGAGAAAATGCTTTAAGGTTGGATTGAATTGGTGACAAATCATAGGGTGATGGGTGTACTCACCCCTCCGAAATCTACCCCACACACACCCCCCCCCCCCACACACACACACACACACATATATTATAATAAAGCAAAACAATTCATGCCACATATCGCTTCCACGATGCACGGAAATTTCATTCTCCCGCCTCTTTTCCTACTTTACTATCTTAACTTAATTACATCAAATTTTGATTTTAATTTTTTTCATTAATGTATTAATATTAAATTAGATATTGCAACATATTAAATTAAATTTTACCTAAAATAAATATGTATCACTATTATCCTTAATGATCATAGTTTAATTCAAATGTAAAATTTTTTATTTAAATGTAGAAGTGTGGTAAATAAAGCAAAACTTTGTGTTAATTATTTTGCTAACAAAATTTAACTAAGATGGCAAATGTTAAGAATAGGATGATAAAATTTCAATTGTGAATATGATAAATTTTTATTATTAATTTTCATAGATTCCATTTTTATATTTTATCATTTTCAAAATATATATACACATCCACGTAATGGAAGTTTTTTGTTTTTTACATTGATATTTCATATTTGAAGTTAGTAAAAATTAAAAGAAACATTTTTTGCAAGTACATATTATCTGTTTTTAATGATATAATATAATATTTTTATGTAATACCAAACAACTAAGTATTTTTTATTTTTAATTTAACTAGCTTTCATTTTTTTATTTTAATTATATATAACTTTATAATAATTTATTAAAATATAAAATTTTTTAATTTCCTAAACCAACCATGTTAATACATGGGCTTCAAACCTAGTATGTACGTATAATTGTATATATTGTGTGTGTGAAAGATATACATAATCTTTCAATTTATTTTGTTACAAATATTTTTTTTATGAACCAACCTTAAGCTTGAACATTATACTTTTAAACCGCAAAACTAAGAACATTAAAAAAAGATATTTAAACTTTAAATCTTTTTAGTTCTTTTATAAAAAAAAATTTGATTTCCAATTATGTTCGTACAATCCCAAGGAATGTTTTCAACAAGTTATGTGGTGTCCGCGCGTTGCGACGGATGTATAGCTATGTATTTTTTATATTTTAATAGATACAGTTTAAATGATTAAATCATATTTTATTTATAAATTAATTAATAATAAAAATTTAACATAAAAGATAAAAAGATCTATTAAAATTATATTAATTAAAATTAAAAAATAAAATAAATAAATTGAATAGGTTGGAGAAAAAAGTAATCACCAACCAACTTATATATATATATATATATATATATATATATATATATATATATATATATATATATATATATATATATATATAGATACACACACATAACATTAGCTACAAAACACACATTTATCATCTATCGTAGTTATTATAATAAACAAAAATTATGATATATAACCGAAAATGACGATAAACTAATAATATAGTAAAGCAAAATATTTTCTTAAATTTTTTTTATTGGTGTGGTCAATATTTTAAATAATAATGTTATCAATATAATAAATATTTAATAAACTAAACATTACAAACTAATTAGAATTATTGAGTATAAAATAAAGTTGATTTTTTAAGTAAACACAAAGATACCAAAATAAAGCATTATAAAACACTAAATTATTGTAACCAAGATAAATTCTTATTTTCAAAATGTCTAAGAATTAATTAGTATTTAAATAAATTAAATTTTAAATTTAAAAATATAAGAACATGTAAACATTCTCATTATATAATTTACATATTATTAATAATAAAATATGTATAAGCACACTTTAGCAAACCCCACCACTAAATAGTGTTTTTAACAACATTCTTCTAGTGCATTTTAGCACAATAAAATAAAATTAATACTTACTTTTCCATCTTTAGCACATTTTAGCAAAGCTCATTTATAAATTATTTTTCTTTGTTGACGTGAGAGGTACAAAATAGCAAAACCCACTTATGAATAGTGATTTCATTAGTGATAAATGTATAAAGGTGTAATTAGAACACAGTTTTTTAGTTTTTAAAAACTTGATTTACTAATTATAACTAGGTCTTAATAGTCAAATTTGACAAAACTAATTTTTTTAACTTATGTATTTTCTTAAAAAAAATAACATTAAGAGACAGAAAACGAAAAAATCGTAAGAATATGTTAGTTTTTTCCGTAATAAACCGTAAAACATAAACCAAAATTATATAGAAAAAAAATTATGTTTCGAAGTGTATAGGCGACTAGGCGAGGGCTTTTGGGGTGGGAGCGGAAAACGGCGGAGTTGTGACTTTTGTAGGTAGGTCTCCGGTGTCCAGGAACATCGGTTACTACTTTCTTACGTTTTTCAGCTGACCAGAGATCATCAGAACCCCCAAATCCAAATCCAAAGAAGAAAAAGAAGATGCATTCATTCGGATACAGAGCTAACGCTTTGCTTACTTTCGCCATTACAATACTAGCCGTAATGTGCGCCATCGCTTCTGTTTCCGACAATTTCAACTCTCCTTCTCCCACCTCCCAAGTCCAGGTCTCTATCCCTTAATTCGTATCTCATGAAACTTAAATTTCATATTTTATACATAATTTGTTAGGATTGGTGGAGGCAATTTGAATTGATTGGTTTCTTTTTTGGGGGGTTTTAGGTTTTGAACATCAATTGGTTTCGGAATAAGCCAGATGGCGATGATGAGGTACCTGATTCCTATTCTTCGTATATGCCTTTGTCCTTAACTTAATTTACTCCATCCTTGTCCACTTTTGCATCTGAAAACTCAATCTTTTGTCGTTTATTAATATTTTTTTTAAGTGTAACCAATTAATAATAAGTTTTGTAGTGTAAAAAATGTTGTTGATTTAATAATTTATCAATCCGTTATAATAATCAAGTTTTTTCTTCTTGCTTGATGATGGTAAAGAGCAACTATTGAGAGTGATTGCAAAGATCATGAGAAACAAGGGTTTAGTTCATCACACTTATAAGCCAATAATAGTGTTTCGATATGGAACGAATATTTGTCTTTAGAGCATTTGTCAAGGATGACATTACATAAAAAAATGTAGTGTATGACGTGTCTGTATCTTTGCAAATCAAGGGAATGTTACTCTTGCAACTTGCAAGTACTCAAAATAACTTTATTTTTAAAGAATCTATAACCTTGGTTTAAAAAAGCGCGCATCAGGCGCGCCTGGGCGATGGGCGCAGCCAGGCGATGGTGCTGTCGCATCCTGGCTTTGAGGCGATGCGATGACAGAAGGCGCATGGAGGCGATCGCATCATGTGGCAACACATGGAAGCGAGAGGCGACGCCCTGGCCGCTTCCTGTACAACGTGACTAATTTGACACAATTATGGATTTTAGTGAATGGATCAGCAACTAGGAGACTACTTTTACACAACATATGTTAGGTTTTTTGGAATTTGAGTGGTTAAATATAGTTTTAATGTGTTTGTTTGTATGAAATGTGATACTAAAATAATTTTAGAAGTGTTTTACTCTAAGGCGCCTCGCGTACGTGATGCGTGCGCCTCGCCTTGCGCATCGCGCCTCGGGCTCCAGAACACTTTTCGCATCGGTGCGCCTCGCGCCTTTTTAAACCAAGTCTATAACTAATTAGTCTGTTGGGAATTTGAATTCAATTTATACTTATTTTTCTTTCAAAGGCTCTGTGTTTACTGAATTGAATTCCTTCATTTCACATAAATTTTGATGATGTTTGGGGGTTCAAACATTAAGGTTTGTTGGGGCTAGTTTACATGACCTAGGGAACAACTCGAATTGGGTGGCCAATGTGGCCTGTAGGCTGTGTATAATTTTCTTGTGAGAGCACAATGAATTTGAACACTCCACCATGTGAAAGGTTGAATGTGTAAAATAGCTACCTACTTTCAGCGTTCTACTGTATATGACAACATACTATTTTAACCATTGATATCAAGGTACGCGCTTTCACATTTTCATGTTTACTTTAGTGTGTTTTCACCGTTTTTGTGTTTATAGTAACATACTTTTGGAATAAATGTGTAAATAACAACGTACTTTCACCTTTTTACGATTTATAACATCGTCATTTTCAAGTTTTTGGCCACACATTGCTATGAACGTAACTTTGTATTATGTACCATTGGTCCATTGCTATGAATGAAAAAAACTTTTGGAATACTTTATTTGTTGATTGTCCTCTGCAGAGTAAGAATTAGCCCCTAGTTCTATAATGAATATAATAATGGTATCATGATGTTCAATTTGGTTCATCATTGATTTTAGGCTTTTAATCACATCATGTTTGTTTCAATTAAGGTGGTGAACTGGTGATTAGTTTTCAATTCAAGATTGTGAATTTCCTTTCAGTTTCAATGTTATTCGTTATCAGCATACATTTAATCCATTTGGTGCAGTCATCAATTTTATATGTGGTCCATTAATAAGGTAGAAAGCATATCTTCTCTCAACTCCATTGTAGGCTGTAAGCAATTCCTGTACATTTTAAAATAGTTGCAAGTTCAAGACCAATTAACTGATTTTCAATGATGTACCTTCTATTCTACAGGTCAGCATGACAATGAATATATCAGCAGATTTGCAATCACTATTTACGTGGAATACTAAACAGGTCGGAAAATTTTTGAATTCACATTACCAATTGTGCATTGATATTTGTGAGTAACCTTTAAGTGATATTATGAATATTTTTATGTCTCTCATATATGCTCCATACTGTTGCATTCATTCATTCTTGTTTTTTCCCATAGCTAGTACTCTTTCATTGATTGAGTTTTTCGTTGTTCGCATGCGATATTATAATTATAAATTATTTATTCTATTAAAACAATGGGTAAATTCATAACTTGGGTAAGTAACTCCTTCCCTTCCATTATTATGGTTCCTCCTTTAACGTTAATGTCTTATGTGTTGTCATTGTAGGTTTTCGTCTTTCTAGCAGCTGAGTATGAAACCCCACAGAATTCTCTGAATCAAGTAAGTTTTTTAGTTGATGTACCATCTAAGTAGTATCTAACGTCTATTTTCATGTGTGTGGGTGTGTATTAAAGTAAAACTAAAAATAGAATATGACTTAAGATGGGGTATTTGCGAATAGAGATACATGTAACATATACCAGGTGAATGGGCATATGGACCAAAAAGAGTTTATACACAACACACACACACACACACACACACACACACTGGCGTACTTGAAAAAACTTGTATCATAAGTCATATACAAATTATGGTAATACTAGTTCGTACATATCATTATGACTTAAGAGATCAGCTATTGGTAGCTCACTCTACAGGTGGCAAACCGGCAATTATTACAATGATTTTTAACTTGGTTGATCTTCAATTTAATATGCCTTTTGGTCTGTGTGAACATGTTTTAATTTTAGCATCAAATGGTTTATGATTGATGCTTAAGTAACTATTTAGTTGCGTTTGATGGTACTCTATAGCTTCTGTAACAAATGTTCAATGGGTGGACTGGGTATCAAGTAAAAAAGTGGGCATCATGTATGCTTTTTTTGTAATGGGTCATCAGTTAAATGGGTGGGGTTGGATTCTTTTTGGCTTTTCTTCTATTAAAAGATTTTGGATTTAAAAAATTAATCCACATTTTAGATGCATTTATAAAAATTATTACTGATTATACTTGTAGCATGTCTAAAGAAATTTGATCGAAATGCATAAATTTATTTTGACATTGCATCAAAATGAGATTATTTTTTATTGTAGATGATCAAACAAGGAGAGTTGTACTCTCATATCTCAATGGCTAATCGGATTATGTTACCCTACAAAAAGATAAGAGATAATTACTAAATAGCCAAAAATCCCACCCCATTAAGTTTTACCCATAAATAATCCATCTAACCAAAATACCCACATTTTACGTTACCACATTTACGTGATACCCATCATTTACGTGATCTGTACTTTTTATTAATATTTTAATGCATTACGTTACAAAAGGTGATTGGTAACATAAAGTAATGGTACTTTACGTTACCAAATTTCATGATTACATTTTTATTGGGAAGGATCAACATTTAAATTTGGTAACATAAACTACAATTACTTTACATTACCAATCACCTTTTGTAACGTAATGCATTAAAAAATTTAATAAAAAGTACAGATCACGTAAATGATGGGTATCACGTAATGTGGTAACGTAAAGTGTGGGTATTTTGGTTAGATGGATATTATTTGGGTAAAACTTGATAATGGGGTGAGATTTTTGGCTATTTTAGTAATTATCCCAAAAGATAAACACCTTTAGTTTTGGGTTATCATAGAAAATGTAACTTTTTTTTATTAAGATTTTAATTTAATTTAACTATTTGCTTGTTAGCAATGATTGGAAGCTATTGGTGACTTTAATTTTGGTGCACAAGTTTTTTATTTGTTTTATTGTGGGACATTTTGGGCATTTCATTATCAGCCAAATCTCATTGGACCGTGCAAAAATCAAAAATTGCATCTTTTTGGGGTATGGAGGAGGTGTTTGCATTTTAAGTTTAAATTATTATGGACCCAAAATTTTAAGTCATCTTATTGAGACAATCAGTTTTGACATGCATATTATGATCTCAGCTGCAAAAATGTTGGGCAACATCCTCAAGTGTTGTCCTTGTTGCTTGTTTGGGCAGCATGGCTTAACTGTATAATCATTACCATTTTTTAATTTGAATATTGATCAATCAGATGTTAGACATATATTGTGGCCCATACAAACCCAAAACAACTGAAACAATTCTCCAAGTAGATAATTTTTTATAAGGTTTTGGTTGACTAGAACGGAAGTTGAGGATGTAAACGGGAGTTACATGCCATAGTTATATTTGATCTTCTCAAATTCTCACTAGGAGTACCACTAAGGAAAATTTCATACACAATCCCATAAATAAAAAAAGGTGAGCAAATGTCTAGATGACAACAAAGCACAAGTTGTGTATTTGTAGTGCTCATGAAATGACATAACAATCTTGAGAGTTCTTGAGTGCATGGTGTGGGAAAAGTAAATTTAATGGCATTGTACTTTCATCATTCTTTCAATTACATGCTTGAACAAAAAAAACTTATCACTGGCTTGTAATCTTGGAGGTGGGCTTCCGAGTGCATGGTTGGTTTTGATGACATTTTTCATTGTTAAACTCACTCTTTATTTCTATTGATTAAACTAGGCAGAAATTGCAACCTCAATGAGCTAGTGTACAGAAGGTGATCATATGTTACTATGCATAGACTTACATGAATACAATTTCTTGATGATGGTTTGAGGTTCGGAAACCTACAGTTTAGGGCATGACTTGTGCACTCTGTGATGGTCAACTCTTATCAGGGTCACATAAATAAGGTCCTTCCACTGTAGTCAAATCACAAACTTAGTTGCTTATAAAGTTTCTGTCATTCGATTTTTGGGCTGTTTAATAGTTCTATTGTGGTAAAACTAATTACTTTTTGGAAGAGGCCAAGTGGCCAAGAAATGAATATCTAACTTTGAGTCTTATAATTACAGTGCTGGTGGTATATTATGATTTGGAAAGTAAACACAACTGGAGTTATATACAATGATATTCTACCCTCCATCCCAAAACATGTTGGACTGTTGAATAAATGTTTGAAATACCCATTAATAAAGACATGATAAAGGAAATAAGTAATGATTATTGATTGGGGGAAAAAGTTAAGTTTTGATCATAAACGTAACAAGGAAATGTTCCATTATATGGCCACGGTAGCTAAAGTAGTTCTATTATTTGCTTCAGGTTTATCTTTATGAATATCTTCTATATGCATATGACCTGAAAACCATGAATTGGCAGGTATCCTTGTGGGATGGTATCATTCCTGCCAAAGAGCATGCGAAATTCTACATCCATACGACTAACAAATACCGTTTTGTTGATCAAGTAAGTGTTACTTTCGGATGCTATTTTTTCCCCGTTTTAGAGGATCTGATTTTGTTTTCTTCGATAAACAACACCAACGTATTTGACCTTCGAAAGTCAAATATATAAATTTTCTCTATGATGGAGGAAGCATATACAGTTCTGCTTATTGTTTCTCATTCATAATTTATAATCAATTTCTAATAATTATCGAATGTGTGTAGGGAAGTAATCTTCGCGCAAGAGATTTTAACTTGACATTGCATTGGCATGTCATGCCCAAGACCGGGAAGATGTTTGCTGACAAAATAGTCATGACCG
The DNA here is from genome assembly GCA_020465985.1 of Centrapalus pauciflorus. Classification (NCBI taxonomy): domain Eukaryota; kingdom Viridiplantae; phylum Streptophyta; class Magnoliopsida; order Asterales; family Asteraceae; genus Centrapalus; species Centrapalus pauciflorus. The sequence continues at coordinate 1,210,941 of JAANYP010008403.1, forward strand.
GTTTTCGCTTGCCTGAAGCATATAGATGAGTGAGTATATTCGACTATTGATGTAATTCGGCCTTGATAATGGTCTGAATTGAACGAATGTGCAACTAGAAAAAGAGGCCTGCTTTGTAACACTGGAGTTCCATTTGTGCTTGTTGCGAACATAGTTTTCAAAGTTAAAACAGAAGGTCGTTATTCCTATTCATGGAATGTGGTCGAAGGACAGTTGACCATATGACGATAACCGACCCTAAGCTTGGTCCTTTCGAGTAACAGGAAAAATGGACCACTAGCAGTAAATGAGGTCTATTTTTTGCTAATGTCATGTTTGTTTACCTTTTAATGGAATCATTAAGATGTCATTTTACCTTTGAATGACTTCTTAGCGATTCCATTAAAAAGCAAAACAAACACCCCTTAACCAGGCCTTCTCCGTCCTTTGGGACGGACTGGGTTTTATATAAAATGCTCAATGGTGGTATAAGATATGATCGATATCGTTGGCTGAGATCCATCTTTCTCTTTTCAGCTGAACTAGCAGAAGAAAAGTTCAGAGCATCTTCAATGTTGTCACTAAAATTTCATACTAAATTTTGGGCAAAATAAAAATTATATATGAAAATTGCTTACACCAAATAAAAAAAAATTCATCCAAAATGTGGATGCTAAATCTCTTTTAATCAATCTAACATTAGTATTTATTTAATCTTAATTAAAATATTTATTTAATAGAATTACGGACGTGCATGAATCGGTTGCACACAAAACCAAGCATATCAATTAATTGAGTTTCTTCAACGATCAGTTTGGTTAAATACTTAAATGTATTATAGGTTAAAATTTAATAATTCGCTTGTAATTTTTAAAAGATAATTTGCGTAAAAAATTCTCGGATAATTTTTGTGATTAAAACCTCTCAATCATTTTTCATTACACAAAAAACCCTAATCGACTAAAACTTATCAAGATGAGGGTTTCAAGAAAAATGATTTACAACATGATGAATCGGTTGCAATCTGTTGATCACCTCTTCATCTCTGATGAATCTTTTCTTCAGCAAATTCACTTATATGTTTTTATGATTCAAATTCATATTTCTTTTTGATTTATTTATTCAAATTTCTGTTTTTGTTGGAAACCGTTTCAGCAAAGATCACTGGTGACTTGTGGCATGTGACTTTCAACTAGGGGTGAGCTCGGTACCCACGGATCGAACCGGTACCGAAACCGAAATAAGAGATGTAGAAAAACCGAATACCGAACAAATTAATGTTATATGGTACCGGTTCGGTATAAATATGGTACCGAAACCGAAATAAGAGATTTTGGATCAATACGGTACCGAAACTGTGATACCAAAAACCGATTTTTAACTAATTCAAAACCTGAGTTATGTTAATTCGGTATCGGTCGGTACCGGTACCGGTTTGGTACCGGGCCAGTTCAGGAAATACGCTCCGTCGCCTACCCCTACTTTCAACTGGTTACAACATGTACCATTTTTGCGAGATTTTACCGGTTAGGGTTTTTTATGCTTTGAAAAATAGTTGAGTGTTTTAATCGTAAAAATGATCAAACTTACACAAATATCTTTTTAAAAGATTTATGGTTTGACAATTAGTTACTTTTTTTTTTTCATTTTGTCAATTAATTCTTTTAATTATATAAGTTTTGAAACAGTAATTTGTGGTTATTGTCGGTTCATACATTAAATATTACCTAAATTGTTTTATAAACCCTATTAATAATTGTAATAATATGTTTTTCCCATTATAAATTACGACACATTGACACAATATTTGTTGATGTATAAATATATGATAATAAAAAATAATAATTATATAATAAACAAAACTACAAAATAGTTTATATATGTTAGTTCGGTTTTAGGGAATGACCAAAATCAAATTGTTGTTATCTTACGCAAAAATAAAACTCCAAGGCAGTTTGGTTAACTCGTATATTGGGTTTTTTAATTAAGTTTGTCATGGGTTGTTTTTTAGGCCAATTTGGTCATGGTTTAATTTTTTATATATGTTATCATGTTCTTCCTTAACCAAATGATAACTGATATTATATTGCTTAATTAGAACTAATGAATTATCATAGTTGTGGTACATAGGCCACGGTCGCCTTCGGTACAGCCACCACCACCATTTGCCATTGCCACCACCCACTATCGTTGTCATTGCCACCATGGACGCCACCACTACCAATGCCACTGTCTATACCCCTATTAGCAATACTACTATTCGCCACCACTACCACATCATCGCTCCCACCCCCCTGGCACCCTAGCCATCGTTGCCACTGTCACCGTTATCGCCACCTGCCACCACAACCTTTATCGTCACAGCCACCAAGGTAGAGTAGGGATGAGTAAAGTAAGGTAAAACCAATATAGAATAGAAATTTAAATTTAAATCAAGATAGAGTAGTGTAAGGTAAAATCAAGATTTTGAATCACATCTTATCAGACACTCTTTTACTTGTAAATTTAAATTTCAGTTAATTCAAATTCAATTTTGTAAGCCAAACGAGGACTAAAACTCAGTATATCAATCAATTTAATTTGATTATTTCATTTTGTTTGTAAAATCAAACTACTTTATTTATAAATACTATATAAGATGTGTTATAACACATGGTTGTTTCACGAGCATTGGCAACTTGACACATAGATTATCGCATGCTCAGGATGTCATGGACATACATACACACATACATACATGTAAAGATGATATGTAAATTCCACATACATTCACATCTCCTAACTCCTTAAAAATATTGTGAACTAATTTTGCATGTATATGAACGTACATTTAGTAATACATGATTTCGGACACTTAGAATGTGTGAATGTGTGTGAAATTTATATATCGTCTTTGTAATTTTAATTAAAACATGTTTACGAAAAAAAAAATTTAAAAAAATAAAACATTTTTACGAGTGGTACATTCTTGTGCGCAGCATTATAAGTAATACTCACTTGAATCTAAATCATATGTGTGTACGCTTTTGTATGAATGTATGTACATGCAATCATATATAGTTATATACATGCATACATATATACACACACAAAGACGCATTGTTATCAGGGTAATTTTATATGCACACCCTTCTCAATTGTAATCACACACCTCATTTTTAATGTTGCTGAAAATTAACTTTTAATCATTGGGTCTCACGTCATTAATAAAAATCATGTGAGTAGGAGGTGTGTAATTAGTAAAAATTAAGGAGAGGGTGGTGTACGTACTTATATATAACAAATTAACAATGCCCTTATTAGTCATTATCATCTAAGATGTTACTTTAGTCCATATGATTAACCATTCATTCGTCAATCAAAACTGGCATGCTTCTTCATCTATAATTAAAGAGAAGAAAAAGATAATACAATTTTAAACGTATTGGATGCTTTTGTTTTGTGCAACTTTTACTATTCAAGATTTCGATCTCTGCATAACAACAAAACAACAATCAAAATGCAAAGTTTAGGCATTACAAGATAACTTCAGTATTTAGCAAATTTAATTAAGGTATTATGTTTTCTATGTACTCACGTCAGTACTGGTTTTCTTTTATCCTTATCTTTAATTTTATATATTATATATATAATTCCTTAATGGGATAATTACTAAAATAGTCAAATCTCAAATATTTATTCACTTTTTAGCCACTTTATATACATTTTACCAAAATAGCCACACTTTACGTTACCACATTTACGTGATAGCCACAATTTACGTGATTTGTACTTTTTTTTCATTTTTTAATGCATTACGTTACAAAAGGTGTCTGGTCACGTAAATTGTTGTACTTTACGTGACCATTTTTGCTCCTTCCCCATGAATGTTTGGTGGGATGTCTTGTCACACCTTACGTGACCAAACACCTTTTGTAACGTAATGCATTAAAAAAATGAAAAAAAGTACAAATCACGTAAATTGTGGTTATCACGTAACTGTGGTCACGTAAATTGTGGCTATTTTGGTAAAATGTATATAGAATGACTAAAAAGTAAATAAATGTATTAGATTTGGCTATTTTAGTAATTATCCCTTCATTAATTCCTACTAACAATAATCTTTTTATAGTTTGTCCATTTATGGATTAATAATTTTCCCCAACTCCATACTTTCCAACAACATAATGCAACACGCCTGTTTTTTCCATTGTTAATCATGATAACGTGATTTCAGGTGGCGATTGGTTCATGGAATAAATTTCGTAAGTTTTAGTTGTTAGTGTATTTGATGGTAAGAGTAAATTATGGTTTTAGTATTGGTTAAATATATATGTTGGAATCTAATTCATATTTGACTTGGAAACAATGTTAAATTCCTATAAATAAAGAAATTGAAGTCAAATAAATAAAATTTAACTTTTTATATTTGTTAGCAAAAATTCTAAACAAGCTAAATTTGAATCCAGTTTTTCAAATTCCATTCCGCGAGCCAAACACCACTTCAGTGGTTAATTGAAATACCCAAATCTTTAGTAGTGAGTACATAGAACTTCCATAAGTGTACTTGCAATGTTACACACGAAAATTTTAAAATTTAATGGCAAGTTCATAAGATAAATGAAAAATAATATTGGAACTTTTTTCATTATTAAAAATATAAGGTTGTTTGTTTTTTTAGAAGATCATCGAACCTCTTATGTCTGCGAACTCGAAGACGCCGGAAGAGGCTTTATATGAAAGTGCGTTTGTTTTTTTCGGTCTTCCCGCGCCTACAAACGTCTTCCTGCGTCTGCGGACGTCTACAGATCTTTAGGCCATCTATTCTAACCGCAGATTTCTACAGCTAATTCCATATATCGCAGACACCAATCTATTGAAAAACAAACAACTAAGTTCATTTTAATATCCATTAGTTCCCTATATTCCCGTTCCAAATGATTCATAATTTGTCTTCTTTGTGATGATTATGACATTTCATTTATCAAAATATCTAGTTTTACGTGCCACAAAAACTCATACGTAAAAATGAACAAACCAACCAATATCAAAATCTAAGTTGAAAAAAGACAAAAGATTTTGAAAATAGAAAATTACACCGTTAAATAAGATGTAAAATTTCTTTTATACATGTGATTATCTATAGACGGGGTGTCAATTTTCGCCCAATAGACCAAATGGACGGCCTTACTCAAATTGACTCGTACTAAAAAAGATATGTTAATGCAATTTTTTTTTAAATTTCGTTTCAACACAATTTTCAAAAGCAGTATATTTAATGCATTTTTTGAAAAAATAAGATGTTAATACATATTTAAAAACATCTTATATGCTTAGATTATTTCGTTCGTTTGATCCATTTGAATGCTTTGGATCGAAGTTGTCATCTTACCACAATATTTTGATCCCAGAAAAATCATATAGCACAATAAGATGACATGTAAGTATTCGTTTCAGAATTATCAAATAATAATAATAATAATAATAATAATATACATAAGATAAGATAAGATGTTAAATAAAAACTTTTGGTATGATGATAGCTAGCAAACAAAAAGAAGGCAAAATTCCAAATTGAAACCAATCAAAATCAAAATCATAAAGAGAAAAAGAAAGAGAAAGAGTGTGTTTATGTGATTGTGTGGGTCAAAATTAAAGAAGCTAGTTGTGACAATCTAAGTTACTCAAATTTCCTACAAGACAAATATTTGACTTTCACATGATGATATGAATAGGGAATAACGACATATTTCATAATTCATACAAGTGTCACTATATCATTCATGTGTTATTTTTTATTTTGTGTTGAATCTAGGATTTATTATAAAAAAAACCAATATGTTTTAATATTTTTTTACGTTTTCGTCCTTTCATGTTATTTTTATTCATAAAAGTCTTCAAGTTAATTTTTTTTAATTTGTTTAGTGAAATTTGGATATTAGAAACCGGTTCTTAAGTTTTAAAAACCCGGTTCACAAATTATAATCGAGGTCTAATGTCCAAATTTCACTAAACCGAAAAGAAAAAAATAACTTGAGGTTTTTTATGAAAAAAAAAATAACATGAAGAGACAAAAACACAAAAAATATAAAAACATATTGGTTTTTTTTTCATAATAAACCCTTAAATTTATCGACGAAAACAATATTACATACAACTTTTAATGGAAAATGTATATTTTAAAAACAATAATAAAGACTAGAAAATTAATGGATGATAAAAATAATGACAACTTATAATTAATTTAATATGATACAATATATTTAATACTAAGGTTGTTATTTATAAAAAGTGACAACAAACCTATATAGTTGGTTAACCAAAATTCAAAATATAAACGTCGATTTTAGTAACAATTAGATTATTATAGGTCGTTTTGTCGTTTAATTCGATTTTTTCAATTTTGTCTGTTAGCCTTGATATGTCTGTGATGTGAAGTATGTGATGTGATGTAAATGTCCCTGATCCTACTAGGGGTGAAGATGAGTCGTTTTGGATCGGTCTTTGGTAGACACCGAACCCAAAGCAAAACTTTCGGTTTTTGTATGATAGAAATCATTCGGTTTCAATTTTTTTTGTTTGGGTTGTTTTTTGATTTAAACTCGGAAAAACAAAGAATTTAATTTATTAAATTTGGTCTTCTATTTTATAAATGATTCACGTTTGTTTTTTAATTAAATTGAGTTTTGATTTATTAAGTTTGAGTCTTAGTTTAATAATTGATATTTTGATAAAAGTTGATTTGTTGTACTTGACTCTTAATAAATAGGGTTAAAGTCATAGAATAGTTGTGTACTTTTTAAAATGTATCGATATGGTACGTGTACTATTTTAATTATTCATATTACACGTGTACTTTCTGAATCGTTCAAATTTGATACGTGTACTATATTTTTTCATACCAATATGATACCTTTGGTAACCGGTTACTGGCTATACCTGTTAAGAGTGAAATTTCTCTTTTTCTTAATGTTCAAATTTCCATAATTCAAGCATCAAATACACTCTCTCGTCCTTGTGATGACCTGGTAGGAGAAATCACACTGCATAGCCAACTTCAAACACCAACAGACCTCTATAGAAATCTCCAATGATGATCTCCACCGTCCAGATCGTAGAACTATATGTTGCAAAGCTTCTCCTCAAATTTTACACAGATCCAACGGTGAACAAGTTCGTACTGACGATTCTCCCACAACTGCGCAAAGCTAGACGAAATAACCGGTCATAAAAAGTAAAGGTATCATATTAACAATATAAAAAGTACACGTACTATATCGATACACCTTAAAAAGTACACTGCTATTGTACGGCTTTAGCCCTAATAAATAAATAAGTGTGGAGTGAGGAGTAAAGTAAAATTAAAAAAACACTTATTTAATTATGTCAATAACTTAATAAGTAATTAAATATTAATATGATCATGTAAAGCAGTAAATATGTAATTTACTTTGAAACCTAAATGAATAAATAAATTTACAATAAATAATATTATTAACAATTAAAAAAGTAATAAAGTAAAAATGGTTAACCACCTATTTATGCATTGTCGTTTTCACATTAATTAATTTATTCAACAAAATCACTTTTAGCACAATTTATGGAATGACGTTTGAACTTGTTATAAAAAATGCAATGATATTTTTCCTCTTTTACCAACTTATGCAACAAAATAAATTTTAACACGATTTATGCAATAATGTTTGAAGTTGTTATCAAATTATGCAACATTTAATCTACTTATTTATCTGGTAATATTAATTTAGTGTACATCATTAAAATCTTAAGTGACACAACTATATTTAAATAAACTCATATATCTTAGTTAATATAGTATGGGTTGCGATAAAAACTTATTTGATTTCATTACGACATTTTGTTTGTATTGGTTTATTATAAATATAAATTTATTTGTATCCGAGTTTAAAAGTTGTTTCTAGTTTCCGATTAAAAAACTAGAAATACTTAATAAGGATTCTTGTTAGTTGATTGAAAATAAACTTGGAGATTCATGAATAATTGTTTTTGCACAAGTTAGAAGACAAAATAGTCAAACCGTTAAACATATCACTCCGATCATGTTGAAACAATTTCTCCAGCCAAGTTGAACCTTCTCCGACCAACAAGCAGGAAAGTTTTCTCCGGCAAAGTCGAAACCATCAACACAAAGTAATTCCAAAAGCAATGATTTGATTAAAGCTTCAAAACAAATTATTTCCAACAAATGGAATCCATAAACATGGACGGATCGAGTGAGATATAAGTTATTATTATTATTATTATTGTTGTTATTATTATTATTAATATATCATTCTAAAATTTGAGTATAAAATGTTTAGTAAATAATATTGAGAGAAGTTGATCAAATTTCATAAAACATATATCTATTTATTTATTTTATTGAAAGGTAAACCTAGCTACACTATCAGGTATTAAATCCAGATTATTAAACAACATATTTTAACTATTACAATATGATAAAAACATTAAAATTAGAATTGAATTACAATACAATCAATTTAGATTGAATCCTATTGGAAGCAATGTCTAATGGCTGCAAACTAACTAACGAACTTAAGCTTTTACGATCAATTTCAAATCCAAATTAATTAAAACGTATAAATTGTCATAATTGACAACGTGATATTCAAAACTATTTATACCTTGTTTTTGTGATAAATTAATGTTAATTCGACCACGTCGTTTAACATTGATATTGTACATGTCTTACGGTACGTGATATGAAGAACGTTCGAAGACTCGAATAGGCCAGACATGTTTTTTTTGTTCCCATATGTTTTATGATTTCATGTTCTTTTGTTTTGGTTTGTAGTTTCAATTGGTTTTGTTATTCGACAATTATGTCGGATGAGTAGTCTTTTATAACACAATTTAATTAATAGTATCTAATTGTTGTTCACCATATACTAATTTATTAATCTGCATGATATTTTTAAGTATAGTTATTTACAAATATATATATATATATATATATATATATATATATATATATATATATATATATATATATATTGGGATCATTGTAGAACCTTAATTTAGTGCAGAACCATAGAACCAATCTAAACCATTAGATTATAATATAACACTAGGGATAAGATGGTAATTATACAATTAACATTGAATTAATAGTAACCTACCAAGTTTGACTGTCCACTTTGACTTTTTTACTCTTTTAATATATAATGGACATGCAGTGTTGCATCGACGTTAAATATACGATATCAAAGTGTTCATTCGACATCGAATGGTCGTATGGGTAAAAAAAATTTACGAAAAATAAACATGTAAATTTTTTTTCAAAAAAATATATTCATGACCGTTCTCGTTAAATCGACCAACTTTGACTACTAATTTTGACTATTATTTATCTCTGTTAATAATAAACGTATATGCAGTGTTGCATCGACGTTAAATTTACGGTATCAAATTGTTCATTCGATATCGAATGATCTCATGATCTCACCATGATATATTGCATCGTGGTCTGGGTAAAATTTTTTTTACGAAAAATAAAAAAGTATATATCATAACCGTTCTCGTTAAATCCACCAACTTTGACTACTAATTATGACTATTATTTTGGCTCTGTTAGTAATGAACGTATATGCAATGTTGCATTGACGTTAAATATACGATATCAAAGTGTTCATTCGATATCGAATGATCTCATGATCTCACCATGATATATTGCATCGTGGTCTGGGTAATTTTTTTTTTTACGAAAAATAAACACGTAAAATTTTTTCGAAAAAAATATATCATGACCGGTCTCGTTTTAAAGAGTATAAAATTCTCGTTTTTATGGTATAATTTTTTTGATTTAAAAATTAATAATATTAATGTTATTTTAATTTAAAGAAAAAAGATATTTATTTTGCTAATGTCAATCTTTTTGCTATTTCCAATCTTTTCCTTTTTTACCCCTCCAAGAATTAAAATATCACTATTACCAATCTTTTTTTCACTAATTCCAAACTTAACTCTTTATGGACGATATTGGTTCTACAGTTCTACACTAAATTTAGGTTCTGCAATGATCCCATATATATATATATATATATATATATATATATATATATATATATATACTTTTAGTTTAAAACTAATGATTTTTAAGATTTTATATATGAAAACTTGTGTTTAAATTTTAGAAAGATTCTATATAAGAATGAAAGTATGTATTTAAAACTGTCAACATTATGTTTTAATAAATAAGAGTTAATAAAAATTTTAATTTTATATTAATATGTTTTAATAAAAAATACTCCTTATAAAAACATGTTTCGAGATATTAATTATTAAATTAAATATATAAAATATAATTATGAATCCTATTTTTAAATTTGAAGATAACGTTGTAGTTGTTTTATTAACGACGGTGATATTACAGAATATCTTTCGTGTGGAGAAAGTTTCTTTCTAGAATTTATTGTTACCGGTGGTGAATTGATTGACCAGAAGGTACCAGACTTAAAAAAATTTGGACTTTTTTCACAAACATGTTTTAATTAACATTGTACATTGATATAGTAAGCACCATTTGCACCAACACTACAAGAAAAGTGTCTTTTAGTGACACACGATTTTAGTGACACAAAAAAAAGTGTCACTATATCTTCATTTTAGTGACACTTATGAAAAAGTGTAGGTATAGAGTAATCTTTTACATACACTTAATCTAAATTAGTGACACAAAAATTTTGTCACAAAATACTTGAGGGTTATACCCACATACATTTTTAGTCACAATATATCTATACCCACTCCACTTTTACCCACACTTTTTGTTGTGTAGGTAAAAGATTTTGATACCTATAGTGACACTTTTTTGACAACAAAAAGAGTGGGTAAAAGTGGAGTGTGTATTGATATATAGTGACTAAAAATGTATGTGTTTGTGTCACTAATTTAGAAAAAGTGTGGGTAAAAGATTGATCTATACCTACACTTTTTCATAAGTGTCACTAAAAGTAAGTTATAGTGACACTTATTTTTGTGTCACTAAAATCGTGTGTCACTAAATGACACTTTTCTTGTAGTGCAATTGAAATAAGCTCTTATATATATAAAAATTTTTTTGTATATATTAACTTTTAAAACAATAAAAATAAGTTTTCAAAAGATTCATTACATTCGTTGGCTTTAATATACATACAATTCATTAGTTTATAAGGTTATTATCGAAAAAATCATCTGAACTTTTATGATTTTTTCGGTTTAACCACTCATTTTTTTTTCCAACCGATCAAAACACTAACCTTTACATTTTTTATTGCTTTGACCATTTTACCTGTCATATCACAGGTAATTTGGTGACGTGGCAATTATGTGACGTTTTTTATCATTGAAAAAACCACTCGAACTTCCAAGATTTTTTTGGTTTGACCACCATTCTCTTAAACTAAAAATTAAAACTCCGAGAACCGATAATTCAATGTAATCAAACATATCTTTTCATATTTTAATCAATAACAGTAATATATCAAATTTAAATCAATTCATTTTTTTAAAGTTTTTTCAAGATTTTATAAACCCAATTTAAGTTTCAGAATTGCTTATGAAATTTTATAATAAAATTTTAGTTTTAATTTTCTATTATTATTTATTTTTTAAAAGTTTATTTAATTATATTATTACTATCGTTAGTGATTACTATTTAATCTATAAAATTTATTTATTTACGATTATTAAAAACATCCAAACCCTAACAAACTTGATGAACACTACAAAACCTTAGAGAATCAAATTGATTAGAATCTGTTTGGATTAACACAATGATAATGAATAACTTATGAAGCAGAAGAGGATGATAATGAAGAAGCATAAGAGATCAATGAAGCATCGTTGTTGATAAAAGCAATATGATGATGCAAAAAGAGAGAATCAGTTTTCTTGAAATTAATGTTTATTTTAATCATTTGATGTTATGAGCAATATCATAATAGAAATTACAAAAAAACTGAACATCAATTAAATTAGAGATTAGATCATGAAAAATTAATAGAGTGGTTTCATAAAAAGAATTACGAAAGTTTGAATGGTTTTTTTAATTAAAACTCTAATTCATAACAACAATTGACCGGTCAAACAGGTTACCGGTCAAAAATGAATGGCTAAACCAATAAATTTGAAAGTGTAATGATTAAACTAATAGAAAATAAAAAGTGTAGTGATTTGATCGGTTGGGAAAAAAATTGAATGGTTAAACCGAAAAAATCATAAAAGTTCGGATGGTTTTTTCGATAATAACCCTAGTTTATATTACATTCTCATGCGTTCATGTGTAAAAAGCATTATTTTGTTCAACAAATCAAATATAAATAAATTTCATTGGGTTTATTGGATTCAAATCATTAAATTAAGTCATATGTAACATGCAAAAACTTTAATGATGCTTACATATAATGTCAAATTTTGATAGGTTTTCACGTTCCATAATATATAATGGTGCTTACTAGATCCCATTACTTGATTACATATATTACTTTTATAATGTTAATTAAAATATATTTATGAAGAAAAATTTTAATGTTTTTAAAGGTGCTACCTTCTGATAAGCTGTACAACGAGTGGTGATATATATATATATATATATATATATATATATATATATATATATATATATATATATATATATATATATATATATATATATATGGGTGAGTTCAATGGAAAACCACTATGCACCTGAAAACCATGGAAACCTACGCCTACCGTCCGATTTGGGCATTTATGAAAAGCGTGCATGATCGTAAATAGGTGATGCATCACGCGAATTTGATGCATCACGCATCACGCGGGATTTTGATGCATCACGCGGGGAATTTGATGCATTTGTGGTGGTGCAGTGCGGTTTTCACAAGTTTCATATATATATATATATATATATATATATATATATATATATATATATATATATATATATAGGGGGGTTCAATGAAAAACCAACATGCATCGGAAAACCTTGGAAAACCTCCATTCACCACCACAAATGCATCACAATTCCCGCGTGATGCATCGAATTCCCGCGTGATGCACCGTCTTTCTGCATAATGCACCTGGAAATTTGTGAAAACTGCACTGCACCACCACAAATGCATCAAATTTCCCGCATGATGCATCAAAATCACGCGTGATCCATCAAATTTTCCGCGTGATGCAGCAAAATCCCGCGTGATGCATCACTTTATTTACGATCATGCCACCGCGTTTTTCATGAAATGCATCAAATCGGACGGTATGCGTAGGTTTCCACAGTTTTCCGGTGAATAGTGGTTTTCCATTGAACCCACCCCTATATATATATATATATATATATATATATATATATATATATATATATATATATATATATATATATAGGGGTTCAATGGAAAACCACAATGCACCTGAAAACTTGTGAAAACCGCACTACACCACCCCAAATGCATCAAATTTTCCGCGTGATGCATCAAAATCTCGCGTGATGCATCAAATTTCCTGCGTGATGCATCAAAATTCCGTTTGATGCATCACCTTATTTACGATCATGCCACCGCGTTTTTGATGAATGCACCAAATCGGACGGTGTGCGTATGTTTCCATAGTTTTCAGGTGCATAGTGGTTTTCCATTGAACCCACCCCTATACACACACACACACACACACACACACACACACACACACACACACACATATATATACAGGGAGGTTCAATGGAAAACCACCATACACCTGAAAACTTGTGAAAACCGCACTGCACCACCATAAATGCATCAGATATCCCGCGTGATGCATCAACTCCCGCGTGACGCGTCAAATTTTCCGTGTGATGCATCAAAATCCCGCGTGAATGCGTGATGCATCACCTTATTTACGATCATGCCACCGCGTTTTTCATGAAATGCACCCAATCGGATGGTTTTCGTAGGTTTCCATAGTTTTCAGGTACATAGTGGTTTTCCATTGAACCCACCCCTATATAGACATTCTCAATCTATTCCTTATGAAATGGTGGAGAGGATGAATATATATTTGTGTTATTTTGTTTGGTTATATAAAAGTATAAAACTTATCGTCTTAAAAATGTGTATGAAATTTGAGTCTTCCTTTAACGCAGCCCGCAGGCATTAAGGCATTAATTATGCATAAAGACAAATTTTTTTAATTAAGAGACTTCAACGTGGAGAATAAACATTCTTTCATCTCATCATATGTACCCTATGCATCTTTATTTGTACACAGCGGGGTTACGTGAACCGCAAGCAATAAACAATGGCTTGCTGAGTTGTAATTAATACTTAAATAATTTAATGCTATAATTATTTATTCTTTAGTTATAAGAAATATATTAATAATACATTAATACCTGATCGAGATTTTCCTATTTCATAAAATATATTATAAATTTGATGATAAATTTTTAAACGATTAAAATACACATACATTAATTAACATATATATTAATTATAAAATGGGAAGCAGTAAATTGTAAAAGTTCTAATTCCAATTGTAAAAACACAACATTTAATTCGTATAAATATAAGGTTTTAATCATATTCTATCCCCTAATTTTATGTACGTACAATTCTGGGAACGCATTAATGATTATTTTAATGCATATATAGTTTATTGATTCCTGTATTATATATTTTTTTTTAATAAAAATTCTTATTTAATAGAAGTGTGTGCAATTAAAACGACGCATATAAATATTGATATCTAAAAAAGATAAGAATATTATTATTTCTTACAAATGTTAGTTTTTTTTAGTATTATAAACAGTCAAATACACTAGTTTATGAATACATTTATTTCATGAATATTTTTTAATAAATAATTGATTAAGCAGAGTGCATGTAAATTTAATTAAAATTAAATTATATTAGTTATTAACTTTTTATAAATACAATGCAATAAAGTACAATTATTTATCATAAATATTATTTATCTATTTTTTTAAATGTACCGAATAGTAGTTACTTTTCATTTTTTAAAATTTTTTATCTTCAAATTTATATATATAGGAGATATAATTAAAATTTCATTTTTACGTAATATATATATATATATATATATATATATATATATATATATATATATATATATATATATATATATATATATAGATTTAGGTTCAAAAGAGTCCCTTCAAAAATCCAGTGTACCAAGGGTACCCATCCAAAGCCACAAGATTAAATAAATCAATGGTTGTGATCAAAAAAATGCTTTCCATGCGCGTCCCCCCCTTTTTTTTGGCTGGAAGGGTATTTTCGTAATTACAGCGACCATTCACATTACTTAATTCATCATTCACATTAATTGATCATTCACATTAGTTAATTGATCATTCACATTACTTAAATATTCATTCACAACACTTATTTGATCATTCACAAGAATTATTTGACTATTTACAATTCTTTTACACTTATTTGATCATTCACAATAATTATTTGACTAATTGATCATTCATATTACTTAATTGATCATTCACATTACTTAATTGACCATTCACATTACTTAAATGATCATTTACATTACTTAAATGATCATTCACATTACTTAATTAACCATTTACGTTACTTAAATGATCATTCACATTACTTAATTGATCATTCACCTTACTTAAATGATCATTCACATTGCTTATTTGATCATTCACATTGGTAAAATAATATCAGCACAACATGTGAATCTGAGCATTGTCAACTACTAACAAACAATAACAAGATTAATGACAAACAGTAACAATGATCATTCATGTAACGCTCAAATTCTCAAATCTATCAAACATTAATAACATCAACTAATGTGAATGATCATTCAGCTAATGTGAATGGCCATTCACATTAGTCAATTTCACCATTCACATTGGTTGTACCATATCAACACAGCATGTATGCTGTGCATCGTCAACTACTAACAAGCAGTAACAAGATTAATGACAAACAGTAACAATGGTCATTCATGTAACGCTCAAATTCTCAAATCAAACATTAATAACATCAACCAATGTGAATGATCATTCAGCTAATGTGAATGGTCATTCACATTAGTAAATTTCACCATTCACATTGGTTGTACCATATCAGCACACCATGTATGCTGTGTATCGTCAACTACTAACAAGCAGTAACAAGATTAATGACAAACAGTAACAATGGTCATTCATGTAACGCTCAAATTCTCAAATCTATCAAACATTAATAACATCAACCAATGTGAATGATCATTCAGCTAATGTGAATGGTCATTCACATTAGAAAATTTACCATTCACATTGGTTGTACCATATCAGCACAGCATGTATGCTGTGCATCGTCAACTACTAACAAGCAGTAACAAGTAATGACAAACAGTAACAATGAACATTCATGTAACGCTCAAATTCTCAAATCTATCAAACATTAATAACATCAACCAATGTGAATGATCATTCAGCTAATGTGAATGGCCATTCACATGAGAAAATTTACTATTCACATTGGTTGTACCATATCAGCACAACATGTATGCTGTGCATCGTCAACTACTAACAAACAGTATCAAGATTAATGACAAACAGTAACAATGGTCATTCATGTAACGCTCAAATTCTCAAATCTATCAAACATTAATAACATCAACCAATGTGAATGATCATTCAGCTAATGTGAATGGCCATTCACATTAGTAAATTTCACCATTCACATTGGTTAAATAATATCAGCACCTTACATTAGTCCTGTTAATTGTTAACTACGTTTTGTGAATGATCAATATTCTAATGTGAATGGTCATTCACATTAGGTAAATGTCCATTCACATTTGATGAATGACGAGAACAGCAATGTTAGACTTCATCTTCTACATACCATAAATGTTAAATGTATTTAAGTAATGTGAATGGTCAATTAAGTAATGTGAATGATTAATTAAGTAATGTGAATGATCATTTAAGTAATGTGAATGGTCAATTAAGTAATGTGAATGGTTAATTAAGTAATGTGAATGATCAAATAAGTGTACAAGAAGTATAAATAGTTAAATAAGTGTTGTGAATGATCAATTAAGTAATGTGAATGATCAATTGACTAATGTGAATGATCATATAATGTGAATGATGAATTTAAGCAATGTGAATGGTCGCTCCAATTACGAAAATACCCTTGGTACGCTGGGTACGCTGGATTTTGGAGGGGACGTTGTGGAACCAAATTCTATATATATATATATATATATATATATATATATATATATATATATATATATATATATATATATATATATATATATATATATATATATATATATATATATATATATTATAACATTAAATAAAATGTTATGAAATATGATCTTATTAATATTTTATCATGTTTATTTTTTAAATATTTAATATTAATAATATAATATGTATTTATTTTTAATATATATTAATAAAATCATAATCAAATTACATATATTAACGTGACAAATTTTATTTTATTTTATTTATGTATAAATCTAATTTATAATTTATATTTTTAATTGACATATTTACATAATATTTATATATTTTATTACAATAAACAAAAAATGTTGTTATATACTTATATATGTTCTTCATAATAGTATTTTTTTAGATATAATCATATTTATTTTAATATTTTATTATAAAGTTTCATTATATATTTATATAATTTTAATTGATATAAAATTGGAAATACATAATGTTGACAAAGAACATTATTGGATACTAAACTCAAATAATAGATAGAGTTAATTTATTTATCAATGTTTTTAGATATTATAATGAAATGTAACTTTATTTTATTTTAAAAATACTATAGTGTATTTATATTTTAGATGAAATATGATGATATCAATGACAAATTGTGTTTTCCATGATATGTATGTATGTGTATCTATATGTGTGTATACTTTTTATGCTTTTTTTAAAACTTTTATTTATTTTATATTTTTAATTCATATAATTTGACATATTAATTTAGAATATAATGTTTATATTTTATTTATTACAAAATATATTATGAAATATGATTTTACTAATTACCTTTTACTTTTCAAACATTTAATATAATGTATAATTATTTTTAAATTATATATGTATAAGCACATATTATAATTTTTTAATTAAATATACATACATACATACATATAACTTCACTCAAATCTAAGGTTTAAAATTATATTATAATTTATTGATAAACACATAATTTATGACAAGAATATGTAAAAAAAATTTTGCTCAGATAAATACATATATAATGATGCATCAAAACAATAAGATGTTAGAAATATGTAAAGATAAAGATATGTGAATATTATTTCAAGAAATTAAAAACTGGAGAATTTAGGGTGCGTTTAGTTCCTGAAAATTTTCAAAATTTCCATCTCACTTTTCAACAAAAATGAAAACTTGTTTACTTAACAACAATTTCATAAATTTTCATTTCACTTTTTAAAATACCACTTTTCATATTCTCTTTCTTACTTTTCTACTACCTACCCTATTTCTTTATAATACTCCCTTTCTCTCTCTTACTTTTCAATCAGTTATCCTATTTTTTTTATTTTATAATCACACATCTTATTTTTCTTAAAACTAAAACTTCATCATATAAATAAGTTTTCACTTTTCATAGAAACCCTTCTTTTTTTCTAAAAACTATAACTTGAAAACTGAAATTGAAAAATAACTAGTTTTCGTTAACTAAACGTACCCTTAGCATTTTGTAACGAGCTATCTCAAACTGAACTGCCAAATTAAAGCATATACTTATTAGTGAATTCTATTATTAAATGCATAAAACAAAAATAAAAGAATTGATTTCATAAATAGAAGATATACATTATATTGTTTTTTTAATCTAAATAACCAAAAATAATTTAAATTTAAAAAAAGTTGCAGTACTATAAAATAGTTTTAAAAAGGTTAATTTTCAACAACATTTTTACTGACATTTCAAAGTCAAATTATTTAGTTTTTTGAAGATTCTAAAATAGAAAATTAGAAAACTTATTAGTTTTACAAGTTAATAGAGTACTCGCTACGGTTCAGATCTCTTATAAATTCCATTCCACCCCCGTCCATCCATTTCCATTTCCATTTCCATCAATCATTCCTTCAAACTTCAGATCACACCTGCTTCTCCAATGGCGGAAGAATTCCAGGAATCCGAGGTCTACTTCGACACTATCAATGCTGCCGGAATTGGAATTGGAATCGGAGTCGAAGACAATAACGATATCAACAGTCAACACTTGGAATTCTCCGATTCTACTAGCATGCCGAAGCGGAAAAAGAAGCAAATCGAGAAGGTGAAGAGCAAGTCGGTTCCGTTGAAAATTCCGGAGAATTTCTCCAAAAACTCACGGTCGTTTCAATGTCAGGAAGAGGATGGAGAAATAGTGCCGCCGCATGTGATGGTAGGACGGCGGCGAGTGGCTGGAGAAATGGCGTGCTCGGTTTGCTCGGGGAACGGAAGGACATTGAAAGGAAGAGATTTGAGTGAAGTTAGGAATTCCGTTCTTAAGATGACGGGATTCCTGGAGACGTGACGGAGGAGAAAACTTAAACACTGCTTTACTGAAATCATCGAGAAGAGTGGATTCAAGTTTTTCGGAAATTAAAATATTTCCATCAATTGTTGAAAATATTAACAAAAAAAAAAAAAACATTTATTTTGTTTTATTTTATTTATGGGTTACAATGTGTTCTTGATATTTTGTATAAAAAAATATTATTTGATTACAAACTTATTGTAAGGTTGATGAATAATGGAAAAAGGCTTAGAAAAAAAAAACACAACGTACTTTCAATGTTAATATTTAAGATCTATTGTTACATTCGAATTATACCTGGAATTTAATTTTATTGATCATATTTCAATAATCAATATTTAAAAATCTTTATTATAAGTTAAATTTAAATATGAGAATCTGATTACTAAATAAAAATCCATTTCCAAGTATTTATTGGAAATGTTAGTAGATTATAAAACTTGATAATTAAGTATTACTTTAAAAATATGAATATTGACTTTGTTATCATTTATGTTAAAAGTCATAAATATTCAGATTTAAAAAATATGTATGTTAGCTACCATTTAAGTCCAAATTTATCAATATCATAATAAGATCATTGATGTAGATCCATGTATTCCTCACAATTTGTCTTATTTAATGGTGTTTTTAACATTTAATTAATAATTAAATATTCTATTTAAGTAACATGTTAGATTTATCAAAACCAAAATTAACAACATTTTGCTGTATATTTTTTATTATTATTAAAATGTATATCTAATTAATTATAAATACTTAATTGTTGGGTAAACATATAACAACTTTTAAATGATGAAAATTAAAAAAAAAAAAAAATTGTATACATCATTAAAAAAAACAATGATAGTAATCGATCATTTATAACGATCGATAATAATCAATGTATATCTAATTCCAGTTTAAATTCCAAACTAAAAAAAATAAAATAAATGTAATAAAACATAGCTCAGGATATTTTTCATTTCCAATTTAATTTTTACATCTTCTAGTACTAATACAAATATAATTTCTATCCAACATACATATGGTTTAGCTATTTCCGAGGGATTACCGACCAGAATATGGTAAAGGATATTGACCATCGCTAATACATATTTCTGAGGAAAAACCGACGGATCTGTCCCTCGATAACATTGAACTTTCTTGTAGTGTATGCGAATAGTCCGAATATCTTTAGGTAGTTTTACGATCTTTTGTAATTGATTCTTATATCTGTCAATAATTACATACATAGTGCTTGTGATTAATATGATTATATCATTTTTTTCAAAATTTAATAAATATCATATATATATATATATATAACATAAATAAGATTTTGGATATTAACATTGTCTTCATTAAAGTATTCATTTCCTTATCATTTCATCCCAAGTCAACACAATTCATGTTATATAGTTTGATTGAAATCAAAATGAATATAGTTATCAAAATATGATTGTGTATTTATGTAATTGATAAATATATGTTCAAACATGCAATTTAAATGATACAATTATGCTGATAAATATAATGGTATGTTTATAACAAAATTACTATTCATTTATGTGTGACCTATTATGCAACCTACAGAAATAAAAAAATGTAAAAAAAGTCAACTATATAACTTAAAAGAGGAATATAAGATTGGTTTTGGATGGCATATTATTATTGATGCTAAAATTTGGAAGGCATACAATTGTGAAGATCATTTCACAATTAAGAGAAGAAACTATTTGTGTTACTTGTACAAGTGTCCAAGATTGTTGTCATTTTGGTCAATAGTTATATTAACTATGCCAAATCTAGTATGACTTTTAATATTTGTATACCATTTAGTTAATTATTATTCCCCTTCTTCACATCACATGTTTTATTCAAGTGCATTTTTAAGACTACGATCATGTTTGTTTACCTATTAATGAAATCACTAAAAGGTCATTTTACATCTGAATGACTTCTTAATAATTTCATTAAGAAGTACACAAACAGCCCCTAACTATTACTCTATTACCATCAACGTATATGTACTTGTCTATATATTTTCAAGAAATGATTATTGTGATTTGAAAATTTGAAACATGATTACATAATCAAATATTTATATATTGAAGTTAGAAATGATTTAAATAACTTTATTATTTGTTTCATTAATCAATTTTTCTAACATAGTGTTTGCTTGCTGCTTTAGAATTAATGTTTTTGTGACTCTTACATGATTGTCACTTTTGTAATCAAACCCATATACTATAAACGCACATCCATACTCACTTGTACACATTATCAGTTGTTTTAAAATATGTAAACTAATATTTAAGTGTGCTCCTTGACTCAGTCTGTTCTTTTTGGGTTGGGCACTTGGGCATGTGTAAGGTTTAAAATTTGTGCTAGTGTTGCCAATCAACTGTTAAATATAGAGATATTTGTGCAAAAATTCTTCAAGTTGGACCATCTAAAACCTCCAACTATTTTTTATTTTACAAAAAACTCTCAAATGACTAAAATTTATCAAAATAAGGTTTTTTCTCAAAAAAAAAAAAAAAAAAAGACTTGCAACCTGATGAAACTATTGCAATTTCCTGACCAACCCTTCGTCTCCAATGAACCTTCTTTTCAACGAACTCACTTGTCTGTGTTTAATGATTCAATTCATATATATTGTTGGTTTATTTAATTAAATTTGTGTTTTTTTTGTTGGAATTTACTTTTTCGATGAAATTTCGATGGTTACTGATGATTGTGCAATGAAAAATGGTGGGGTTTTAATCACAAAAATTATCCGACTTGAAGGTTTTTACACATATATCCCTTATATATATTTCATTCAACCACTTAACTATAATTCGTGGAGACGTAGACATTTAACTTTTAAAATTCGGCTGACCGTTCTACGTGTAGGAAAAATGACTAAAGTTTAATAATTAAATATATACAAATTTGATAGTTTAGTGGCTAAATGTATACCAATTAAAGTTTAACGTAAAAAATAGTTGGTCAAATATATAATTAACACTATAAACCATCTTTAAGAATCGATAGAATTATACAAACATTACTACTGAATTTCCTTACCAATCTAAGGTCCAAACCGTGTTTATATTATAGGATTATGATAAAATATCTAATAATTAATGAAATATACAAAATACATTTGTGATGGTAAATATAAGTAAATGACAAAAGAATATGGTAATAGCGTCTTATCATCATCATTATTATAAAAAGATGAGTAAAATTAAAAATATATTATTTCATGGGCATGCTTCAGAATTTGGTTAAAATATCAATCAAAACATCAATGCATCAATGTTGAATTCTTTGTGTCATTGTGTGGTTTAACAAACGAATACAAACATAAAACATCGTGTTCGTTTGTTCAGCTAAAGTTAAACTGATGAACATGAACGGTGGTACCTCGTTCGGTTCATTTACGACCCCGATGGAATCATCTTTGAAACAAAATACGCCAATCCCAGATTGTATTTATCAGGACATCGCTTCAAACCATATTTCATTTGGACGTTAAACAGTTAAACTAGATGTATCATTGCATCTGCCGGACCAAATCAAAGGTAAGGCTCCTTAGTACCTAGCCTTTTTGTGCATGTCTACCCCATCTGCACAAAAAGTTTAAAAGAGAGAATCTTTCTAGGCATTTTCCACTAAATCAAAAGGACAATCACATGATGAAAACACATTGGAACTTAATAAGGATGCCCTGTAATTAACGCTTGAAAACAGTTTACCTCGTCAACTGATGTCTAATTTTACGAAACATCCAGCAGAATTTTGAACATGTCGCTACAAAATTACCTACTACATACATAAAACCAATCCTCTTATCATTACCATTGTATTTGGCATCCATATTGTTCCCCTAATAGCAGAAGCATTCAACTTCAAATCAAGAGGAGGGCAATTTCTATTACTCCATCACAGCATCCTTATCCACTGAAAGTTAAAAGAATAGATTAACACAAAGCTGTTCCGTAAATGACGCTCCCCTCTATTAGCTTAAAGTTAATTACCTGAGGAGAGATCTTGTAAGATGTTCCCGTGCAGTTGCCAGTGCTTGACTTATTGTCTGCAATAACAAAATTTAAGTGTTGTAGCTTGTAAGCATTTTTCTTTTGAACAGCAGATGTTAGTGGTTAGTTATTAGCACCAATGTTACAACCCCTCCGAGCTTGTAAGCATTTAATATAAAAACCTGCAATTTCTCTATAGTATGATATTTCTATATGCTTCAACATTTGCAGAAGTATAGATACAGTACCTGCTCAGACAGAGGAGCCCCAGAATCTACACTGTGGCTTGCGACCTTTCCAGCAATAACATTTGCATCGGTTTCAAGAATGATTCTGAAAAACAAGTGGACTAGTTGGATTAAAGTAGAGACCATGGTAACACATATGCACGAGTCAGGAAACCTCCTCTTTTTTCAGCAGAACCCACCGAGTTCATGATAGGATTAATAACCACAACTCAATCATTAACTTAAACTCTTGAAGCTAATACCGCGGGCATAAAAAAAATTCAATGAAAAATAATATAGGCACCATAATTTTGAAAACAGATCATTAGGAACGTGTAGAAACTGTGAACAATAGATAGGTTTATAACTTACCCGCCATCAATAATTTCATCAAGGCACAATAAAATGAGATCTAGATTTTCAAGTGCCTCCTTCTTATCCACATTGCCCCTAAACATATACCCACTCAAGAAAATTACCAAAGCTCTGGTGAATAACTAGCTATGCAGATGAGATAAATTGTATAAAAGCTACCTAAGCAGAACACCAACGGCATCAAAGAAACCCTGAAGCACCGTGGATAAAATGAGCTCGTTTTCATCGTCACCTCCAGTAACAAAGAAGTGAAGGTCTTGAACAAACTTGTAGACAATAATGTTGTTTTCAAGCATTGCTATCTCCGCTGCACAAAAGCAAGAAAAAATTATCACTTAAGGAAGAGAAGAGAAGAAGATTACTCCAAACGATCTGCAAGCATATATCCTATAAAATGTTTCAATTGTGTGGGGATTCATAGCATCCTGAGTTTTATATCATAATCTCTCATGTAATGAGTTTTATGTTGCAGTCTATCATGAGACAGTTGTAGGTTCAAGCCTCAACTGAGAAATAGGTGGTAGTGTAGATTGCCTTTCAAAAAAAAAATGATGCAATCTATCATGAGATGGTGGTTTACCAGATAAATCTGATGTTCACTTTATGAAATCAGTATGTAGAAGAGGCAAAGTATATAATTAAACAGGAATATTGTCATTTTTGGCAACCAACAATAAAAAAGTCCAATTTAGTCCCTTAGTTTAATTTTTTTCCTCTCTTTTGTCGCTCAACTATTTATTTTTGGTTCTAATCATGTGAAATTTGACTAGTAGCTAGTTTAATCGATTACTTTGCTAAGGTGGGGCTTTAGGTGTACAATTATGTTGACCTGGCATCCAAGTTTTGATTAAAATTGCTGATGTAGCTTCCACAACAACAATGATTGTACACGTAGCATCCACATAAGCAAAGTAACCGGTCAAACCAGATATCCGTAACTTTTCACATGAATGGAACGAAAAAAACAGTTAAGGGACAATAACACAAACAAAATTGGAATGCCAACTAAAATGGAGACTATAACCCAATCAAATATTACTAACTATGTTTGTCAACCCATCCAGGTAAGGTTATAGTAACCATATTGTGAAAGTTTCAAAAAGGAGTGATTTCAGAATGTTTCGGTGAAAGACTATACAGTATAAGATAAGTTACATATACTTAGAACTATAAAGCTGTAGCTGCAAATATTAGATGTAAAAATTATATCGAGGATAAAACAGATATGAAACTGAAAGGCGCTTAAAAGCGAGTATACCTTCTGTTCGTGCATTGGTCTTCTGAGTCTTGGTAAAGACAGACTTCTCAAATGCTTCTTTAGCATTATTAGTTGGCCAATCGTCTGAATAGTACTTCACAGCTATACGACCTCCTTCTGAATCCAGAAGTAGAATGTTCTTCACGGAAGGGCAAGACTCCTACATGTAAACTAAATCTTAAGATCTACTTGCATTATAAAGAGTCAGGCAGCATAACCTCTACATCTTGAAATCTACTCTTGATACATTTTACTAAAAGCTTGGTTTCACATATAGCAGGCAACTAGTACAGGATATTATGGAGCTTTACTGGATTTCTGCAATAAGTAAACCCCCACCTCCCAGCCTTCGATAACCACTTTACATAATTTGGAAGAAAAAAAAGTTTTTTGATCAAAATTCTGTTTTATCATCTATTCATATGTCAGATTAGACTCCCAAGACTAAACTTATTTCAATTATTAATGATCATTTCGCCACAAATACAGATCCAAAAGCCACGCAAATCGAAAACCCTAGATTTCATCAACCAATTTAACGCAATTAAGCGATCGAAACAGTAATTGAGCACAAGTATGTGTGTACTACATATTATAAACAAATTGGATGCTACATATCACAAAAATTCTAGTTGATGAGCAAATATGCTCAAATCCATCATGCAACGTATCCCTCGATAAAACTGAAAATCAAAAAACGCATGTAACAGTTCAAAAAATGGGGGAAAAGAGTGATCGGAATGGAGAAATAATAGGTGTACCGTAGAAACAAGATCTCAGAGGAAGAACTTTTACTCACCATTGAATTGGAAATTTCGCGTCAAGAATTTTCGGCTTTATTTTCTCGTACAACTTCAAAAGAGTACTTGCCTACTGAAGCAGATAAAAGAAACTAACCGAATAAAGAAGACAGAATTGACAATATGGGTCCTCATAATTAAATTAATTTGTAGCTTTGCCCCCCGTAACTTTTAATTTAGTATTTGTAAATCGAGCTCATCATAAAACAATGAAGTAATTAACATACGCTTCATGGTTTATTACTTTAATGATCAGACGTACTGTCTTTTACTTTTGATTAAACGATTATCGTTATTTATCAACAAAAATTCTAAACAAAGGATGTGTATAATGTGATGTTATGTATCAAATTATCACTTATTAAAAAAACAAATTAATGTTTTAGAAATAATAATTTGTTCAAATCAGATAAACCTCATGAGTATGACTGTATGATAAACTTAATGAGGATTTTCAAACCTATTATGTAATTGAGAAAGGTTAAACTAAACCGTGTTAACTAATTTAGTTTAAAGAAAACATCTTAACTTAGTTTGATTTTGTCATAAACCCATCATTGTAGGATGATAAAGAAGCAACAATCTAACAAGTTGTGATAAAACATAAGGAGAGATCAAGTCACCATGATCACACAAACGAGCTCATCGATTCAAAAGGCATAAGCATCCTTGCAAGAATCCTATTGATTGTAACAACTATTACATTCTCGTGAAAGAGCTTTTAAATTCGAATCAAAAGCTTAAGATTCTATCACCCAATGGGAGGTGCACAATAGTGGGAGAACATGTAGATTTGGGTATTACCTGGCTCACTAGGCGGGAGAAGACTATTTATACCTTCCCAACCGTGTGAGGGAGTCCAAAAGCGGGCCACCTCATTGGTCGCAGATGTGCATCGTCCTCAGATGCACTTGTCACCTAACTGGCCAATGAGGGTGCGTCTTCATTCGTTGTCCACCTACCCAGGTCTGCACTCCCGACCAAGTCCTGAAGAATCTCTTTGTTCCCTCCTTTTTGGCAGTCTCTTGTCTCTCGCATCATGACAAAAGGAGGAATCAGGACATTGGGGCTAAAAAATACTTGAACTAGGCCCAAAGACCATGATAAACAAGGAAATTCCCTTTTTTTACGGACCCACATCAAAGGAAAAATGGGCTTATACAGTCAACTATATGAAAATATAAATAATTTGTTTTTTTATTTTAGGATGAGTAAATGAATCATGTTTTAAAAAGAATATATTTGGATAATATTTTTTTTGATCGTGTCAGCTAGGGGTGAGCTCGGTACCGGACCGAACCGAACCGGTACCGATCCCGAAAATACCGAAACCGAATTATTAGTTTTGAAAGAACCGAATACCGAACCGTATAATTTTATATGGTGCCGGTTCGGTCCCGAATACTGTAACATCCCAATTTTCAATTACATGTAATTTACAATTTTAATACTTAAATTGTTGTACTTTTTGGATGATTATTATAATTTAAGCAAATCTTGATCATATTATTAGTTAAGTAAGAAAATACAAAGTGAGGGGTATAATGTGCAAATAGGTGAAAATACAAATAAAAGAAGGAATAACTCTTCATTTTAACCCATCACTTTCTCTCTCTACTTTCTCAACCGTCTCTCACTTTCTCTCTCTTTACTCTCTTCCTCTCGGCTTTACTCCAAGAAACACACAAGAATCAACGATTTCAAGTGCAAAATTTGGAAACAAGTAGCAATTAAGGAACTATAGCAACTGCAAGTATCAAATCAAGGTAACAATCTCCCTATATTACGGATTTTTGAAGTTTTTGAGTTGGTTTTTATGTGAACCGATTTCTAAGATTCAAGATGCAAATGTTAATGCATGTCATATATTATGATAGATTATCTGAATTCGAGCATGTATGTTGTTGTATACAAAAATTCAGAATCAGATTCGAAGTCTAAGTGTGATTTTGGAATTAAGTGTGTGTTTTAGTGTGTGTGTTCTTCGAAGTTTAAAGAAAAATGGACACAAATCGGATATTTTGGTACATAAGCGTTGGGTTCTAAGTTGGAATAGTTTATTTAAGTACATATCTGCAATTTTATATACAAAAACATGTAAAATGGTCAAAAATGCAAATCTGGAAAAATCTGGAAAATTTTACCAAGTATGAACTCGGACTGATGATCCATCCGAATTCGGATCATCATCCTAGTTCGGATATACATTGATTTCGGATCCACCCCAACCCATTTCGGACCAATGGACAATTCGGATCCTCATCCCAATTTCGGATCATGCCAATTTCGGACCAAGTATTTCGGACCACAATGACTTCGGACCAATAGTGAATTCGGACCGAGGACCCAATTCGGACCATCCGGATTTCGGACCATCCGAATTCGGATGTGGTCCGAATTCAACTAGGGTTTTATTTAAAATTTCAGAATACAATTTTTAAGCAATTACTGACATTAATTCACTATTACACTTACATTACAGATCATTGTGGTGTTATCAAAACACACATTGATTCAGGATCAAGTCACACTATACCAATCACTGTGAGTTGCAGATTATCATTCGAACATTTATTGTTTTTACATTCGTGTTTATACATTCAATGGCATGTTCACATTGTTCATATACATCATTTGGCACTCAAGATTACTTTGTTGTTATGATGCACACTCGTACTTGACATGTAACACACATGTAGCCAGCGTTCAATTGAAAGTGCATCTATTTACATCATGCTTGCACTGCATGATCATTACTTCACAATCTGATGCGACCTGGACTGGGGCTGACAGCAGGCCACTGTCGGGGACTGATCATCCCACTCGTTATCCCATCAGGTTCGGCACATCCCCGATCAGCATATTGAACTGCCACCCCATGCTAGCACTGCATGGTTTACTTACACATTGAGGCTTTCACTGCCGTTTTCACATACATGGGGCTTACACTGCCCATGGTTAAGCATTGCATGTAAAGAAATACTTGTTGTTTGCATAATCTGTTATCTCACTAAGCATTTAGCTTACTGTTGACTCACATTGTTTTCAGGCAAAGGCAAGAGTGTTGTGGGACCTTCATCTTAAGCAATCCATTTCTTATCTCGGTGACCATAGAAGCTAATTGGTATATGGACAATGTAGCTTTGGGGCTGGGATTTGTTGCTATTAAAACATTATTGATGATGTAATAGCTAGATTTAATCACTGTAGTCATGTACTTTACTTTGCTTTAGTGTGGATTTGCTTAATTCTAATTTAAGTATTCAATTTCAATTATCATGATTATTCATTGGGTTGTTTGTCGATCCTGGAGATTACAATTATATCATTAATTAACAAGGACGTCACAGGTTTGGTATCAGAGAAAGAATAAAGAACATCAACAACAGGATGACCAAGAGGAAAGACAAGATACTGGGTCTTCCAACCGATCAAGGGGCTGTAGGTTTAAGGACTTCAAAAGTAACGGAGCGGTTACTTTTGATGGGACTGGAGACGCCGTTACTGCATTGGAATGGATCACCACCACGGAGAGAACTTTCAGAATCAGCGACTGCGCTGATAAAGACATGGTCCGCTTTGCAACCGCTATGTTTGCAAGGGACGCTGTTATGTGGTGGGATGCCATGACGCATGTGTTGACGATGGAGGTAGTGTCGCACATGTCCTGGAATGAATTCAAGGAAGTATTCTCTCAACAATACTGTCCTACTGATGAGAAGCGCCGTCTAGAGGCGAAGTTCCTGAATCTGACTCAAGGAACGAAAACGGTTACACAATATGCCGTTGAGTTCACCCGCTTAAGTTTGTTTGCACCACATCAAGTTGACACGGAAGAAAGGAAGATAGCCCGGTTTGAGGCCGGACTAGACTATGAGATACGCCGAACCATGAGTGGGGTGCGGTATACAACGTTTGCTGGATTACTCGAGGCTGCTCGGAATGTGGAGCAGATTGTCCTGTTATCCGGATATGTCATTGGTTCAGCCGCCGCAACACCGACTCAACCGTCGCCGCCAAAAAGGCAGCGGGAGTCTGGATCCTCCCGATTCTCTCCTCAATCCCATCAACAGTCATCATCACCCAAGAAGGGAAGAGCCTTTTCGGCCAGTTCAGAAATGAGAGACTGCAGACGATGCAGAAAAGCGCACTCTGGGAGTGCAAGACTCGGGACATGTATTGTTTCTGCTGTGGGCAGAAAGGCCATCATTGGGAACATTGTCCTCGAAAGGACGATGCGTGCTACAACTGCCACAGACTTGGCCATTTCTCAAGGGACTGCCCGAAACCCCCACGAGATCAGAATGCTCCACAATCAACAGCAAGATCTTCTGTAGCTTCCACTGCTCGCAGGGATCAATCTCATAGGGCTCCAACAAGGGCATTCCAAATCACAGCTGAAGAAGCAAAGGATGACCCGGAGGTGGTCACTGGTACGTTCTATGTTAATTCCATTCCTGCACGTGTATTGTTTGACTCTGGAGCAAATCGTTCGTTTGTCTCCACTACATTTGCTCGTCAATTTAACATGCCTACTTCGAAACTACGATTTGTACTTGACATAGAAACTGCTAGCAATATGTTAGTAAAAGCAGACAAAGTGTATAGGAATTGTACGTTATTGGTAGAAGACGTAGTATTCAATATAGATCTGATCCCTATGGAGTTCGGGGAGTTTGATGTAATAGTAGGTATGGATTGGTTGGTTCACAATGAGGCACAGATAGTTTGCAAGAAAAGATTGATTAAGATTACCACTCCCGAGGGCCGAGACATTTGTATCTATGGTGACAGACACAAAGGCGACCTATGCCTCATTTCAATTGCAAAAGCCCGAAAGCACGTTGCCAAGGGTTGTTCTGCATACTTAGCCTACGCTGTCGATGCAAAGGCTGAAGTTCAATCTCCTTCTACCGTTTCCGTCGTTTCCGAATTTCCAGATGTCTTTCCAGAAGATATCTCGGGATTGCCACCTGATCGCCAAGTGGAATTCCGTATCAATCTCGTTCCCGGAGCTGCTCCAATAGCAAAGGCTCCGTACCGTCTAGCCCCTGCTGAAATGCAGGAAATGATGAAGCAGTTACAGGAGCTACTTGACAAAGGTTTTATCCGCCCAAGTTCATCTCCTTGGGGTGCTCCTGTTCTGTTTGTCAAAAAGAAAGATGGCACATTGCGAATGTGCATCGACTATCGAGAACTCAACAAAGTCACAATCAAAAACAAATACCCGTTGCCCCGGATTGATGATCTCTTCGACCAGTTACAAGGCGCAAGTTACTTCTCGAAGATTGATCTTCGTTCGGGTTATCACCAACTCAAGGTACACCCTGATGACATTCCAAAGACGGCTTTCAGAACTCGTTACGGACACTACGAGTTTCTGGTAATGTCGTTCGGTCTTACTAATGCGCCGGCCGCTTTCATGGATCTCATGAACCGAGTCTGCCGGCCAATGCTTGACAAATCGGTCATCGTGTTCATTGATGACATTCTCATTTATTCAAAAACCGAAAAGGATCATGCAACACATCTGAGAGAATTACTAGAGTTGCTACGCAAAGAGCGACTTTACGCCAAATTCTCTAAATGTGAATTCTGGTTGAGGCAGGTACGTCACAACATTCGAAACAATTTCATGATCCTAATACTCAATCATAAACCCTTTGTTAACTTGTACTTACTCAATATTCAATTCAGATCCAATTCTTGGGGCACGTGATATCTGGTGCTGGGATTGCTGTTGATCCTGCAAAGATCGAAGCTATCCAGAACTGGGAATCACCCCGCAACGCCTCAGAAATTCGCAGTTTTCTGGGATTGGCTGGTTACTACCGCCGATTCATCAAGGACTTTTCCAAAATAGCCGTACCTCTTACAAAGCTTACTCGCAAGAACGCAACCTTCTTTTGGAAAGAAGAACAGCAAGTGGCGTTTGACAAACTGAAGACTTTGCTAAGTGAAGCACCAGTGTTAGCCCTGCCTGAAGGGAACGAAGACTTCGTAGTCTACACAGATGCATCAGGCATGGGTTTGGGTGCGGTACTAATGCAAAGAGGAAACGTCATAGCTTATGCTTCTAGACAACTCAAACCACATGAGAAAGACTACTCTACTCATGATCTAGAGCTAACTGCTGTGACTTTCGCTCTCAAGTTATGGAGACACTATTTGTACGGAACCAAGTGTCAGCTCTACACTGATCACAAGAGTTTAAAGTATATATTCAGTCAGAAGGACTTGAATATGAGGCAAAGAAGGTCAATGGAGCTGATAAAAGATTACGACTGTGAGATTCTCTATCATCCAGGGAAGGCCAACGTAGTGGCCGATGCCTTAAGCAGAAAAGCGTATTGCAAGGCATACTGCTATGCCTTGACTTCCACGATACTGACTTCAACGATCATAGACGATGTAAGAGCTGCTCAGTTGCAGGCCCTAAAAGAAGAGAATGTTAAAGATGAAGATATCAGAATACAGTTGCCATTAATGCAAGATGATGGAACTGGATTAAAGGGTATTTATGGCAGAGTGTGGGTTCCTAAGTTCGGGAACATGCGGGAAGTGATACTTGAAGAAGCTCATCAATCTAAGTTCTCGATTCATCCTGGTAGCACGAAAATGTACAACAACCTGAAGGCCGACTTCTGGTGGCCAGGATTGAAAAGAGATGTCGGTCAGTATGTTGAAAGGTGCAGAACATGTCGTCTAGTCAAAGCAGAACACCAACAACCCTATGGTAGTATGCAACCTCTTCCTATCCCAGAATGGAAGTGGGACCATATTACTATGGATTTCGTAACAAAACTTCCCAAAACACGTCGTCAACATGATGCCATTTGGGTCATCGTTGACCGATTAACAAAATCTGCACACTTCATTCCAATCCGAGAAACCTATTCACTGGACCGTCTCGCCCAGATCTACGTAAACGAAATCGTTATTAGGCATGGTGTGCCTAAGTCTATTGTCTCCGACCGAGATAGTAGATTCACTTCTAATTTCTGGGCTGCTTTACAACAGGGTCTTGGTACTCGTATCGCAATGAGTACTGCCTATAGACCCCAATCTGATGGTCAAAGTGAGAGAACAATTCTGACTCTCGAAGACATGCTCCGAGCCTGTGTCATGGATTTGGGTGGTAACTGGGACGATCACCTCCCATTGGTTGAATTCTCCTACAACAATAGTTACCATTCCACTATCAAGATGGCACCGTTCGAGTCTCTATACGGAAGAAAATGTAGGACTCCAACCTGTTGGAGGGAAACAGGAGAAACTCCAATAGCCGGTCCTGCTTTGCTGCAAGAAACCAATGAAAAGATACAACTCATTCGGCAGTACATGAAAACGGCACAAGATCGGCAAAAGAATTACCACGATCGCCGTCACAAAGCAATAGAGTTTCAAAAGGACGATTGGGTATACTTGAAGGTATCCCCAATGAAAGGAGTCACAAGATTCGTAAAGCGAGGAAAGCTATCGCCTCGATTCATAGGACCCTTCAAGATACTAGAAAGAATTGGGAATCAGTCCTATCACTTGGACTTGCCGGAAGAGTTATCAGGAGTTCACCCGGTCTTCCACGTAGGATACTTAAGAAAAAGTCTGGTGCCCGAGAGGGAACCATGGACTGATCACTCGGACATTAAGATTGACGAACGGCTAAGGTTCGTTGATGAGCCGGAGTGCATTTTAGAGACAAAAGTCAAGAAACTACGAAATAAGGAAATCAGGATGGTGCTGGTCAAGTGGAAGCATCATCGGGGAGCTAATCATACTTGGGAATCGGAAGAAGACATGAAGACTAAGTACCCAAGTTTGTTTAGCACAGCATGACTTCGCGGACGAAGTATAGGCGTGGTGGAGCCCATGCTGTAACATCCCAATTTTCAATTACATGTAATTTACAATTTTAATACTTAAATTGTTGTACTTTTTGGATGATTATTATAATTTAAGCAAATCTTGATCATATTATTAGTTAAGTAAGAAAATACAAAGTGAGGGGTATAATGTTCAAATAGGTGAAAATACAAATAAAAGAAGGAATAACTCTTCATTTTAACCCATCACTTTCTCTCTCTACTTTCTCAACCGTCTCTCACTTTCTCTCTCTTTACTCTCTTCCTCTCGGCTTTACTCCAAGAAACACACAAGAATCAACGATTTCAAGTGCAAAATTTGGAAACAAGTAGCAATTAAGGAACTATAGCAACTGCAAGTATCAAATCAAGGTAACAATCTCCCTATATTACGGATTTTTGAAGTTTTTGAGTTGGTTTTTATGTGAACCGATTTCTAAGATTCAAGATGCAAATGTTAATGCATGTCATATATTATGATAGATTATCTGAATTCGAGCATGTATGTTGTTGTATACAAAAATTCAGAATCAGATTCGAAGTCTAAGTGTGATTTTGGAATTAAGTGTGTGTTTTAGTGTGTGTGTTCTTCGAAGTTTAAAGAAAAATGGACACAAATCGGATATTTTGGTACATAAGCGTTGGGTTCTAAGTTGGAATAGTTTATTTAAGTACATATCTGCAATTTTATATACAAAAACATGTAAAATGGTCAAAAATGCAAATCTGGAAAAATCTGGAAAATTTTACCAAGTATGAACTCGGACTGATGATCCATCCGAATTCGGATCATCATCCTAGTTCGGATATACATTGATTTCGGATCCACCCCAACCCATTTCGGACCAATGGACAATTTGGATCCTCATCCCAATTTCGGATCATGCCAATTTCGGACCAAGTATTTCGGACCACAATGACTTCGGACCAATAGTGAATTCGGACCGAGGACCCAATTCGGACCATCCGGATTTCGGACCATCCGAATTCGGATGTGGTCCGAATTCAACTAGGGTTTTATTTAAAATTTCAGAATACAATTTTTAAGCAATTACTGACATTAATTCACTATTACACTTACATTACAGATCATTGTGGTGTTATCAAAACACACATTGATTCAGGATCAAGTCACACTATACCAACCACTGTGAGTTGCAGATTATCATTCGAACATTTATTGTTTTTACATTCGTGTTTATACATTCAATGGCATGTTCACATTGTTCATATACATCATTTGGCACTCAAGATTACTTTGTTGTTATGATGCACACTCGTACTTGACATGTAACACACATGTAGCCAGCGTTCAATTGAAAGTGCATCTATTTACATCATGCTTGCACTGCATGATCATTACTTCACAATCTGATGCGACCTGGACTGGGGCTGACAGCAGGCCACTGTCGGGGACTGATCATCCCACTCGTTATCCCATCAGGTTCGGCACATCCCCGATCAGCATATTGAACTGCCACCCCCATGCTAGCACTGCATGGTTTACTTACACATTGAGGCTTTCACTGCCGTTTTCACATACATGGGGCTTACACTGCCCATGGTTAAGCATTGCATGTAAAGAAATACTTGTTGTTTGCATAATCTGTTATCTCACTAAGCATTTAGCTTACTGTTGACTCACATTGTTTTCAGGCAAAGGCAAGAGTGTTGTGGGACCTTCATCTTAAGCAATCCATTTCTTATCTCGGTGACCATAGAAGCTAATTGGTATATGGACAATGTAGCTTTGGGGCTGGGATTTGTTGCTATTAAAACATTATTGATGATGTAATAGCTAGATTTAATCACTATAGTCATGTACTTTACTTTGCTTTAGTGTGGATTTGCTTAATTCTAATTTAAGTATTCAATTTCAATTATCATGATTATTCATTGGGTTGTTTGTCGATCCTGGAGATTACAATTATATCATTAATTAACAAGGACGTCACAGGTTTGGTATTGATCATCCCACTCGTTATCCCATCAGGTTCGGCACATCCCCGATCAGCATATTGAACTGCCACCCCATGCTAGCACTGCATGGTTTACTTACACATTGAGGCTTTCACTGCCGTTTTCACATACATGGGGCTTACACTGCCCATGGTTAAGCATTGCATGTAAAGAAATACTTGTTGTTTGCATAATCTGTTATCTCACTAAGCATTTAGCTTACTGTTGACTCACATTGTTTTCAGGCAAAGGCAAGAGTGTTGTGGGACCTTCATCTTAAGCAATCCATTTCTTATCTCGGTGACCATAGAAGCTAATTGGTATATGGACAATGTAGCCTTGGGGCTGGGATTTGTTACTATTAAAACATTATTGATGATGTAATAGCTAGATTTAATCACTGTAGTCATGTACTTTACTTTGCTTTAGTGTGGTTTGCTTAATTCTAATATAAGTATTCAATTTCAATTATCATGATTATTCATTGGGTTGTTTGTCGATCCTGGAGATTACAATTATATCATTAATTAACAAGGACGTCACACAGTTTGGTATCAGAGCATTAGTTTGAGGTTTCAAGTGTCCGCGAGGACTTGGACTCAAACTTAGGTTATGATATTAGAATGAACTTCTAAGTAATGATCTGAACTAAGATAGGAATTGACATGCACACGGGGAAACACAAAGGGTAACTGTACACTTAGGACTTACAAATAAATGTTCTAAATATAAGTTGTTATATTTCAGAACATGTCAGGAGACGATATGACTCCTCAGCAAATGTTCCAGATGATGCAAGCTCTCATGGAACAAAACAATGAGCTACAATCCAAACGAATGGCTGAGCAGGCTCAGTCATTTGCTGACCAATTAAGGGCCAGAGATGAGGCCGAGGCAAAACGAAAGGCCGATAAGCGAAAGAACAAGGGGCAACAACAGGACGACCAGGGAGAAAGACAGGATGATACTGGGTCTTCCAACAGATCAAGGGGCTGTAGGTTTAAGGACTTCAAAAGTAACGGAGCGGTTACTTTTGATGGGACTGGAGACGCCGTTACTGCATTGGAATGGATTACCACCACGGAACGAACTTTCAGGATCAGCGACTGCGCTGATAAAGACATGGTCCGCTTTGCAACCGCTATGTTTGCAAGGGACGCTGTTATGTGGTGGGACGCAATGACACATGTGTTGACGATGGAGGTAGTGTCACACATGTCATGGAGCGAGTTCAAGGAAGTATTCTCCCAGCAATACTGTCCTACTGATGAGAAGCGCCGTCTAGAGGCGAAGTTCCTGAATCTGACTCAAGGAACGAAAACGGTTACACAATATGCCGTTGAGTTCACCCGCTTGAGTTTGTTTGCACCGCATCAAGTTGACACGGAAGAAAGGAAGATAGCCCGGTTTGAGGCCGGACTAGACTATGAGATACGCCGAACCATGAGTGGGGTGCGGTATACAACGTTTGCTGGATTACTCGAGGCTGCTCGGAATGTGGAGCAGATTGTCCTGTTATCCGGATATGTCATTGGTTCAGCCGCCGCAACACCGACTCAACCGTCGCCGCCAAAAAGGCAGCGGGAGTCTGGATCCTCCCGATTCTCTCCCCAATCTCATCAACAATCATCATCACCCAAGAAGGGAAGGGCCTTCTCGGCCAGTTCAGAAATGAGGGACTGCAGACGATGCAGAAAAGCGCACTCTGGGGAGTGCAAGACTCAGGATATGTACTGCTTCTGCTGTGGGCAGAAGGGCCATCATTGGGAACATTGTCCTCGAAAGGACGATGCGTGCTATAACTGCCACAGACTTGGCCATTTCTCAAGGGACTGCCCGAAACCCCCACGAGATCAGAATGCTCCACAATCAACAGCAAGATCTTCTGTAGCTTCCACAGCTCGCAGGGATCAATCTCAAAGGGCTCCAACAAGGGCGTTCCATATCACAGCTGAAGAAGCAAAGGATGACCCGGAGGTGGTCACTGGTACGTTTTATGTAAATTCTATTCCTGCACGTGTACTGTTTGATTCCGGAGCCAACCGTTCGTTTGTCTCCACTTCATTTGCTCATCAATTCAATATGCCTACTTCCAAACTGCAATTTGTACTTGACATAGAGACTGCTAGCAACATGTTAGTTAAAGCAGACAAAGTATATAGGAATTGCACATTACTTGTAGAAGATGTAGTGTTCAACATAGATTTAATCCCTATGGAGTTCGGGGAGTTTGATGTAATAGTAGGTATGGATTGGTTAGTTCACAATGAGGCCCAAATCGTATGTAAGAAAAGAATGATCAAGATTACCACTCCCGAGGGTCGAGATATTTGTATCTATGGTGACAGACACAAAGGCGACTTATGCCTCATTTCAATTGCAAAAGCCCGAAAGCACGTCGCCAAGGGTTGTTCTGCATACTTAGCCTACGCTGTTGATGCAAAGGCTGAAGTTCAATCTCTTTCTACCGTTCCTGTCGTTTCCGAATTTCCAGATGTCTTTCCAGAAGATATCTCGGGATTGCCACCTGACCGTCAAGTGGAATTCCGTATTGACCTCATTCCCGGAGCTGCTCCAATAGCAAAGGCGCCTTACCGTCTAGCCCCTGCTGAAATGCAGGAAATGATGAAGCAATTACAGGAGCTGCTCGATAAGGGTTTCATACGCCCAAGTTCTTCTCCATGGGGCGCTCCTGTGTTGTTCGTTAAGAAGAAAGATGGCACATTGCGAATGTGCATCGACTATCGAGAACTCAACAAAGTCACAATCAAGAACAAATACCCGTTGCCCCGGATTGATGATCTCTTCGACCAGTTACAAGGCGCAAGTTACTTCTCGAAGATTGATCTTCGTTCGGGTTACCACCAACTCAAAGTACATTCTGATGACATTCCAAAGACGGCTTTCAGAACTCGTTACGGACACTACGAGTTTCTGGTAATGCCGTTCGGTCTTACTAATGCGCCGGCCGCTTTCATGGATCTCATGAATCGAGTCTGCCGGCCAATGCTCGACAAATCGGTCATCGTGTTCATTGATGACATCCTCATCTATTCAAAGACCGAAGAGGATCATGCAGCACATCTGAGAGAATTACTAGAGTTGCTACGCAAAGAGCGACTTTACGCCAAATTCTCTAAATGTGAATTCTGGTTGAGGCAGGTACGTCTCAACATTCGAAACAATTTCATGATCCTTATACTCAATCATAAACCCTTTGTTAACTTGTACTTACTCAAATATTCAATTCAGATCCAATTCTTGGGGCACGTGATATCTGGTGTTGGGATTGCTGTTGATCCTGCAAAGATCGAAGCTATCCAGAACTGGGAATCACCCCGCAACGCCTCAGAGATTCGGAGTTTTCTGGGATTGGCTGGTTACTACCGCCGATTCATCAAAGACTTCTCAAAGATCGCCGTTCCGCTAACAAAGCTTACTCGCAAGAACGCGACCTTCTTTTGGGGAGAAGAACAGCAAATGGCATTTGACAAACTGAAGACTTTGCTAAGTGAAGCACCAGTGTTAGCCCTGCCTGAAGGGAACGAAGACTTCGTAGTCTACACAGATGCATCAGGCACGGGTTTGGGTGCTGTACTAATGCAAAGAGGAAACGTCATAGCATATGCTTCTAGACAACTCAAACCACATGAGAAAGATTACTCTACTCATGATCTAGAGCTAACCGCTGTGACTTTCGCTCTCAAATTATGGAGACACTACTTGTATGGAACCAAGTGTCAGCTCTACACCGACCACAAAAGTTTGAAGTACATATTCAGTCAGAAGGACTTGAATATGAGGCAAAGAAGGTCAATGGAGCTGATAAAAGATTACGACTGTGAGATTCTCTATCATCCAGGGAAGGCCAACGTAGTGGCCGATGCTCTAAGTCGAAAAGCGTATTGCAAGGCATACTGCTATGCCTTGACTTCCACAATACTGACATCTACTATTATAGACGATGTT
This sequence comes from Centrapalus pauciflorus, assembly GCA_020465985.1. Classification (NCBI taxonomy): domain Eukaryota; kingdom Viridiplantae; phylum Streptophyta; class Magnoliopsida; order Asterales; family Asteraceae; genus Centrapalus; species Centrapalus pauciflorus. The sequence continues at coordinate 1,250,907 of JAANYP010008403.1, forward strand.
AGGACTGCTCAGTTGCAGGCCCTAAAAGAAGAGAATGTTAAAGATGAAGATATCAGAATACAGTTGCCATTAATGCAAGATGATGGAACTGGACTAAAGGGTGTGTATGGCAGAGTGTGGGTTCCCAAGTTCGGGAACATGAGAGATGTAATTCTCGAGGAGGCTCATCAATCTAAATTCTCAATTCATCCTGGCAGCACAAAAATGTACAACGACTTGAAAGCCGACTTCTGGTGGCCAGGATTGAAAAGAGATGTCGGTCAGTATGTTGAAAGGTGCAGAACATGTCGTCTAGTCAAAGCCGAGCACCAACAACCCTATGGTAGTATGCAACCTCTTTCTATCCCAGAATGGAAGTGGGACCATATTACTATGGATTTCGTAACAAAACTTCCCAAAACACGTCGTCAACATGATGCCATTTGGGTCATCGTTGACCGATTAACAAAATCTGCTCACTTCATTCCAATCCGAGAAACTTATTCACTCGACCGTCTTGCCCAGATCTACGTAAACGAAATCGTTATTAGGCATGGTGTGCCTAAGTCTATTGTCTCCGACCGAGATAGTAGATTCACTTCCAACTTCTGGGCTGCTCTACAACAGGGTCTTGGTACTCGTATCGCAATGAGTACTGCATATAGACCTCAATCTGATGGTCAAAGTGAAAGAACAATTTTAACCCTCGAAGACATGCTCAGAGCCTGTGTCATGGATTTGGGTGGTAACTGGGACGATCACCTCCCATTGGTTGAATTCTCCTACAACAATAGTTACCATTCCACTATCAAGATGGCACCGTTCGAGTTTCTATACGGAAGAAAATGTAGGACTCCAACCTGTTGGAGGGAAACAGGAGAAACTCCAATAGCCGGTCCTGCTTTGCTACAAGAAACCAACGAAAAGATCCAACTCATTCGACAGTACATGAAAACGGCACAAGATCGGCAAAAGAATTACCACGATCGCCGGCATAAAGCGATAGAGTTTCAAAAGGACGATTGGGTCTACTTGAAGGTTTCTCCGATGAAGGGAGTTACAAGATTCGTAAAGCGAGGGAAGCTATCGCCTCGATTCATAGGACCCTTCAAGATACTAGAAAGAATTGGGAATCAGTCCTATCACTTGGACTTACCAGAAGAACTATCAGGAGTTCACCCGGTATTTCACGTTGGGTACTTAAGGAAGAGTCTGGTGCCCGAGAGGGAACCATGGACTGATCACTCGGACATTAAGGTTGACAAACGGCTAAGGTTTGTTGATGAACCGGAATGCATTTTGGAGACAAAAGTCAAGAAACTACGTAACAAGGAAATCAGGATGGTGTTGGTCAAGTGGAAGCATCATCGGGGAGCTAATCATACTTGGGAATCGGAAGAAGATATGAGAACTAAGTACCCAAGTTTGTTTAGCACAGCATGACTTCGCGGACGAAGTATAGGCGTGGTGGAGCCCATGCTGTAACATCCCAATTTTCAATTACATGTAATTTACAATTTTAATACTTAAATTGTTGTACTTTTGGATGATTATTATAATTTAAGCAAATCTTGATCATATTATTAGTTAAGTAAGAAAATACAAAGTGAGGGGTATAATGTGCAAATAGGTGAAAATACAAATAAAAGAAGGAATAACTCTTCATTTTAACCCATCACTTTCTCTCTCTACTTTCTCAACCGTCTCTCACTTTCTCTCTCTAACTCTCTCTCTCGGCTCCACTTCAAGAAACACAAGGAATCATCAAATTAAGGTGTAGAAAGTTGGATTCAAGTGGTATTTTAGGAACTATAACTGCTACAACAAACGATTTGAGGTAACAATTACACAAACTTACGGATTTTTGGAGTATTTGTTCGGTTTTTATGAGAACCGATTTCTAATATTTGTGATGCAAATGATAATGCATGTTGTATATTGTTGTTGCAATGTTAAAATCGAAGGTTGTCAATGTAGTGTACCAAATTTCAGAATCAGATTCAATGTCTAAGTATGATTTCTGAAATTAAGTGTGTGTTTTAGTGTGTGTTCTTCGAGACATGAAGAAAAATGGACACAAATCGGATATTTTTGGTACATAAGTGTTGTGTTCTAAGTTGGAATAGTTTATTTAAGTACATATCTGCAATTTTATATACAAAAACATGTAAAATGGTCAAAAATGCAAATCTGGAAAATTCACTAAGTATGAACTCGGATCCGTATGGACCGAATTCGGACCATCCGAATTCGGGTCCTGTTCATCCTAATTCGGACACATAACAATTCGGATCCTCATCCCAATTTCGGATCATGCCAATTTCGGACCAAGTATTTCGGACCACAATGACTTCGGACCAATAGTGAATTCGGACCGAGGACCCAATTCGGACCATCCGGATTTCGGACCATCCGAATTCGGATGTGGTCCGAATTCAACTAGGGTTTTATTTAAAATTTCAGAATACAATTTTTTAAGCAATTACTGACATTAATTCACTATTACACTTACATTACAGATCATTGTGGTGTTATCAAAACACACATTGATTCAGGATCAAGTCACACTATACCAATCACTGTGAGTTGCAGATTATCATTCGAACATTTATTGTTTTTACATTCGTGTTTATACATTCAATGGCATGTTCACATTGTTCATATACATCATTTGGCACTCAAGATTACTTTGTTGTTATGATGCACACTCGTACTTGACATGTATTACACATGTAGCCAGCGTTCAATTGAAAGTGCATTTATTTACATCATGCTTGCACTGCATGATCATTACTTCACAATCTGATGCGACCTGGACTGGGGCTGACAGCAGGCCACTGTCGGGGACTGATCATCCCACTCGTTATCCCATCAGGTTCGGCACATCCCCGATCAGCATATTGAACTGCCACCCCATGCTAGCACTGCATGGTTTACTTACACATTGAGGCTTTCACTGCCGTTTTCACATACATGGGGCTTACACTGCCCATGGTTAAGCATTGCATGTAAAGAAATATTTGTTGTTTGTATAATCTGTTTTCTCACTAAGCATTTAGCTTACTGTTGACTCACATTGTTTTCAGGCAAAGGCAAGAGTGTTGTGGGACCTTCATCTTAAGCAATCCATTTCTTATCTCGGTGACCATAGAAGCTAATTGGTATATGGACAATGTAGCCTTGGGGCTGGGATTTGTTACTATTAAAACATTATTGATGATGTAATAGCTAGATTTAATCACTGTAGTCATGTACTTTACTTTGCTTTAGTGTGGTTTGCTTAATTCTAATATAAGTATTCAATTTCAATTATCATGATTATTCATTGGGTTGTTTGTCGATCCTGGAGATTACAATTATATCATTAATTAACAAGGACGTCACAGGGCACATCAGAGTTAACTGTACGATTCATCCATTGATTTGTTTCGATTGTGGGGTTCAGGGCCATGTAGCGAGGAACTGTCCTCAGCGGAGACAGAGTCAGAATATGAGTGCTAGCATTGCATCTATGAGTCAGCCTGTTGCAGGACCAGCTCAGTCGAGGAGAGGCGACACTGATAGAGTTCCGACCCGTGCTTTTCAGATCACCGCTGATGAGGCCTATGAGACTCCTGTTGTGGTTACGGGTATTTCTGACTTAATGCTTTACTCACTTATTTATTATTTAACTGCGGTGCCACCATTCATTCTTATATTTGTGCCTTTTTCCATGTCATTGGAAAGTATGTTCTTCTATATTGTTTGATCCCATCGATGTTGGGACCGTAAGCGAGCGTGTGTCATAGGTTTAAGAGATTTACATATATGCTTAGTCTTGGTGATCAAGATTTCACTTTAGGGTTTGTAGTTATGATTACTAGGGGATTGAATGTGATTGTGGTATGAATTAGTTGGATGCTTATAATGCTCATGTTGTTTGTTCAAGAAGTAAGATTTTAATTTCGAGAGAATAGATAAGAATATATGTATTAAAGTGTTTTGATGCAACAAGGAAGAATCATTAATTATACATTGAAGTAGCAGAAAAGTCATGAGAGGAATTAATCTATATAAGACTTAGAATTGGCAACGATGATGTTTAAATTAAGGTTATAGAGATGTTAATTAGATGGCAAGGAATGTTGCTAGGCATTAATATTTGCGGAGGTAAATCTTACAGGATAAAATTTCATTGAATGTGTTACGATAAGCATTATCAATTGATTAGCATTCGAAGTTTAATTAGATTCAAATTATTCGCGAGTGATTGGAAGTTATTCAGGATCAACCAGATATGTATTCGGTTTAGGCATAGATCAGTTGAGTTTGAAGTTGATTGTTATGTAATGCAAATAGTATCGCTGGGTAATGAGATTATACAAATTAAGAAGTTTAATCCTAAGTTTTTTTGTAATGTGTTGGAATATAAAGTGCATAGGTGCGCAAGATTATTAACTAGGATTATTTGATAGATATGATTTTAGTTAAAAAAAATAAAATAAAATAGAAGAATGCTGACAAGACGATAAGATTGATACAAGGCTTAGAAATGTCAAGATGATTTAATCAAGGTGGAGTGTTACCGAGAATCGAATTATACGTGAAAATCTAAGACAAAGATTTAAGTGAGATATTTGATTTAATGTAATTTCTTATGATCTCGAGGACGAGATCAATCCAACTTGTAGGAGATTGTAACACCCGTAAATTTTGATAGAATTAATTAATTTCAAGTTATTTAACTTAATTATAAATTCGAGAAAATAGGATATAAATTATCAAATTCCATGATTGGTATTTAGAATATTGAATTTTTATTATAAATTTTAAGAAAATTGAAAGGGTTACAGACCAATATATTTATATATATATGCATGCATGATTGCATGAAATGCATTATAAATATAACCATCATCATCATCATCATCCAATTTTCTATATAAATTCCTGAATATACACACACAAACCCTAATAGCTATTTTGCACCTCAAGAACACAAACCCTTTTCATAAATCTGGAAATTCCTTCTTACTTGTTTTGGGCTGGAAATTTAAGGATATGATCTGCATTCTCATCATCATCATCACCAAATCAACAATTCATCATTAAATCTTGAGGTAATATCCATAAACCCAAAGATTTTATAAATTTTCGTATGTAAAATTTAGAGAAATTATAGAATCCATACAATGTTGTCTAAAAGAAATGTATCAAATGTATAAGTGATCAACCAACAAATATTATCCATCACTTTCATTTTGTTTGGTTACAACTTACAAGCGTGAAAAATAAATGAGTTTAAATTCGCTATCATGGGTTTTTTTTTACATACTAATCTGGAAAACTTACATAAGAAAAATGAGTGTGAGTGGTGGAAGAATCGGCCGGAGAGGCTGTCGGCGGCGGCGGCGGCAGCAGCGCCGCAGCCTCTGTTTGCCGGCTGTTTGTTCGATTTTGGGTTCCATCAAGAGAGGCGAGGGAGTGAGATATTGTAGGTGTTGTGTGTAGGTTGATCGGCGCCTGAAAAACCCTTGGCCGGCGACCTGCACGGCGCCGGTGGCTGCCGCCACCCTTCTTCTCGGCGGGTTTCCTTTCCTATTCTTTTCTTTCTGTTTCTGAATGTCACCGAGAGGGAGAGAGGAGAGGAGTGGTGTGTGTGTAGAGTGGTGTGAGGTGGTGGTCGGACCGTGCCGGAACCGCCGCTGGCCGGCGTCCTTTTCCCTTGGCCGGCGGTTGCTGGTCCCTTTTTTTTTTCTTTTCTGTTGCCTGACCGAGAGAGAAGAGACATTTGGGAAAAAGTTTTGTTTATTTATTTATTTATTTTTAAAACCTTTAATTTAAATTAGGTTAGGGTTACAAAGTGTTGGGCTAGGGAATTATGGGCTTAGTTTAGTTATAAACCTTGGGCTTTTAATTAAGTTAGTTAATGGGCTAATTTCATATAATTGAAATTTGGGTTGATAGGTATATTAAAGATTAAAGTTGGGGTTTTGGGTTTTAATTTAGTTGTTTTTTTCTTTTCTTTTATTTATCATTAACTTTGGGTTTGAATTAGTTTTAATTTTCTAAGTTCAATATAAATTCATCTTATGTGTGAATTGATATTTTGATTATATGAATATTGGGGTTTTTTTTATAAGGTAGAAAGTGAGTTGTAATTTGATAATCCATTTAAATAATTTAATAAATTAGTTTAGACTTAATACTTATTATATGGGTTGAACTTTTCATTATATTGAAATAGGATTTAAGTAGATGCAATTAAATATTCTATATGAAAATTAATTTAGTTGTTTTAGCAGGGTATACGCTTGGCGAGTACAGATTGCAGGCACTGTGAGTAATTGATTTTATTTCGCAAATGATCATAAATGATATGCTTGCACTGGATATCTCTTTCGTTTCTATTGCCATGATTATTCTTTAACTACCATGCTTAGCCTTGAATGTTGTTATTTATTTCGTTGCCTTGAGCCGATATCTGTGAACCCTTTCCCCAGTATGCATACTGTGTATTATGTGGATTAAGCGAGGTTGCTGTGTGCTTCCAAATTGTATGGCGGGCGAGCCGCATGTTTTTGTACACGTGCTAACCGAGCGAGTCGTACGCCGTGTACTTGTTATCGGGCGAGCCGGTAACAATACCCTATTCGTGTATGCTAAATCGAGCGAGTCGTAATGCTACACATGTTGAATTTGAGCTGATATTTATGTTGAACATGTTATATATGCTTGTCTGTGCTTTTAAATCTGTTACTCGCTAGGCGACGGCTTACCCCGGTTGTGGGGACAAATTTTCAGGTTTAGCTAATAAGGGAAAGGCACCAGCTTCAGGATCTTGAGTTTGAGCATTTATGGTATCAGAAGGACTTCCGCATTTACTCTGATTTATATTTTGTACTTGGGATGGGTAGATCCCTAGACTTTCAATTTGGTTGTAATAATTAGATGTTATATTTTAGCGCACTCTGAATGTGGTGGTTTTAGTTTATTTACGTATTGAAATTGAAGTTGAGATTCGAACGCTTTATTTTATTACTTCGAGGATTATGTTGCAGAATTATAGTAAAAGCGCCGCGTTATTAGAACGAGGTGTTTCAGTGCGATTTTCACTTATAAACACTTTTTGAATGAAAACTTTGCCTACTTTCAAATCAAATGTCCAAAATTTGACAAAATCAGTAAGAACACACAACTTTTCGAAAAATTAGTAAACCTCACTACAAAAAAATGAACCTAAAAAAACATGGGAAAAGTGTTATGTTAGGCCTTAAAACTATTGCTATAGGCCTAATGCGACACTTTATGTAGCGACACTTTCACTAGATAATGCAACATTTTTCAAAAGTGTTGCCATTATTTTATAAATGCAACACTTTTTAATGTGTTGCCATTATTTTATAAATGCAACACTTTTTATACTCTAAAGCAACACTTTTAACTTATTGTTACCAACTTATAGCAACACTTTACTTAGCAAATGCAACACTTATCAAATGTTATCATTATGTAAATGCAACAACATTATCAATCTATGGCAACACTTTATTATTGTTTTAAATTACATAAATGCAATATTCTCTAGACAAAAGAAACACATTCATTATTTTAAATTTAATGCAAATACAAATATTTATTTAATTTCTTCGTGATAGTTTTTCTACTTACAATTCAATCTAACAAAAATAATATTATTACATAACATATCGATCAAAAAGTATTTCAAGTATATAAACGTCTACAACCAAAATAAGGATCATCAAATGTATAAGCGTTACAAAAAAAAAAAAAAAAATTACAATCTTCGGAATGCATATTCAATTACGCTTCTTGTAATTTCTTTCATACGAAATTGACGCCTATCATGCACAACTCTCCTTCTGTCGATCACTTTGCATATGTCAAAAGAAAGTAACTAACTTGCAACATATGAAAACACGTACAATATATACCATATCGTTAGTGTGTTTTCTAAATTATAAATGATAACAAAAACATTATGAAGCAGTATTACAGTGCAATAAAAACAGTAAAAATAAACATTGCAGTAAAAACAGTTTAAAAGCAGCAAAAAACAATGCTGTAAAAAACAATTTAATAATTGAAATATTCGGTATTACATTGCAGTAAAAAATAGTTTAAAAAACAGCAAAAAAGCAATTTAAAAAAGCTGTATTACAGTGCACTAAAAATAGTAAAAATAAATTGAGCAGATTAATTATTAAGGGACCCAAGCCTTACAGCAAAAAAGTATTTTAAAAAAGCAGTATTACAGTTTGATTTCATCCATGAAATACCCCCTAATTTACAGTCACCCACAAGAATAGACAGTAACCGAAATGGCCTACAGCATGTTATAAGAAGTTTCGGTTGGTTATATTGAATAAGAAATAAGTGAATATAAGATTCATACTATGTTAGCAACATAGAGCATTAGGGTTCATATAGCGTAGAAAATTACACATTTCAGTTTTTCATAGTATAGATAGTTGTTAGGGTTTAGTGATGGGAACACCTTCAAAAAGGATAGAGTTAGTCAAGTCGTCCAGAAAATGAACAACAGCAAGAAAGGGAAAAAAAAGAAGAAACATGACGAAGCAAGAATAGGGCCAGTAGGACGTTTTCACTATTCACCAATGAGCAACTTCCGGACCAGAAGGTCCACATCAGATGCAATTTAGAACTAAATATATTACTAATACCAAATTGTAGGTATAGGATGCAATTAACCTGAAAGGTTAATCTAAATATGTTACTAATATATGCTAGAAGTACAATATGCTATTAATATACACAATTCAGTTCGGCATGTAAACTGAACCAACTATGCTTAGTTTCATGTTTTCAAACTGGCTGGCCGATTATGGGATGTTCAACGCCTCTAAACCTGCCAATTTGCTTCAGTTTTGCCTGTTTTCTCAGCTTCGAGCAAACTTACACACCCCTAACTGGATGCCAGAAGTTATACATATGCAATTAATCACCTTTAAGCACTCCATTAATACGATCTTTAAAGTTATAGTAGAAATTAGCAAAACATCACAAAATCTGCATGTCAGGATCTAAAACTGAATAACCAAGATTAACTGATTTGAAATTTATCAGAGTATAAATCAATAATCTTGCTTTGAATCAAAGTTTAATTAAGAAGTTTGCGGAATAACACTTAATTATTTTAACAAAAACTTTCAGAACCAATGAAGCATAAAACATAAGAAGTAATCAAGACTGTTTGTATTGCTGAATTCAATGATTACAATCACCTCTAATCTGTTTGATTAGACGAAGAACACAGACTGCCCTTAGGGTTTTACAACCTTAGAGGCTTATAAAAACTTAACCAACAAAGCAATTACAGACTCAAAAATATGCAGAAAACTTCTATACAATAGAAAACCTATTCTGTCTATTTATATTTCTTTTTGGACTTGTTTCCTTGAAGGACTATGACTTCTCTGATAGTAGATATGCTGGAACCTTCGTGTAGATATCTTTCCTGAAAATCAGCACTTTCTGTTTCTGAAACTGTTGAGCAGCTTGAATCTCTTGACAGCATGAACTGAGCAGCTTGAGTTGTTTTGCTCTGGCAGCTTGAACTTTTACACTGGCAGCTCGAGTTTCTTCAACTAGCAGCATGAACTTTGTATTTACATGTAAAATCTACTAACAGTCTGAGAAGTCTAAACTAACAGCTTGAATGTACTTAAACTATTTCCCAACAATCTCCCCCTAACTTAAATTCTTTACAAGACTTTAAGTTCTATACAAAAACATGGAAATAAATAAGTAAACTGTTATTTACAAACCAAGGCTTTCAAAAACTCACAACTGTGCAAGTTTATGATCTATAGCCTTCAAAAATTCTTTCTTCATCTCTTCTTTATCACAAGATATTCTAGCTGATTTGATTTTCAGCAGCATATCTTTTGAAAAATTGAAATACTCAAGATTGAAGAAAATACCAGACCCATCTGTGAATTTGATTCTGAATGTCTTTGATTTGACAAACAGATCAATCCGCTTGATCTTTTTCCCTTGCTTTTCAGCATCTTCTATTTCTTGTCTTGCAAACTCAGAATCAACCACTGTACTTAGATCTTTGATGAGTTGCTTGACTTGTGGAAGAGCAGACCTTACTTGTGTAACTGACCCTATATTGTACATCTTTATCAATTCATCTCTGGTCAGCTTCTGTACTATCTGCCAAAAAGTGTCATACTCTTCTTCAGGTCCGGACTCTCTTCTGATTACAAACTTTCTTCTCAAGTCACGGTCATCCAGTGACTTAGCAAACCAGTAGTTAATTTGAGGCTTTGTAAAATCATGCTGATCAATCAGCTTCTCTATCTCCATAGCCTTTTGTAGTTGTTCCTCAAAGAGCACTCTCTTAACCGATGAAGGAATAGGAGCAACTGCTTGATCAGTGGGAGTAGGTGCACTGGCACCAGCTTCAGTTTGGACTGATTGGGTTGTCGGTTGGACTTCTTGGGATGGTTGAGCTTCTGGAGAGACTGTTGTTCTCTGTCTTTTGTCCATCTCCTTATCATGAATCTCCTGCAGCCTTTCAGTAGACATGGACTGAGCCATTTTCTTTGGAATACCTGCTGCAAAGGCAAAATTGATAAGAAATCTTCTATGCTCAGCCTTGGAGTGCCCTGTTGGCATCTTTCTTTTCCTTGCTCCTTGCTTGACCACAAACCCCTTTAAGTAATCACCTAAAGTCTCATCATCATCCATTGGGGTTTGGGCTTGCTGCTCTAATTCTTTGTCTTGTTCTTCTGCTATTTTTCTGGCAACTTCAGCATCAAAGGCAATTTGGGCTTCTTTTGAGGAAAATTTATGCTTTGGAGACTCAATGAGAATGCCCTTGCCCTTGTCTTTTGTAGAAGATGTTGTAGCTTGGACTGTGCTTGATGGAGCTTGAATTCCTTCTCTGATCACAACTCCAGTGACTTTTGAAGGAGCAGCTTGAGTTTCTAGGCTAACAGCTTGAGAAGCTGTTGGGACTGCTAGCCTAGAAACTGGAACTGTTGGTGCTGCTTGGATTGTTGTGGGAACCTCCTGATTCTCCCCCTTTTTGGAAGCATTGGTTTGGTCAGAAGGACCTACAACCTTTGCCCCTTGGGTTTGAATCATCTGCTCTAATTTCATAATTTTATTTCCACAGAGGGTGAACCCCTTGTGAAGATAATCCATTCGCTTATTTTGAGTAGCATCTGCCTGCTTGAGAGCAAAAATTTGAGCCCCCTGTTCAGCAATGATGGACATTTGATGGTCCAACATAGCTACAACAGGTTTGAGTCTGGGATCCGTTAAGAGCATTTGTTGCAGACTAGCCTCAAGATCAGAGAACACCTGAGGTGCTTGTGATCTATCACTGACATTAAGACCAGAGGTAGAAACTTCTGGGCCCCTCTTTTCTTGGTTCTGGGGACTTCCAGCTTGTGTTTGCACACTTGCTGTTGCCATGGGCGTGGTCTTAGCTATGTTGGCACTGTCCTGTGCCTCTTGTGCAGAGACATCAGTAGTGCCAGCCACAGAACCCATATGAACCATCTCTGAAGAGATGTTCACCTCCTGAGTGAGGATGGGAGTTTCCTCAAGTGGTTCCCTTTAGATATGCTGTGCAGAAGTGTCCTCCTGCACAGGGATATATGGCTCTTGCTGATGGGAGGAGGAGGAAGGAGCTCCTGGTCCCCTTTTTCTTTTGTATATGTTTCTGAGTGGGCGTGTTGGCTGTACAAAAGGATCAGAGGGAGTTTGTGTATCGGGAGGAGGGGGTTGGGGTCCTGGGGGTGTAGCAGTGATGATAGGCTGAGCCTGCTCAGGACCCTCTCCTCTGTTTCGTGGAATGATGTTCATCATTGCAGAAGGCAATGGAACATCTATACTTACAAAATTGGCACTTGGCTTTAATAGCCTTTTGATTGAAGACAGTGAGTGCCTATGGGAAACATGTATCCGTTTATGTAAATGTGAAGATGTGCAGGTGTGTGCAATAATTTCTGCCAAAAACCTAGGATACATCAAAAATTTCCCATTCTTTAGGGAATGATGCCTTAACATCCCCTGAAAAATCATGTTAGAAAAATTGAACTGTTGGCCAGTAGAAAAGCACACTAAGGCAGTGGCAATATTTGAAGAAAACTCAGACCAACCAGTTCTTTTGGGGCTTAAACATTGCTGAATAATGTGCACAAGGTATTTCCATTTAGGAGAAAAATGTGCCTTAAGAAAAGTAAAAGAATCAGCAGGGCCCCTATAACCAATATTTTGAAGACCAAAATGTAAAGCTTGAAAGGATAGGTCGGTCATACCTGAGGCATCTTGAAGATGCAAGTGATGTCTGATAGATTCCTCAGTAATATTGATGACAGTTTAATCAATCTTGGATATGAGAGTAGGCACTCCATTGATGGTTTGAACAGATGCATGATTCCAAAACTGTTCAATATGGGAGATGTATATAGTAGGGTTTATGGTTAGGGCATAATGAATATGGGAGTGCCTGAGGAAATCCATCATTGCATGAAACGGTTGAAGTTCAGAGTGTTTTAGGGTGTATGGAAGGCAGTTATGCTCTTTTACAAACTCCATTGATGAAGAAACGATGGTTTAGCGTTTGAAAGAAGAATGTGTGATTCGTTCAGAGAGAAAGCAAGAGGTCGTGGAAAAAGAATATGTAACTGGTAGTTACAACTGAACGAATCTGGGACCTTTAAAGGTTTCGAAAAGGTTAGGTCCCGCGCACACATTTGAGAAATTACCCAAATACCCTGCACACTTTGACAGATCAAGTGAAAACAACTAACAGCATGAGAAAATGAACTAGCAGCTTGAGAAAATACTCAAGCTGTTAGTTAGAAATTATGCAACTTTTCAATGAAACAGTATCTCCCCCTTAAATAAGCATACTGAGTAGATAATAATGAAAATCAATTAATCCATGTTTACCATACCAATATTTGATACTAGGAAAGTGAACCTTCCTACATCAAAAGGTTTTGTGAATAGATCAGCTAACTGATCATCTGTATGTATTTTGGTAACTTGGATTAACTTCTTTTCATTACAATCTCTGATAAAATGAAATCTGATTTCTATATGCTTGGTTTTTGGGAATTTCACTGGGTTTTGCACAATGCTGATTGTACTTGAGTTGTCAATATAAATTGGAGTGGATAAGAAATTCATACCATAGTCTCTAAGCTGATTTTGGATCCACATTACCTGTGAGCAGCAACTTGCAGCTGCTACATATTCTGCTTCAGTAGATGATGTGGACACTGTTGTCTGCTTTTTGCATTGCCAAGAGACCAGTCTTGCTCCTAAGTATTGGCATCCACCAGTTGTGGATTTTCTGTCAATGTTGCAACCACCATAGTCACTGTCAGAATAAGCAGTTAGTACAAAAGGAGAGTCTTTAGGATACCATAGGCCTAAATGTGGTTGGCCTTTAAGATATCTAAAGATTCTATTAACAGCAACCAAGTGAGATTCCTTTGGAGAGCATTGAAACCTAGCACACACACAGACAGCAAACATTATATCAGGTCTAGAAGATGTAAGATACATGAGAGATCCTATAAGGGATCTGTATAGATGAATGTCCACATCTATGCCATCTTTGTCGGTATGAAGTTGCTTATGAGGATCCATTGGAGTGCTTGCAACCTTTGTGTCTTGATAGCCAAACTTTTCCAATATGTCTTTGACATACTTTGATTGACTTATGAATAGACCAGTAGACTTCTGTTTAACCTGCAGCCCTAGAAAGAATGTGAGTTCCCCCATTGAACTCATTTGAAACTTTTTGTGCATTAGGGCCTCAAATTCTTTGCACAAACTATCATTAGTTGAGCCAAAGATGATGTCATCAACATAGATTTGGACAAGTAGAATCTCAGCTTTGATGGATTTAGTGAAGAGTGTTTTGTCCAGAGTGCCTCTCTTGAATCCATTCTGTAGAAGATATGATGACAGTGTGTCATACCATGCTCTTGGGGCTTGATGGAGACCATAGAGAGCCTTGTCTAGCTTGTAGACTTTGTCTGGATACTTGTAGTCTTCAAAACCAGGAGGTTGACACACATATACCTCCTCTTCAATTGTCCCATACAGAAAAGCAGACTTGACATCCATTTGATACACTTTAAATCTTTTGAAGCTTGCATATGCCATGAAGAGTCTGATGGCTTCAATCCTTGCTACTGGGGCAAATACATCATCATAATCTATTCCCTCTTCTTGAGTGTACCCTTGTGCTACTAGTCTTGCTTTGTTCTTGATGACTATCCCTCTCTCATCCTTCTTGTTTCTGAACACCCATCTTGTACCTATTGCTCTTTTTCCTTTAGGAAGATCCACCAGAGTCCATACATTCTGAATTTTGAACTGTAAAAGCTCTTCTTGCATGGCTTCAATCCAGGATGAATCTTTTAGTGCTTCTGATGCCTTTTTGGGTTCCAATTGAGACATGAAACAGGCATGTTCAAAAGCAGCTAGACTGAATTCAGGAACTGCTAGTTCAGCAGCAGCAGTCTCATTTTGAACCATCTTCCTTGTTTGAACAGGAGTGCTTGGATCACCCAGTATTTGATTGAGAGGGTGGTACTTGTGAACTCTTAGTGTGGGCTCTCTCTCTGTTTGAAAAGAAGTTCCAAGGTTTGTATTATCTCCATCAGAACCAGTGAATGGTTCAGTTTCTGGAACAGCTTGAGTTTCTAGGCTAACAGCTTGAGAAGCTGTTGGGACTGCTAGCCTAGAATCTGGGACTGTTTCCTTTTGTGTTGGAGCTGTTCTTTCAGAACTTTGGAGTGGCACTTCAGTGTCTGGATTTGTATCATTCAGGACCCCTGGAGGATCACATGACAGAAGTGGTAGAGTGGTGAAATCATCCCAACTTGTTGAATCTGCAGCAGTCTGAAACTTTGTGCCAACAGCATGAGAAATTGTATTGGCAGCATGAGAATTCGTGTTAGCAGCTTCAACCGTGTATGCATCAGCTTCTGCAGTATACTCAACAAAGCTCAGAGAATTTGTTAGTGAATCTAAATCAAACAACCAATCAGGACCAGTGCCTTTGATATTAGCAGTATTTTCATTAAATTCAACATTGGCACTTTCTTCTATTGTTTTAGACACACTGTTGTATACTCTATAGGCTTTGCTTTGAATTGAGTATCCTACAAAGAATCCTTCTTCTGCCTTACTTTCAAATTTCCCTAAGTGAGTCTTAGTGTGAAGGATAGTACATGGGCATCCAAAGGGCTTGAAGAAAGCTATTAGGGGACTTCTGTTATGGAATAACTCATAGGGAGTTTTCCCTTGTGATTGAACTACTTGAACCCTATTTAGAACATAACAGGCTGTATTAACAGCTTCTGCCCAGAAAGTCATTGGCAGATTTGAATCAGCTAGCATTGTTCTAGCAGCCTCAATTAATGTTCTGTTCTTTCTTTCAGCTACACCATTTTGCTGTGGTGTTCTTGGTGCACTGTATTGTCTAGCAATACCTTTGGACTCACAGAAACTGTTTAGAATGAGATTTTTAAATTCAGTTCCATTGTCTGATCTTATCACCTTAACTTTGGAATTGGATTGGTTTTCTATCTTAAGGATAAAAGACTTAACTAGTTTAGCAGTTTCATCTTTGGACCTAAGAAAGTAAACCCAAGTAAATCTGGTGAAATCATCAATAATGACCAAACAGTAAGCCATTTTATTCAAACTCAAAACAGAAGTTGGACCAAATAGATCCATATGTAGCAACTGAAGAACAAATGAGATTGAATTTATTTCTTTGGCCTTATGAGAAGTTTTGTGTTGCTTACCTTTAAGGCATGCTACACAGTGATCATCACAGATGAACTCCTTTTGTGGTAAGCCTCTTACCAGATTCTTTTTGACTAAAATATTCATGGACTTGAAGTTCATGTGACACATCCTTCTATGCCAAAGAGCAGACTCATTTGATGATGCTCTGGATATTAAACAGCTTAAAGTATTTGACTTAGGTAAAAGATCTGTGTCCAGGCAGTAAACATTGTCCTTTCTTGGTGTTCTAAGTAAAACAAGATTTTCAGGAACTTTGAAATCTTTAGAGAGAACAATGCATTCAGAATCTGTGAACAAAACAATGTTTTGTTTGTCACAGATTTGAGAGACACTCAATAAATTGTACTTAAGCTGTTCAACATACAGAACATCATGGAATGTCATGTTGCCTGCATTAACAGTACCTTTACCTGTAACCTTACCTCCCTTTGAGTTGCCTCCAAATGCAACAAAACCTCCATCAAAACCTTTGAAATTTGACAAGCATTCAGAATTGCCTGTCATGTGCCTAGAGCATCCACTGTCCAGATGCCATCTTGATCTATGAGGAGACCTGTGGTTGCCCTGCACAAATAACAGCTTAGTTAGTAGTGGAGTAAACCCAAACCAAATTGGTTTTGGGTTGGCCTTGTACATTGACATAACTAAAAACTGTCTTTGACTTCTTATATTTAGTGAGATCAACTGATGGAGTCTTTGGAGAGTATTTAGTGATAATATGAGGTATCCAACTATTTTGATCATCTTTTCTTCTGACAGTCTCAGATAATTCACTAGCAGCTCCAGATTGATGCCCAGCAGCTTGAGCTGTGTTTGTAGTGCTAACAGTTTCAGTTTTTGCACTAACAGCATCAGATTTTGACTTAGCAGTCTGATCTTTTGCATTAGCAGTTTGAGCAACAGATTTGTCCTTGACACACCACATTTGTTTAAAACTTGATTTAGGCTTTGCCAAAACTTGTTTTTGATGTGTGGACGGTTTTTTATTTACTTTTGAGAATCTGTGATCAAATGTTTTCTTTGGAGCTGCTGTGGAAGGTTTCACTTTTGAGTGCTTTGCCTGATTAGGATTTGATTTTGTGTGATGCACAGTCTGTTTTGCAACAGCTGGTTTGTAAAAACAATCCTTGGCTAAGTGATTCTTCCTTCCACAGTGAAAGCATCTTTTGACAGTTTGAATTGGAACACCAGACTTTTCTGTCAATTTCTGGTTCTTGTTTCTCTGGTTTCCTCTTACCTGCTGTTGTTTAGGAAACTTTTGAACACCATGCTTTTGGCATGTGCAGATAGAAACAGTTTTACCTCTTTTAGTTCCTTTTGATGAAGATGCAGTGTTACAGTTAGAATGTACAGAAACTTGTGGAGTAGCATTGCATACACTCATCTTCTCTTTTCCTTTCTTACTGGGAGCTTGGACTTCTATGGGTGCACTCTTTGTGTCACAGTCTCTATTTTGACTCTTATCTTCTTTTAATTCAGGACTGTTATCAAGGATAGGATCTACAATAGTCATAGACTCATCTAGTGGTTCATTGACAAGTTTATCAGCAACTTCACTCATTGGATGAATGTACTTGTTATTGTATGGAGGTGGAGTAGCTTTATATCCGATTCCTTCTTTGGGATTGACCTGAGATTTCACTCTATCTTTGAATTGAACTTCCATTAGGTGTTCTAGCTTTTGATTTGCTAACTTGAAGTTTCCTAGATCTATGTTAACAGATTCTAGCTTCTTATTAGCCTCAAACACCTTTTGTTCAGTCTCTTCTACCTTTTTATTTAGAGATTCTATTTTCTTATTTAGCTCCTTTTTCTCCCACTCATGATAGGTTCTATCATAACCCATTTGAATCTCATTGTCCTTATAATCATTGATCTGTTTTTCCAGATCTTCTATGGCTTGCATGTATTCATATCTCCTTTCTTCCATCTTAGCTAGAGTTTTGCACATGCTCTCATTATGATCTCTGTACTTTTTAACCATATTTTTGCATGATTGAGAGCAGAGCTTAGAATTTACCTCAGATGGTAGTTCAGTGGAGGAGACATTTGATGTTTCTGCCATAAGTGCTTGATTTTGAAATTCTTCCTCTGTCTGATCACTCCAGTCAAACACATTGTCTTCTTGAGAGACAAGTGCTGTTGATGAGGACGCTTGGATGGGCTGTGAAGTCCTTGATGGCTGTTGACCTTGAGATCTACATTCTCTGGCAAAGTAACCAAGCTTATGGCATTTATAGCATTCCACTTTTGATTTATCAAAAGATGGTTTGCCTTCTGTCTTGGCTTGAAAGTTGGCCCTACCAGTTCTTTTCAGAAATCTTTTGGCCCTCATGGTTAGCATTGTATGTTGCCACTTTAAATCCATCTCTTCAAGATCATCTGGATGAATTTGTTCCAAGTCTTCAACATTTAGAGCAAATAATCCATAATTGGCAACAAAGGCCTCATAGTGAGTTTCAGCAGAGTTGCCATCACCACCTGAGAAAGAATCACAGTTATTAGATTTTTCAGAAGATAAAAGAGCAGTATTGTGATTATAAGAAAAAGATTTCTTTTTAGCATCAATCTCAGTCTCAAACACTCTTAAACTGTTATACAGATCATCCAATTCTATCTCATCAAGAGTGTCTTTTGTTCTCCATTGTGCAGCATAGACTGTCCATTCTTCTCCAAGAGATCTGAGAAACTTTCTGTTGACTTCATCTTGATCCAGATTGACCTTTGCACTTTCCAGTTCACTTATCAGTTTGTTGAACCTTTCAAAGATTTGAGTGAGGTTTTCATTCTTGCCACCAGAAAAGTTTTCATACTGCTGTTTCAAGAGGTCTTTTTGATTTCTCTTGGTACTGGCATTACCAGCAAACCTCTTCTCTAAGGCATTCCAAAGAGAGTGAGCAGTATAAAACTTTTTGAGCTGATGTTGATAAGCATTAGGAATGGCTATTTGTAATAGTGTGAGTGCTTTCACTTCATTCATTCTAGCCTTCCTTTCAAGTTCAGTTTTTGGAGGAGTTTTGACTGGTTTTCCCTCATCATCAAGTTCTGGATCAACTACAGGAGGGAATTCAACAGCTTTCCATATGGCATAATCAATGAATTGAATATGCTGTTGAATCCTGAGTTTCCACATCTCAAACTCAGTGGGCTTGAGCATAGGCACTTTGAGTCCTTGCCCAGATCCACTGCTGCTATTTTCAAATTCCATTGTAAAAGATTAAAAATTTGAAAGAAAGTTTTCGACTTTGAAAAACAAAGAACGACCTGTGGCTCTGATACCACTTGTCAGGATCTAAAACTGAATAACCAAGATTAACTGATTTGAAATTTATCAGAGTATAAATCAATAATCTTGCTTTGAATCAAAGTTTAATTAAGAAGTTTGCGGAATAACACTTAATTATTTTAACAAAAACTTTCAGAACCAATGAAGCATAAAACATAAGAAGTAATCAAGACTGTTTGTATTGCTGAATTCAATGATTACAATCACCTCTAATCTGTTTGATTAGACGAAGAACACAGACTGTTCTTAGGGTTTTACAACCTTAGAGGCTTATGAAAACTTAACCAACGAAGCAATTACAGACTCAAAAATATGCAGAAAACTTCTATACAATAGAAAACCTATTCTGTCTATTTATATTGCTTTTTGGACTTGTTTCCTTGAAGGACTATGACTTCTCTGATAGTAGATATGCTGGAATCTTCGTGTAGATATCTTTCCTGAAAATCAGCACTTTCTGTTTCTGAAACTGTTGAGCAGCTTGAATCTCTTGACAGCATGAACTGAGCAGCTTGAGTTG
This sequence comes from Centrapalus pauciflorus, assembly GCA_020465985.1. Lineage (NCBI taxonomy): Eukaryota > Viridiplantae > Streptophyta > Magnoliopsida > Asterales > Asteraceae > Centrapalus > Centrapalus pauciflorus. Next base: position 1,270,511 of record JAANYP010008403.1, read on the forward strand.
TTTTGCTCTGGCAGCTTGAACTTTTACACTGGCAGCTCGAGTTTCTTCAACTAGCAGCATGAACTTTGTATTTACATGTAAAATCTACTAACAGTCTGAGAAGTCTAAACCAACAGCTTGAATGTACTTAAACTATTTCCCAACACATTGTCTTTTCGAGGACAATGCTCCCAGTGATGGCCTTTCTGCCCACAGCAGAAATAGTACATGTCTTGTGTCTTGCACTCCCCAGGGTGCGCCTTTCTGCATCGTCTGCAGTCTCTCATTTCAGAACTGGCCGAGAAGGCCCTTCCCTTCTTGGGTGATGAAGATTGTTGATGGGATTGAGGAGAGAATCGGGAAGATCCAGACTCCCGCTGCCTTTTTGGCGGCGACGGTTGAGTCGGTGTTGCGGCGGCTGACCCGATAACATACCCAGACAATAAGACGATCTGCTCCACATTCCGAACAGCCTCCAATAAACCGGCAAAGGTTGTATACCGAACCCCACTCATGGTTCGGCGAATCTCATAATCCAATCCGGCCTCAAACCGGGCTATGTTCCTTTCTTCTGTGTCAACTTGATGAGGTGCAAACAGGCTTAATCGAGTGAACTCAACGGCATATTGTGTAACCGTTTTCGTTCCTTGAGTCAGGTTCATAAATTTCACCTCTTGTCGGCGTTTCTCATCAGTAGGACAGTATTGCTGAGAGAATACTTCCTTGAACTCGCTCCATGACATGTGTGACACTACCTCCATCGTCAACACATGTGTCATAGCATCCCACCACATTACTGCGTCCCTTGCAAACATAGCGGTGGCAAAGCGGACCATGTCTTTGTCAGCACAGTCGCTGATTCTGAAAGTTCTCTCTGTGGTGGTGATCCATTCCAATGCAGTCACAGCATCTCCAGTTCCATCAAAAGTAACAGCTCCGTTGCTTTTGAAGTCCTTAAATCTGCAACCCCTTGATCTATTAGAAGACCCAGTGTCTTGTCTTTCCTCTTGATCATCCTGTTGTTGCTCCTTGTTCTTCCGTTTATCAGCTTTACGTTTCGCTTCGGCCTCATCTCTGGCCCTTAATTGATTTGCAAATGACTGAGCCTGCTCAGCCATTCGTTTGGATTGTAATTCATTGTTCTGTTCCATAAGAGCTTGCATCATCTGGAACATTTGTTGAGGAGTCATATCGTCTCCTGACATGTTCTGAAATATAACAACTTATATTTAGAACATTTAGTTGTAAGTCCTAAGCGTTTACAGTTACCCTTTATTTGTCCCCGTGTGCATATCAATCCTATCTTAGTTCAGATCATTTCCTAGGAGTCCATTCTAATATCATAAGCTAAGTTTGAGTCCAAGTCCTCGCGGACACTTGAAACCTCAAACTAATGCTCTGATACCAAAACCTGTGACACCCTCTTGCTTTGATATTATAATTGAAATCACCAGGATCATCATACAACCCAATAAATATCATGATAATTGACATTGAATACTTAAATTAGTTTTTAAGCAAATCCACACTAAAGCAATAAAAGTACACGAATACAGTGTTTAAGTCTAACTATTACAACACCATAATTGTTTTACAAGTCATAATATCCCAGCCCACAGCTATTACATTTAAGTACCAATAGCTTCTAAAGTCTCCGGGATATTGAAGTGAATTGCTTAAGTAGAAGGTCCAGCTACACTTTTGCCTTTGCCTGAAAACATGGTGAGTCAACTGTAAGCTAATGCTTAGTGAGATAACAGATTATGCAAACAACAAATATTTCTTTACAAGCAATGCTTAACCATGGGCAGTGTAAGCCCCATGTATGTGAAAACAGGCAGTGTAAGCCTCAGTGTATGTATAAACCATGCATTGCTAGCATGGGGTTGGCAGTTCAAATGCTGATCGGGGATGTGCCGAACCTGACGGAATAACGAGTGGGATGATCAGTCCCCGACAGTGGCCTGCTGTCAGCCCCAGTCCAGGTCGCATCAGATTGTGAAGTAATGATCATGCAGTGCAAGCATGATGTAACTAGATGCACTTTCAAATGAACGCTAGATACATGTGTGTTACATGTCAAGTACGAGTGTGGATCATAACAACAAAGTAATCATGAGTGCCAATTGATGTATATGAACAATGTGAACATGCCATTGAATATATAAACATGAATGCAAAAACAATAAATGTTAGAATGACAATCTGTTACTCACAGTGATTGGTATAGTGTGACTTGTCTCTGAATCAATGTGTGTTTTGATAACACCACAATGATCTGTAAAGTAAGTGTAATAGTGAATTTGTGTCAGTAATTGCTTAAAACTTGTATTCTAAAAATTAAATGAAATTCCAGTTGAATTCGGACCACATCCGAATTCGGATTGTCCGAAATCCGGATGGTCCGAATTGGGTGGTCCGAAGTGGGTGTGATCCGAATTGAGCATGGTCCGAAATTGGGCATGGTCCGAAATTGGGACAGGACCGAATTGGGTATGGGTTCCGAAGTCACTGTTGGTCCGGATTATATATAGTCCGAAATGGTTGAACAGGACCCGAATTCGGATGGTCCGAATTCGGTCCATACGGATCCGAGTTCATACTTATAAATTTTCCAATATTTTCCAGAAATTCTATTTGGACCATTTTTGCATGTTTTTTAGTCTAACATTGCAGATATGAACTTAAATACACTATTTCAACTTATATCATAACACTTATGTACCAAAATAACCCATTTGTGTCCATTTTCTACATGTCTCGATGAATACACACACTAAAAACACACACTAATATAAAAATCATACTTAGACTTTGAATCTGATTCTGAAATTTGGTATACTACAACATATATGCTTGATTTCAACATATAATCAATAATATCCAACATGCAACAACATCTCGAATCGAAATCCTATGATTCGGTTTCTATAAAAACCGAACCAAAACTTCACAATATTGAAATTTTGAGTGATTCTTACCTCAAATCGTTTGTTGTAATGCTTATAGTTCCTTATTTGCTATCTGAATCCAACTTTTTGCACCTTTAATTTGATGGTTCTTGTGTTTTTCTTAGATGAAAGCCGAGAGAGAGTGAGAGTACGGTTTAGAGAGAGAAGGAGTTGGTGGAAATGAAAGGGTTTTCCCCCATTTTATTCTCTATTTTGCTCTATTTGCACATTATAGCCCTCAACTTCGTATTTTCTTATTTTACTGATAATATGTTCAAAGTAACTTAAATTGATATAATATTCCATTAACATAATAATTAAGTCCTTAAAATTGTAAATTACAATTAATTAAAAATTTGGGATGTTACACGTCTTTGCTTAGCTCCCAATTAAAAAACTGTTGTCTCTTTTGAGACTTTTAGAAAAATTTATAAGGAAGCTCTGGATAATGATAACACCATACACATGCATCAATATGTGGGGATCAACCACGTACTGGGCTAGCTACCAATAATTGTTGTATGGGTATCATCAGGATGCTCAGCTTTAGCTACCCGCTTTGCTTTCATCTTGTAAATTAGCACATCATAAGCCTAACAATAACCCAACACTGAGCAATAGTGTTGCTGTTAAGCTTAACAATCGAATGACTTGTCAAATGATAGAAGCTAAACTAAGAAATAAAAATACAATTGGATGGCAACAATTATTTTGAATTTCAGAATTTTGTTTTCAAAATTGGAATTAAGCTTTGGAATTGCACATATGATCAATTAAACATAAGAGAATGACATGCATGTCTTTATTTCCTGATTTTAAACACTTATGGTTATTCAATTCGGAGGTTTGAAAGCCTATGTTCTTACATTCATTTTTCCAAAAACGTGAGTTTCTAAACACACCAACAAGAACAATTAAATTGCTAATTTACCTTGACCATTGTAGGATTCTTGATGCTTGATGTTGTCTTGTTAATTTCTTGACTTTTAATCTTCAATTTAAATCAAGATTTATGATGAACTTGATGAAGAATGGGATGAAGGAACCGTGGATTGAGAAATTGAGCAGAGAAATTGATGTTTTAAGTTAGGTGAAATGAGTAGATACAACTCATTTTGGGTATTTATATATCCAAGTTTGCTATATGCAATTTAACCCTCAATTTTAATTTTATTCCATTTTTACCACATAAGTTATTTTTGTTTCATTTCTCTTAAATCAATCATAACACATTTATAATTTGACTCATTTGACTTAATTATGGCTTTTATTAACTAAATAACAACTTTTGTTACTTACATTAAAATTATATTTTAAATCACTTAGAACTAATTTCATTTAACTTACAATTAATGTTAAACCTTGTTAGTTGCCGTAAATTAAAGTTCAGGTTGTTACAAAACAATCAGCTGTCTACTGACAACAGCACACCCCCAGCCACTCAGATGACCTAGTAGGGAGCTGTTTCAGTTTTTCATGGGGATATAGCACATAATCTATATCTGGCTCATTCGAAGCGAATAGCTATAGAAATAAGAAGTCAGTCGCCCTCGACTTTGACATTTTGGACCACACATTTAGAGCCTATAGATACACATATTATTTCAACCGGTGCACTGTCTAGCCTGGTCTGAACACCTGTAGTGGCACCCTTTGGCGTTTCACGAGGATTAGGTGGAAGTCCTGTAATGACTTACACAGAGCCAATCATGAGGACATGCCATGAAACACCCATACAACTAATACGAGTATTTCGATACCATTATAAAATAATTTATACAGAGTACTTGCGGAAATACAGTTAAATTAAAACTTTTATAACAATTGGATAACCATCAACATGATTCCAAACACTTTGCATACAACACAACAGAGTGCCGGGAACCACATTATAATGTATTTGGGGATGCAACATTAAATCATTTAAAATTACACCCGAATTAACAATCTATAATTAATTCGAGTCCGAAAATGGAAGTCTGATACTCCCACCCCAAGCATCAACAAAATATCCATGCTCCAATCGGTGTCTAACAGTTTGGGTCAGCCGGGCCTTTGCCCTTATCAATTCCTGAAAAGAATAATCATCTAAAGGGTAAACAACAAAGTTGTTAATTGAGATTCTAGATTAAAGTACCATGCGGTATATGAATGATGCCATGAAATGCCAATAAGTAAATCAGTAGTCACGGAAGGCCAACTAATGGGGTATAAGTTGTCACACTGCGGTTACCACACACTTAGGCTTACCGTACAATGGGACTACATTGTACTGATCGATTACCACAGACCACAGGCTTATCGATATGCAGTTTACAGTTATGCCAGACGATTATCACAGACAACATGCTTATCGTTTTACAGGCAATAATGGTTACCACATGCATAGGCTTACGATTAAGATACTGCTAGGTTACCACACGCACAGGCTTACCATCTCAGCGGAGAGGTCATATGAATCATCAACAACTTATCAACCGAGTGATAACATATCAACGATAATGTATGTGATGGCAAAACATGTAAATGATAAGAATGCTACGAAAGTGATAACATACAATTCATGATATGCATAAAAATACATTAATGCTAGAACTCACAGTGGTGTACAACAAGCTCTCTACCTCAATACCGAGTTACGATCTTCAAAATAGAAGTAATAGTCTCCAAGGAACTTTAACCTGTCAAACACCTACAGATTGGTTCATAATATAATATTTATAAGTCTTACAGCTTATAATTTCTTAACTTTAATCCGGGTCCATTAGTCGTAAGACATAATTAATTTCGGTATTAAATCCCAATTATCATTTTGGCCTAATTATTCTTCTTAATTGATGTCATAAAATATTATGACGAAAAATTCCCAAGATTGAATAAATTACAAATTTTTGGTCAAAACTGGGTCCGGCTCGCCGAGTCGACCCATCCGAATTCGGGTCTTACCGGATCTCAAGTGGTCTGAAACTCGGGTCAATACCATCCGAAATTCGGGTCAAGGTCATCCGAAGTTTCAGATCTTCCGTCCTGAATCTCAGATACAACCATCCGAAATTTCGGATGCTAATTCTTCCGAGAACCCATACTTAGAAAAATTTTCTTTTAATATTTAAGGCCGACTAGCCGAGTCGACCAAATGACTCGCCGAGTCGAGTGCAGTTCTGCACATTTTGCCTTACGGATTTAATGCTAAAAATTACCAAACTTATTCTCATTTATTACAAACGGTTGGGAAACATTTCTCAACCTATATATACAATATTAAACCCATTTTTACCATCAAAACACATTTTTACTCTTTTGAATCATCAAGAGTTCCTAAGAACGCAAACTTGGGTTTTTGAGTTAAACCCACCACAACACATTAAATCTTGCATATTACGCCTTTAAATGTTGAATCTAACATATTTCATCATTTTCTTTCAAGATCTAACGAATTCTAAGTGTTCTCCATAAAAACTCATTTGAGTTCTCATCTTCTTCAAATGAAGATGATAGAGAGAAGAAAAGAGTAAGAGTTTTACAAAATAAGAGTTGGTACCGCTTGGATCTTCAAAATCGTGAGAAGCTCCCCAAGATTTCAGATTTTGCTATCTTCTTCTCCAAAGAACCCTCTTGCTTTTATTTTTTGTCTCTTTTTGAAATGAAAGATTGAAATGAAAAACACACATAAGTGTGTGTGTGTGTGTGTGTTGTATGCGTATTATAAAAGCAAGCATACATGCTTCCCCCCCCCCCCCCCCTTTTTTTTTTTTTTTTGCTTTTTCTTACAATCCTCCAACTTTTTGTTATTTATTTCTAAGTCCCTATAATTATTTCCATTTCTTTTAAAAAACATTCTTCATAAATCAATACTTCATTTATTATAATTTATACAATCATTCATTTATATGTTACAAAATTTATTAACATACGAAATTTGTATTTCCTCAACATAAATATTAAATATTAAATATTAGGGTCGTTACAGGCCACCCTGCTGATTCGTCCGCAGAGGTGTTAACTGGTAATCTAGGTGATCCTAGTTCTTCATTACATTTACCCAAATTCATGACAAATGACTTTTTAATGGATGTCGTTGATCGTATTGGTCTCACATTCAGAGAAAAGTTCTCTACGCTTAATGATCAAATGGAAGGAATGATGAGGATGATGAAGAGGAAAGGGATAGAACTGGTTACGGTGCAATAGTCATCGCCTAGGAAGAGAGAACCAGTGGCAGACATGTCAACTAACTATTTACGAAGTCTCGTTCTAGAAAAAATTATTTTGATGTCCAAAACACAGAATCCAGATGATATTAATTTGATTAAAATGTTGAAAAGACAAACGGAGCAGGAGGCTATGAATAACGACATGTAATATACAGTTAAGGCTAAACTTGAAAAGTTGAATGAGAGAGTTGTTGCTCTTGAAGACACCTGCAAGGCTCAGTCTCTTAAGCGCAAACATGATGATCATGATTATCAGATAATCATCACGAGGGGAGACAAAGAAGTAGATGATTGAGCCATCTGCTGTTGTAGGTGATCTTGTAGTTATGGAAGAGATAAGAACTAGAGAGAATGTTGATAAAGCTGTTGGTGGAAATGCCGAGTCTGAATCTGAAACTGAACAACTATAGTTAGTTGTGACATCTTCACTACTATGTGTCACACCACTAGCAGTTGAATTTCCTTTTAAAGAAGTGGAGACTACTGAAATAGTAGACGAAGAGTCAAGGGTTGAAATTTCTAAGACTAATGAAGCTAAGATGACTAATATTGTTATGATTGTGAAGAGGAGGAAGAAGAAGAGGAGTTGGTTGGTTACAGGAGCGAATCTGAAGTTTCTGTTGAAACATTTGATAATGATTCGTCTAAATCATCTAAAGTTTCAAAAAGTCCAAATCCAACTCATGTTACCCCACACTGGGTGATACTTCTTTTGAGCCTCAGAATTGTTTTGCATCATATGAACATCCAGTAGAGACACTGATATTCCAGAATTTTGATCCATGTGCTGAATATCTTGAAGTAAAGGAAGAACAACTTGATGATTTTGAGATCCTTACGCTAGAAGAAGAAAAGAAAAAGGCTAAAGCTGAAGAGAGAGCTAAGAAATTGGTTCATTCTAAAAATCTGATGGAATTATTATTAGAGAAATTGCGTTGGTTGGAGATGATCTGAAAGATGAAGCATTAAGAAAGGCCATGCAGACATGTATACAGGAAGAACTTGGTGGCACGTATTAGCTTTTTGACAAAAAAGAAAGGAGAGAGGGAAGGTTAAGAATGTTGGATCAGCAGATAGATTTGGAGAAAGAGCGTAAATGAATTATTTTTCTTGAATATAAGATTACAAGAAAGATAAATTCTGATAAACTGATGAAGTTAGATGATAAAATGAATTACGAGATCACAAATTCTCATCAAATTAGGCTTGAGGCTTATATTATTTTGATGAATATGAAGAAACAGCCTGCAAGATGTGTATATTCAAGGTTCATAATGGGCTCACTCGAAAAGGTGTACATCGAAAGACTTGGAGAACATTTCTACTATCCAATCTTTACAGTTGATAGATATGATGGCAAATTATACACATTTAGTGAAGCGAACTATTTTAATATATGATTTAAAGACATTGACGATTTGTATGACGAGCTAAAAAATCAGAGACATAAATCAAAGGTGGTTAGAATGATGATGACTTCTGTCTTTGATTTTATGCATACCAAGTTTGTGATTACCACGACGAAGATTTTCAGTTTGGATTGGAGATACATCAACGAAGAATTAATGTTACTCCTCCAATCCGAGATCATCCTTAAATTATGAAATATATGATGTTTTCAAATATTGTAAATCAAGAGCTCAATGTTGTGTATGAGAATCATTTTGGGTTGAAACTGTTCATAAGGATTTCTGAGACAAGTAAATACTCATAAGGAACCTTAAGGTATATTTCCAGGAAAATGAGAAGCATAATTGATGATCACGAGAAGACGAAAGTGAGTAAACAATGAGCCAAAAAGAATAAAAGGTATTTCATGAGGGTATTGAATGTTGTTGAAGACAATCTAAGAGACATAGATGTGATTAGAAGTTTTGACTGGAAAATTTGCTCGTCTTGAGCTCTGTAGTGATAAACTTTACAAAAAGCGGGAGATTGTTGGGATAGGATTTATTTTGTAATGTTAGGGGCTGATATTGTAATATCCTTAATCTTTTGAGTAGATGTACAAATAGAAAACTCTTTGTAATTGTTGAACAGTTATTCAGGTAATTGATAAATGAGAAAATACGCTTTGACCTACTGATTCATAATTCTCTCTTTGCTTTTTTGATTTATTGATTCTATTGTTTGATTGTGACTAGTTTGTATCAGTTCTGTGAACACCTTTCAAATAAACCCATTTTCTCTCTAAAACCCTTTAAATTCAAATTCTATAAATACCTACAGTTACTGTTTCATCATCATCTCCACTATTGCAAACCCTAACCTCCATACCTCCTGAATATACATTCCCACTCAGTAAATACTTTTTGTAATCATTATTCAACCTCATCATCAAATTCCAAAAAGGCTTCCTCTCCTCCTGAAATTCTAATTCTCCAGTACACGTCACTTTGGGATTAGATGTTGTGAACCATCCCTCTGTCAAACAACAACTAGTCATATAGCCCACCAACAACATTGCCAACCTAAATATCCCTAATCCTTGCGCTAGTAAGGGATATGAACAAATGGTGGACTTCATAAAGGCACACCCACTGCATTATGCCATGACTTCTGCTCCCAGGGTTATGTACCCTGAAATGATTTATGAGTTTTTGTATGCATGCTCCTATGATTCTGCAACCAAGACCATTCGTGGCACCATTCTCAAGAACACCAAGGTTGTTGAAATTACTCAATCCTCACTGACAGCTATTCTCCAACTCCTTGTTATGGACAAGTATGAGAGGCCACAAATAGAAGATCAACACATGGAGGATCTTTCAAGGTTCTGTGGTGTTAAAGACCCTGCTCCTGTGTGGACTCTACATAGGAAGGACCTTGCTCCCACCTACAACTATCTATTTAGTTGTGTGGTGATGTGTATGAGCTTTAAGGTTGGTTCCTTTGATCAGCTCAATAGGGATGGAACTCATATTTTCCTTCTAGTTCATTGATGGGTCCTATCTGAACATCACAAAGTGGATCTCTGGTAATGTATGTTCCTTTTTGGAACAAGAAACAAGTTTACCATCTATAAGGTACCCTCGTTTCCTCAGTCTAATCTTTGAAGATGTTTGTGGCGATCACCTCTATAACACGCAATAATGCATAGATCTATTGATATTCCCAGTTGATGGGAATAAGGTTTTCCATATTGCTGTTTGTGGACAAGAGACTCCTCTTACTACATTAATGAAGAGGTTACTTGGTTTGGTGGAAGGACCTCCATTCATGGAGGTGGATCCAGTTGCTACTTCTACTGCAAGATCCAAAGTTTTATGAAAAAGGGAAAAAAGTGCCCCCAAGCCTGGTATAGAAAGACCTGTCATTAACAAGGCCAAAATTGTGAAGTCTGCTCCTTATGGTTTTGTGCTTGAGGGGGAGTAGGTTGTATCCTAAGGACCATCTATTATTCCTCAGGCCTCTATGGCAATGGCTGTGTGCTACCTGAGACCATGAAATAGCTAGTCCAAGCAGTTCCTAGCCCAATATCTCCACTAGTCCAATCACCAACCAGTACCACTTCTCCTTCTAGTCTCTCCACCAGTCCAATCATCACAAATACATGTGGAGGCTGCCTAACTCCACCTCGAGTCATCCTAGAATTAGAGTGAGCCCTTTGGTTCCTCCCAACATGAGCCAATTGTACATATGAAGACAACCTCATCCACTGTTCCACCCCCTTAACATCGTGAGGAAATTGAAAGATTGGAGCCCTCTCCACTCCACACTGTCCCTTACTAATATCTCTCCTACACCACAAGAGTCTACGCAAGGTGTCAAACCTGTTGGTTCAAGCCCACCAAGAAAGCAGCTTTCCCTCTATGCTCCTAATACCACTGGCACAACCCCTCGAGTAGTTGAACGACCAACTCCCCAGCAGACCAACCCATTGGTGAGGGCTTTACCCCACTGCAAATTCCATCAACAGTTTTCACCACTAATGATGTTGAAATGCATACTACTATTCCCCATGAAGAGTTTCCTTTAGACTAACGCACCATTGAGGGCACTACCCATGGCTTTGATGAAGGGATAACAGTATCATTTATCCATGAGAATCCTACCACCTCTACTACCTCAACCCATGAGGTAGTAATAGCCACTACTGAGGGTATCATTGACCCCTCCAAATTGGGTCACCTTTCCTTTGCACAAGCTATAAAATTTCTTTTCAATGTGAAACTTCCGTTAGCATGCGAACCTTTCCCAACTACACTAGATTCGAGCCATCTACACCGTCTTCCTGCTCCACTCAATCCAAAAAGTCCACTCACACTTACTGTGCTGTCCAAAAAGGTTGATTCTTTGGACAACTCCACGTCCACACTACCCTCTACCATTGCAGACACCATGTCTGCATAATTTGTAGTATTTCTTGATATGTTCAAGTCATCCTTTCCACAGCCCACTCCTCAACCTGATCATACTCCAAAGCTTCTTGCACTCACTGCACAAATTCAATAATTATCCTCCTCCCTCACCTCCCTACTTTCTCAATAACAGGACTCTATGTCAAGCTTGGCAGCTAAGTCTCAACAGCTATCATGTGTTGTTGAAGCTTGCTCCATCTCTATCCTTTCAACATTAGCCTTTTTGAGTACCACGGTGGTATTCCTTTCCAATTCAATGTCATATGGCTTAGAGGATGTGCAAATAGTCATTAAATTTCCCTTTTGCACACATTCAATGCTTCGTGTCCAATGATGCTGACACGACTGTTCATTCTGTTCTTTTAGGCACCTCAACCTCCCAAACTCCCTCCCTTGAAAATGTTTCACCTAGTTAGCTCAGGTGACGGATAGCTTAGCTTACTTAGTGCAAAGGTTGGATGGTCCCAAGTCTGTTCCCAAGCCTGCTACTACTGCCAACCCACTAGATCTGTTCCTTTGGGATGTTATGGTGTTGAAGGCTTTGTGCCAGCTCCTTCAAAGGAGAAGAAGAAGTTTTCCTCAAAGGCAAAGGGGGAGAAATATGTAACTCCTTTTAAGGAGAAGTCATCATCTATTGGGCTAGCAACAAGCCCACTAACAGCTATTTCCATTGATGGTACATCTCATGGTTCCAAGGTTGTTGAGCCTAATAAGGCTAAGTATCCAATCCCTACAAGATCTAAGGGGGAAAACTTATGGCTAAGGTTAGACCCAACAAAAGAAAATAACAACTCTTGGAATCATCTGAAGACGAGGAAGTTGAGGTTGATCCATCCACACAACCAAAGGAAAAGGCAAATTTGTTGTGGATGACGAACCTGAAAGGAAGCTTCAACACAAATATGTTAAGGCCCAAGCTAAAGAAATGAAGAGTCCACTAAAAATATACTATGAGTGAAAAAAGGGTCAAGCTGTACACCTTGAAAGAACAAGAAAGGAAGTAGCCTCAGTGAAAGCTGTTAGGCTTTGGCTGCTAAGGAGGTAAAGAAAGTAAAAATTCCATCCTTGGTAGTGCATAGTAAACTGTTAGTACATCCTGAGTGACGATAGCAGTCTAAGTATAGACAATATTTTGTAAAAGTCAATTTGTTAGTTATTGCATATTAACAAGTGTTTGATATATGTCTGTTTGTTATATGTTTGATTATATATGTTTGACATTGATTGTATGTATGTTTTAACTTGGTGTAATGTGTTACAATAAGTTCAAACATAAGTTCAAAGATAAGTTCAAACATAAGTTCAAAGATAAGTTCAAACATAAGTTGAAAGATAAGTTCAAACATAAGTTCAAAGCATAGGATTCGAATTTGTGGAGGACAAGTTCGAAAGACCTTGGGCTTATTCGAACTTGTCCTGGAAAAATTCAAACCACGTGTTATAATTAAGGGGTAATTCGATTAAATATTTAGTTTTTGCAGAAGTTATTCTAGAGCTTTAGTAGAGGCGATCTCGAACATGCAAGTGTTACAGAGTTTGTTCTTAGAGAGAATCACGTGTCGGGACGTTCCGTTCTTCGTCAATCACATTGTGTGTCTCCGTGTTTCGTGTGCGTGGTCTATCCGTCAAGCCTCTAACGAGGATTCCGCACTCGTTGGACGGTGTCGCGTCAAGATAGGATCCGTAGGAAGGCAACCTTACAAGTGGTATCAGAGCCAGGAAAATGCTGAGATAAAGCGTCTGAGATAAAAACAATGAAGACTCTCCGGGAGCAGTTAATGAAAAATCTACAAGCCCATGAGGAGAGTAGCTGCAGAGAAGCTAAAGTGTTCAGAAAAGAAGATAATGGCAATGATCCAGATACGGAAAGAGAGAGTGAGCTAGCAGATCTTTCAATAAAGACTACTCAGCAGGCTCAATTTTAGGGGGAGCCAAGTCAGCCTGTTATCAGAGAAGGAGGAGGAGGTGATAGTGTTGAGAGCGAAATTATTGAACCACTAATGGATATTGAAGAAAAAGAGGTGATTTTTGATTTTGATGATGAAATTGAAGATCTTGAAGAAGGGGAGTTTATCCCAGAAGACATTGCAGAATGGAAATCAGATGAAGAGGTTGTGGTAGACGAAGACAATGATGTTAATGAAGTAATCATTCCTTCATAGCCTATAACAGAACATTATGTGCACAATGATCAAAATGTGATTGACATAGATGAAATTAAGTTGGCATATATGGACGATTCAGAATTTGAGAAAGCTGATAAAGAGCAAAGCATAGAAGAATTGATAAATCTTTGGTTCTGAAAAGAAGAAAAGAAATCAGAGCTGAAGATGAAGAAGAGGATGAGAGTACCAAATTCTGGAAACCTCTCAGGTGGAATATTTTAAGCCTGTTCTTTGATGGAGAACTGCAGCTATATGTGCTAAAAAGAAGAGATGGACTTCAATACTTGAGGCGAACGCTGAAAGTGTATAACACACTGCCCAAGTGTGAAGTGAAAGAGTTAGCTTGGAAGGAGTTGATCAACCTAGGAGACGACCCTTATGTTGGAGTAGTTGCTAAAATCATACGAAGGGAGGGTCGATCTGGAAGGTTCGAAAGGCTCAAACCGAGATCTGGAAAAAGAGTAGAAGATCCGTCAAGAGTAGATCCTCTCACTGGAAAGCCGTGGGCTAGGATGGTTTACAAGCCACTCCGATGCCTAAAGAAAGTGCCGATGAAGTCAATGCCATAGGATGTATTGAAAAACATGAAGTGGTGGTATGTTGACAACGAGACGGTAGAAGCAGTGATGGAGGACTATGAGGACAAGGTGATTTTGAAGGTATGCGATCCTCTACATTTGATCAACCTATCCAAGGATGACCTCCAAAAGCTACATGTTCAGCCAATTTTCTTTCATGAAGGCTGGAGATCTGAAGGCAGGAAGTTCCAAATGATAGTTAGAGTTTGTATAGATCAGGGATTGTATGCAGGTAGTAGCTTATATAGTTCTAGTTCTTAGACAATATATACCTAGTTAGAAGCTATCGTCAAGGGGAGTCTATTAGTGCATTCTGTGTGACGATAGCAGTCTAAGTATAGACAATATTTTGTAAAAGTCAATTTGCTAGTTATTGCATATTAACAAGTGTTTGATATATGTCTGTTTGTTATACGTTTGATTATATATGTTTGATATTGATTGTATGTATGTTTGAACTTGGTGTAATGTGTTACAATAAATTTAAACATAAGTTCAAAGATAAGTTCAAACATAGGTTCAAAGATAAGTTCAAACATAAGTTCAAAGCATAGGATTCGAATTTGTGAAGGACAAGTTCGAAAGGCCTTGAGCTTATTCGAACTTGTCCTGGGCAAATTCGAACCAGGTGTTATAATTAAGGGTTAATTCGATTAATTATTTAGTTTTTGCAGAAGTTATTCTAGAGCTTTAGCAGAGGCGATCTCGAACTTGCAAGAGTTAGAGAGTTTGTTCTCGGAGAGAATCACGTGTCGGGATGTTCCGTTGTTCGTCTATCACAGTGTGTGTCGTCGTGTTTCGTGTGTGTGGTCTATCCGTCAAGCCGCTAACGAAGATTCCGCACTCGTTGGACGGTGTCGCGTCAAGATAGGATCCATAGGAAGGCGACCTTACAAGTGGTATCAGAGCCATAAGGGTGTTCGTGGTGTTCTTCGTGTTCACAAGTAACATCTGTGGTTTCTTGGCGTTTTTGGACGGAAAAATGACTTTTTGGATAAATTTTCGAGTTTTTCAAGCAAGATAACGAGGAAAAGTTAATATTAGCTCATCATTTTGGTCGAAATCATAGTTTTTAATCCTAAAAACTTTGGTTTAAGCTGAAAAGTTGAAAAAAAAAACGAACTGTTTGCCGTTTTTCGAACTTGCGGCGCTCGAACATAGGAGGTATTAGGGTTTGTTCAAATTTTGTCAGAAATTCGAATTTGTCAGAAAATTCGCTCCTCTCGAATTAATTTTAGGGTTTGATTCGAATTTGACTTTTATTCGAATTTGCTCTCATTCGAATTTATCTAAATTCGAACTTAGCATAAACTTCGAAATTGTCATATTTTCGAATTTGTTGATTTCAAACTTAATTTCGAATTTAATTACAAACGAATTTAATATTAATCAAATTCAAATTTATACAAGTTCGAAAGGGTTAATTTAAATTAATTTCAAAATAAATTAATTAAGTTTTAAATTCAAAAAGTATAAGAAAGAATGACAAGTTTACAAAAGTTTATTGAAATGGACCATGAAGTTGGTAAGGCAAATTCACCACCCAAGCTGATGAGGTTGGAAGATTATTACTGGTGGAAGGATAGGTTTGCCGACCTTGCTCGTTTTA
The DNA here is from genome assembly GCA_020465985.1 of Centrapalus pauciflorus. Classification (NCBI taxonomy): domain Eukaryota; kingdom Viridiplantae; phylum Streptophyta; class Magnoliopsida; order Asterales; family Asteraceae; genus Centrapalus; species Centrapalus pauciflorus. The sequence goes on from JAANYP010008403.1 coordinate 1,286,368, forward strand.
ATGACATGCGGATGTGGATTTGTATCAACGAGGGATACATTCCACCTACTCACGAGATTGAAGGTCGTCAGCGAGTCCTTACTTATCAGAAGATGAATGATGACGACAAGCAACTATATGAGGCAGAGAACATAGCATTTTCTATAATCCGCATGGCACTACCTCAGGAAATTCTACCCACATTCAGAAATCATCGAACAACGAAAGAGTTGTGGGATGCACTTGAGAAACGATGTGAGGGAAATCCGAGGGTTCGAAAGGTAGAACGGAAATGCTCAAGCAGCAGTTTTCAATTTTTAAGGCGCTGAAAAACGAAAAGCTGGATGAGACTATCACAAGGTTCTATCACTTGTGGACAGAGTTAGACAATCACGATGTCGAGTATCGTGAATTAGAGAAGATTGAGAAACTTCTTGATGCTTTACCAGCAAAATGGGAGATGTACGTCGCACTGATAAAGCATGATGAAGAGAAATTTGAAACTTTAACTCTAGAAGGAGTCATAGGAATCTGAGGGCTTATAACTATCAGTTGCTCAAGAAGAAACGGGAATATGACCAAGTACAGGACCGGACATGTATTTTGGGAAGTCCAAACCTTCAGTCGCGAGTGAACTAAAGACAGCTACAACATTCTACACGGGCGAAGCATCGACTCCAGTAGAAGTAGAAGACTCATGGAGCCGGGCTCTCTTAGGGTACTCCAAACCGGAAGAAAAACCGACTCAATCCGCATCTACTTCTCAACCTTACACAACGATGCCTATGAGAGCACAATCAGCCGAATCTCATCTATATCTTTTGGGTTCGTTTGTGGAAGCATATGGAAATTGTGTACAGGGTAAAATTAACGATCTTGCACTATGGGAAGAGGACTATGATCAGGTGGATCCTGATGATTTTGAGGAAATGGATCTTCAATGGCAACTGGCCATGGTGACTCAGAGGGTCAAGAGATTCATAAAAAGGACAGGCAGAAAGCTGAACGTTAGCAACAATAAAATTGGATTCAACAAATCCAAAGTTAAGTGCTACAACTGCCAAGGGTTAGGACATTTTGCTCGAGAGTGTCAAAGACCCAAGGTTGAAAACTTTCAGAATCAATCTCAAAGGAGATATCAGCCTGGTAATTCGGGTAACCAAGCAAACATCGCTGGTCTGTTAACTAACATATCATCGGACACACAGCTTGATGGAACGTATGACTGGAGTAGACATCCAGAGACTAATGCTAGAGCCTCCATGGCTGAAGTAACAGAGTCTGAAGATGTCAGAGCAGAGGAAGAAACAGAGGACAGACACCAGAATGATACAAGTCGATTGTTGGAAAAACATAGTAATCTAACTGCTCAAATTGAATCCTTAAAATCTGATAATGCTAGCTTCCTAGATATCAAAGAGGATCTTAGGAATAAGTTAAAAGAAGATGCTCAGGATGTAATCGTTCTAAAAGACAAACTAAGTGAGCAGTGTGTTAGGATAGAAATGATGTATGAGCATGTTGAGGCTTTAACCAAAGACCTAACAATTGAAGAGGTAGAGCTAGTTGAGGCTAAGGTTAAGGTTGCAGAGGTAAATAGTAAATTAGAAAAGTTTAGGAACTCTTCACTGAATCTAGGGAAAATCTTAGATGCACAACGTCAATCTAAGAAACCAGTAGGTTTAGGTTATAAAGAGAGTCCTCCACCTTTTAATGATAACTATGTGCCTCAGCCTCAGGATAAAACTGATAAACCAGTTGAGTCAGAGGTAGCAGCTGAACCTGTATCTGAGTCTGATAAGGAAAAAGCAACTAAGGTGACTAATAACAATGCCACGATTAAGAAAGTCAAATTTGTGCAGTCTTCTAGTGATAAAATTCTCGGAGAAGCTAGATCTGACTTAAATAATATAAAAGAAGACATAGTCACCGTAGTTGAGAAGAAAGAACATGACACTAGTAAGACACCAAAGTCAAAGGGCACTCATAAGAAGTCTGTTGATAAAATGTATTGTTTTAGATGTCATGAAAGGGGTCATGTTGCTTCTAGTTGTCCATATAGGAAGGTAGAATATACACCTAATGTTGGAAAGCCTGAAAAACATAAAACCTCACCAAGTGTAGCAAGCACAAGTGCTTCTCAACACACTGAGAAGATTGTGCAAGCCACACCAAAGGCTGCTGTTAGACAAACACCTGTGTCAGGTAGACCAAACGAAGTGATTAGGACTAATTCACTGAATAGAGTCCCTAATCAATCTTGGTCAGGACCTCAACAAGTCTATAGGAGTACAACACCTAGAAGAGCTTTCATTCCGGTTAGGTCACACACTCCTGTAAGACATCAGACACCTGGTAGAGCCAAGGGATATCAATATGAAATGCCCTATAACAGAAATTATTCGAGGGCTCCGCAACAAATGCCTAACCAAAGGCCAAGAGTGAACTTAAATCACTCTGCACCACAACAGGTTCTCAATCAAACACCCAATTCACCTGAAAGGAGAGATGGGGTTTTGAAGGAATTCAAGTATGTGGATGAGAACAGTATTACCAAGTCAGTCAGGGCTTCGGTTCCCCGTGATAACTATCTTTTTTTCTTTCATGTGCAGGAGTTAACTACAGGTCTTAACAACAAGTGGTTCGTCGATAGTGGTTGCTCTAGACACATGACTGGGGAAAGGAGTCTACTCATAGACTTCAATGGAGGGAACAAGGGTTTTGTATCATTTGCCGGGAACAAAGGAGGAAATATCACTGGAACATGAGTGATTACAAATGGGACTATTACACTTGATCAAGTATATCACGTTGATAGACTTGCTCACTATCTCATTAGTGTCTCTCAAATATGTGATAAGAAGAATTCAGTGTTATTTACTGATTCTGAAGCGTTAGTGCTGAAGCCGGGATTCAAGATACCTGAAGAGTGGATTATGATGAGAGCCCTAAGGAAGAACGATTTGTACATGCTGGACAAGAACATCTCCGATTCATCGATGGGAACAATCTGTTTGTTATCTAAAGCTTCAGAGACCGAAACAGTCTTATGGCACAGACGCATGGCACTCATACACCTGAGAAAAATGAACTACATCACTAAACATGGACTGGTGCAAGGTGTCCCAATGAAGTGTTTTCAGTTTGAAGACAAGTGTGTACCGTGCAAGAAAAGCAAACAACACAAGAAGTCACACAAGTCAAAGACTCAGAACTCTATAGTTGTCACTTTCGATTTATTGCATATGGACCTGTTCGTACCAATGAACAAAAGGAGTATAGGTGGTAGTTGGTACTGTTTAGTTATCACTGATGATTACTCAAGATTTTCATGGGTTTTCTATGAAATATAGTTTCTATATCAATCATGCAACAATTCAATATCAAGAATAATAAAATGAATCAACACTAACCAAATGATTATATTCCTGAATTGTCGATTACAGAATGATGAGAATGAAGCTTCAAAGTCAGTAACCGCTATCCGTACAAAAAGTGAAAATGTCAGAGAATATTCATTGAAAGTCAAACCTTCTATATATATACATATTTTTCACAATTATGGAAGAATTACAAAACATACCCTATACTTTGATTTCAATCAATTATAATACATTCTAACAATCTTCCCCTTTAATGGAAAGTGCAAAGTCTTTAAATCGTGAGTCCAAGCTTTTGTTCAAACTTTCTTATGCTTTTCCGATCCGAGAGCCTCCATTCAATCTTTGAGATGAATTCTACCATTAGTTTTCGGTCATTAACAGCTAAAGCTCCTCTCTTTGTCTTTCTCTTCTTATCAGATGCAAGCTTTCCCTTTAAACCACTCAAAACTTTGTTCAGTGTACCATCTGAAAATTTGTTAAGTTCTACACTTCTCATAGCCCTTAGCTTCTTATTTCTATCTCTATACATAACAGCTGGATGCTTTACCATGACAACTTGAAATTCTTATAATTCTCCAGCAAACTTAATATCTCTGTGAGGAGCTGTCATGTTTATCTTCCTCATCCCTCGTTCAACACCTATCTGCAGATCTTGGACTGACAGCAATACCAATTTGGTATGCATGAAGTGAAAAAGTGTCTTAAGGGCAAATCTGCAGTGTTCATATCTTTTATTTCTGCACAATTCATCAAATAGATCTTCAATGTCGACCAAGTGCATATTGAACATACCAGCTTCAGTGAAACTATAAGTATTACCATCAGCTCTAGTAACGGTGAATGTCAGATAGAAAATCTTAACGAATCTGTCCTTTTCTATTTTAACAAGATCAACTATCCTGAACTCACTGTTAACTTTCTCAACTTCTTGTGTCTTATTTCTCAAAAAGCTGGCATAGTTGACCAGATGTGGCATGTTTGGCTCTAAAACCCTAAACAACTTGAGAAAAGAACACGGTGCTTGTTTCTTGCAAAATATTCGTTTCTCCAGAATGTCTTCAATATATGGCATCTTGTTCCTCTTCCTGATAAATTCTGCTGATCGATTCTCTGGAAGCTCAAGCTTCTTTTTGCTAATCTCATCTTTATTCAACAGTGTAAGCATATGTTGAATTTCCCTTTGAACGACTTGTTGTTCTTCAAATCTAAGTCTATGTTGCTTTTGAGACTCATCTGCAAGCACATATTCATTAAAGAATCTTTCCATCACCTCAACCTCATTCAATATAACTCTTTCTTGACTAACCACGTTTTCCACAGGAAACTGTTTAGCATTTTTCCTTAACTTGAATTATAACCTCAGGCTTTTCAACCGTTGGTGTCGATATCGAATCTTTCAAAATCTCCTGAACTAATCCTTCCTCCTCTTAAATCCTTTCTCCTCTAAAATCAACATCTGTTAAAGTAATTACATCATCATCTTCAAAAACTTCAACATATTCCTCTCTCTCTTCTTCTACACCTTGAATACTTAACTCATGTTGTTTAACATTAACATCGTCATCAGAATCATTATATTCTTCAAAATTGTTAATATCAGACTGAATGTTCAAAGGAACTGGAACATCTTCATAAAGAATCAATCCCAGCTCACTTTGTTCACCAGTCGATTCTTGATGATGGAACAGAGTTTAAAAACACAGTAGTTGGTGCATATTGCCTATCTAAAGGCATAGTGCATCAATTTATTGCACCTTATGAGCCACAACAAAATGTGGTGGCAGAACAGAAAAACAGGACTTTGATTGAGGCAGCAACGACCATGCTCCCGGATTCAAAGCTTCCTACCATGTTTTCGGGGGAGGCAGTGAATACCGCTTGTCATGAACAAAACCTGTTATGAAGTTCTGTATGAAAGACCACCAAATTTAACTGGCTTCGAACCGTTTGGGGTACCATGTACTTTAATGAAAACAAAACATCAACCTAAGTTTGGTGAAAAGGCTGACGAAGGGTATTTCCTAGGTTATGTGCCTAACTCACCAAACAAACGGGTTTTTAACAAATCAAATGGTATGGTAGAAATTCTGGATAACATTGATGTAACAAGTTATAGTCATGAACCCCAAACTGGTCCGGAACGAATATTTGATTATGATTCATTATTTAAATCAGTTAACATTCCTTTGGATGGAAATGCAGGTACAATTGAACATGACTTATCGTCATTAAATCTGAATGACGACGGTCAAAGTTTTCCAAAGACGAGCATTCCATCAACGTCTGAGCCTACATCGACAGAAGATGAGTCTCCAGTAGACAACGATTGTGAGTTACCTACAAACTAGAATCAGGTTACTAATTCTAACTCCAAAGACAGTGATCATGAGGAAGAGAATGTAGCATCTAAAGTCGTTCCCCCGTTAGGTGAAATAGGATCAAACTTAGGAGATAATCTTAGGGTCGATGAGATCGAAACATCGAGGATTAATAAGGATCATCCGGTTGAGAGCATCATCGGAAATCCGAATGTTGGTGTGAGAAGTAAGAGTAGTTTGAATAACAATACAGTACTGTTGTCGATGATTAATGACTCCGAGGCTTTTCACACTTGCCTTTATTTGTGTTTCATCTCGCAAGTAGAGTCGAAGAATGTGCAAATGGCACTGAAAGACAACTCTTGGGTTGAAGCGATGCAAGAAGAACTGTCACAATTTGGAAAAGTTGAAGTATGGGAGTTAGTTCCGATACCTCGAGGAGAAGTTGCAATAGGAACCAAGTGGGTTTTTAAGTGCAAGAGAGACGATCAGGGTAATGTGACTCGCAACAAGGCAAGACTTGTAGTAAAGGGTTTCAACCAAGAGGAAGGAATCGATTACAATGAGGTGTTTGCGCCAGTGGCAAGGCTTGAGGCAATCCGTTTGTTTCTGGCCTTTGCATCCTTCAAAGGCTTTAAAGTTTATCAACTTGATGTAAAGAGTGCCTTTCTATATGGAAAGGTGAAGGAGCTGGTGTACGTTGAACAACCGCCTGGGTTTACAGATCCAAAGTATCCAGACAGAGTGTATCGTCTTGATGAGGCTCTATATGGATTGCATCAGGCACCCAGGGCATGGTATGAGACAATATCAACTCATCTTTTGGACAACGGGTCTGAAAGAGGGAGAATTGATAGTAAATTGTTTTTGAAAACAAAGGGTGAAGATTTCATCTTGGTACAAGTGTACGTTGATGATATTATTTTCGGGTCATCTAAAGAGCGGATGTGCAAAGATTTCGAGAAGGTGATGAAATCTAAGTTTGAGTTGAGTGCTATGGTAGAGTTGAACTTCTTTCTGGGTTTGCAAGTTGAACACAGGAAGGAGGGTATGTTTATCCATCAGACGAAGTACGTCTACCATATTCTGGAGTGCTTCGGGATGGAGGGAACAAAGCTGACTGCTCACTTTAGTACACCGATTCAAGTGAATGACAATCTCGGACCGGGTACAGAAAGTGATACTGATGTGGATCCGACTCTATATCGGGCCATGGTCAGATCACTTATGTACTTAACTGCTTCTAGACCTGACATTATGTTTGCTGTGTGTATTTGTGCTAGGTTTCAAGCCAATCCGAAAGAAATGCATATGAAAACTGTGAAGCGGATTCTGAGATACCTCAAATCGAAACCGAAGCTGGGACTTTGGTATCACGAGGATGGTGATCTGGAATTAGAAGCATTCACGGATTCAGACTATGGAGGTTGCAGCTTGAATCGAAAGTCAACAACTGGAGGTTCTCAGTTCCTTGGAGGGAGGCTCGTATCATGGCAATGCAAGATACAGACTTCGGTAGCCGTGTCAACGTGCGAAGCCGAATATGTAGCTGCTGGTAGTTGCTGTTCATAGGTTTTGTGGATACAACAACAATTGCGGGATTACGGTTTGACTTACACTCATACTCCCCATTAGGATAGATAACCAATATACTATTGCTATAACTAGTAATCCAGTTAAACACAGTAAAACAAAGCACATAGACATAAGACATCATTTTATACGTGATTGTGCTGAAAAGAACTTGATTGAACTGGTAAAAGTGGCAACGAAAGATAACAATGCTGATTTATTCACTAAAGCTTTTGATAAGTCACGCTTTGAGTTGTTAGTTCAACTGAATGGTATGCGTAATCCAGAGTAACTTGACCTTAGTATATTGTCTTCCTTTTTATAGTAAGTTAGTAGTTAAGTAGAATCTATTTCCTTTTATAGTATGTTGGTAGGTTACTTTATTAGCTTATCTTTTTTTATGAAAAACAAAAGTAAAAAGGAAGAAAACCATAAAAAGCTCAAAAAAAGAGAATATTAGAAAAATGAGTTAAGTCTTAGAGACATAGGTTGAAAGTGACGAAAATTAGCATAGTCGATACAATCTCTAAGTATTAAGCTTTCACACGTAATGCACTTTTAAACACTAAGTGATATACATTTTATTGTTCGATGTGTTGGTAGGCATAATACACAAAGGGAATCTCAAAAGCTAATAAAATATTCAAGAAAATGTCATGTGTGTAACTAACTTAGATGTATGACCAAATGGTCTTAATTTTTATGTTAGAGACATACACACAATGATTCTAAATGAGGTATGAAAACTTTCTGCGGGATGTATAGCCACATCAGATACATCTTAAAGAAAAGAAAAAGAAAAGAATAATTTTGATATTAAGGAGAGAGTCAAAACAAGTCACTTTGTTGTACGTAAGTACGACCTGTTACCTCTGGTTTGACTCGAGTTAGCAAGATAAGTAGCTTTGTTGTACGTCAGTACAGACCTGTCACCGCTGTCTTGCTAGCTTTAAATAAACCTTAAGACAAACTAAGACACTCTGTTGTACGTAAATACAGAACTGTGCCCGATGTTTGCCTTTTAAAGAAAATTTGCAATACCGAAAAGTTATAATCATTGCATGTATGACTTGATCATAGAAGTATGTCTAAGTATAACACATAAGGTAGTTTCTTGATTAATAAAAAGGCCAAGGGATATTCCAAAGTGTAACATGTTTAAAGGGAAAATAATACCAACAATCGCCTTGGAAAGTATATCACGACAAACAGTCAAAAGGAATAAAAAATTCCTAAGTGTGAAAGTGTAATACTGAAAGTGCGTATTGACACTGCTATCTGATTGAACCTTCTTTGACTTTCTCGCGAAAATATTCTGTTTAGTTTAGGTCGTAAAGTTTGTAAACGTATTTTTGAGTAGCCTAAGTTTAAATTTTATTCAAACTTCATTTTCCTTTACTTTATTTTATTTTAATTTTATTTTATTTTATTTTATTCTAAGTAGGAAAAAGGTCAAAGTTACTAGGATGCATGATTGGTTGAATAAACAAATTTTGCGTGAAAATCTATTGCTTGGTGTAAATAATTTTGCAAGGTTTGTAAAATTCCGTTACACGAAAAAGTTGAAAAAGTTGAATTTTATTCAAGGATTTTCAAAATTTTCAAATAAATTCGAATTTAAGACATATTCGAATTATCCTTCGAATTTGTTAGAAACTTCGAATTTATGCCAAATTCGAAGGTTGTTGGTATAAATAGGTCAACAGTGAATCATTAATTCACCTACATTCGATTTTAATCCTTCAAACTTGTGCTAGGCGATTTCGAATTTGTTCTTCGAAGTTATCGTTTCGAGTTTATTACTATTTCACGAAGTTTTGCTCACTATTCTCGAATCTAGTCACATCCTTAGATATAGTAATCACTATTATACAAAGTTTGAGTGTTTTAGGACTCTTTTGTGGCAAAAAATCGAGTTTATTTGAAACTTTTTGGGTTTAAACTATGTTGTTCAATATCACAAGTTTTAACTATGTTGTTCAAAATCACAAGTTCAAAATCACAACTTTTTGGGTTTAAACTATATTATACAAAGTCACATTAAACTTCGATTAAACCCAATAGGACTAGACTATACTATTTGTTAAGTCAAATGGGGTTAAAATCTTGGAGTTTTGTTTGAAAGGACCGACTTCGAACATGTTCATCATGTTCGAACTTGTCAGAAAGTTCGAATTTGTTAAAATATCTACAAATTCGAAGTCAGTCAAATACGAACATAACCTTCGAATTTAATTTAAATTCGAATGTCTTTATAAAATAAATTCAAACTTGTAGAAATTCGAATGTGTTGGATTTCGATCTTATGTAAGTTCGAAATAAAGCAAATTCGAAATTAAACAAGTTTCATTTTTATTCTTCGTTACTAATATTGGTTGTTGTTTTTGTGTGCAGATATGGGTGATCGCGCATTTTTCAATAAACATAACATGGTTATGTGAGTCGATCGAGAGCTGCCTGAAGCTCAACCTTATCGTCATATGGTTGATTTTTTGACTCAATCGAGGGTGGCTTACGCTTTAACTCATAATTTGCAGATCATTCTACCTTACATACGTCAATTTTGGGAGCATCTACAGGTAGATTTCTCAGTGACACCAACAGTGTTGCGTACCAGAGTTGGGGGCCAGCCGATAGTATTTTCAGCCGATATGTTACGGAAAATTCTTCAGTTAGGTACAGAAGACCAGGAGGCAGGGCCTATTGACTTTCCAGTCCATATAAGGCAAGCGGCCTTTCTGCGAATGAGATACGCCCAAGATATCACGAAAGCCTCGTATGTGAAGAGTCGCTTAATCGGGCAATGGCGTTATTTGGTGCATGTGTTTATGGTTTGTTTTATGCCGAAAAAGGCCGGATTTGATTACATTGTGTCCAAGATGCAATCGGCAGTGATCGCATTGGTATATAACAAGCGCTTTAGTTTTTCAGAGATGTTCTTTGTTGAGTTTGTGCATCAAATCATAGCTCCTGGACGAGAAAGATTTTAGATGTACCCGCGCTTCGTGATGATGATCATTCGTCACTTTTTGCCGAGTCTCCCTTAGCTTCCAGATACTTATGGCGTGGCCATTATAGGCAAAAGAATTTTTGCTTACTACTAGTCGTATACGCGCGCAGGGCTGAGCAGGTCAGGCCACAGGTGGTACCTATGTTTGGAACAGTTATCGACCCAGATTTTGTGGCTCCGGAAGGAGATAACTGGGCAGGTGAAGCTCCACAACCGCAGCAACAGCCACCACGACAACAACAACCACAACAGCAACCGTGCAGGACGCAAAGAGATCCATCGAGACAAATTCCGGCAATCAGGTCATCCTCCAGAGAGTCTACGGCAGCAGGTCCATCAACGGACGTTGCAGGTCCTTCAACTTCAGCCCCAGTTGTTGATCAGACAACGCAGACCCTAGAAGAGATATGGGCACAAGGGACTTCCGCACAGCTAAACCTCACTGAACAACTGGTTCAGGATGTTTTAGATCCTCCAGAAGAGTTTAATGATATCTTTAGGCAGATAGATGAATACCAGCAGCCGAAAGATGAGGGTATGGACACTGAGGTCCTAGGTGAAGGAGAAGAAGAAGGAGCACAGGCTGAGATTGAGACTTAAGGGCATGATGAAAATGCCTCAGAGTCTAGTTCTGATAGCGAGGATCCAAATATATTCAAATCAGTAGATATGGATCTAGGCTAATGGTAAACAGAAGGAGACAAACTAGACTGGCTCTGATTGACGAAGAGACCTAAGATTTTGATTTCGAAGAGGAAGATGAAACTCCACTCGTGCCTAGGCATAAGGGGAGGAGGCAACGATTTATGCAGGGAGCTACATCCACCTTAGCTCCTGAACCTATAATATCAGCTGCTCAACCACCCATCGCTCCATTCCGTCAACATCATCGACATTCACTGACAATCAGCGGTTAGAGAGCTGAAGGGAAATGTGGATTTCCAGACAGTCAAAATTTTCCAGCTATCTACAGCAGTGACAGAACTTCAAGCCCATAATGCCAGACTTGATCAGGAAAATGCTGAGTTGAAAACAACAGTAGCAGATCAAGCGTCTGAGATAAAAACAATGAAGACTCTCCTGAAGCAGTTAACGAAAAATCTACAAGCTCAGGGGGAGAGTAGCTGCAGAGAAGCTGAAGTGTTAAGAAAAGAAGATGATGGCAAAGATCCAGATACGGAAAGAGAGAGTGAGCTAGCAGATATTTCAATAAAGACTGCTCAGCAGGCTCAGTTTGAGGGGGAGCTAAGTCAGCCTGATATGAGAGAAGGAGGAGGAGCTGATAGTGTTGAGAGCGAAATGATTGAAGCTCTAATGGATATTGAAGAAGAAGCGGTGATTTTTGATTTTGATGATGAAATTGAAGATCTTGAAGAAGGGGAGTTTATCCTAGAAGACATTGCAGAATGGAAATCTGCTGAAGAGGTTGTTGTAGATGAAGACGATGATGTAGATGAAGTAATCATTCTTCCACAGCCTATTACAGAACAGTACGTGCACAATGATCAAAATGTGATTGACATAGATGAAATTAAGTTGGCATCTATGGATGATTCAGAATTTGAGAAAGCTGATAAAGAGCAAAGCAGAGAAGAATTGATAAATCTTTGGTTCTGAAAAGAAGAAAAGAAATCAGAGCTGAAGATGAAGAAGAGGATGAGAGTACCAAATTCTGGAAACCTCTCAGGTGGAATATTAACCCGGTGCTTTGATAGAGAACTGCAGTTATTTGTTCTAAAAAGAAGAGATGAAATTCAATACTTGAGGCGAACGCTGAAAGTGTTTAACACACTGCCCAAGTGTGAAGTGAAAGAGTTAGCTTGGAAGGAGTTGATCAACCTAGGAGACGACCCTTATGCTGAAGTAGTTGCTAAAATCATACGAAGGGAGGGTCGATCTGGAAGGTTCGAAAGGGTCAAACCGAGATCTGGAAAAAGAGTAGAAGATCTGTCAAGAGTAGATCCTCTCACTGGAAAGCCGTGGGCTAGGGTGGTTTACAAGCCACTCTGATGCCTAAAGAAAGTGCCGATGAAGTCAATGCCATAGGATGTATTGAAAAACATGAAGTGGTGGTATGTTGACAACGAGACGGCAGAAGCAGTGATGGAGGACTATGAGGACAAGGTGATTTTGAAGGTATACGATCCTCTACATTTGATCAACCTATCCAAGGATGACCTCCAAAAGCTACATGATCAGCCAATTTTCTTTCATGAAGGCTGGAGATCTGAAGGCAGGAAGTTCCAAATGATAGTTAGAGTTTGTATAGATCAGGGATTGTATGCAGGTAGTAGCTTATATAGTTCTAGTTCTTAGACAATATATAAATAGTTAGAAGCTATCGTCAAGGGGGAGTCTGTTAGTGCATTCTGTGTGACGATAGCAGTCTAAGTATAAACAATATTTTGTAAAAGTCAATTTGCTAGTTATTGCATATTAACAAGTGTTTGATATATGTCTGTTTGTCGTACGTTTGATTATATATGTTTGATATTGATTGTATGTATGTTTGAACTTGGTGTAATGTGTTACAATAACTTCAAACATAAGTTCAAAGATAAGTTCAAACATAAGTTCAAAGATAAGTTCAAACATAGGTTCAAAGATAAGTTCAAACATAAGTTCAAAGCATAGGATTCGAATTTGTGGAGGACAAGTTCGAAAGGCCTTGGGCTTATTCGAACTTATCTTGGGCAAATTCGAACCAGGTGTTATAGTTAAGGGTTAATTCGATTATTTATTTAGTTTTTGCAGAAGTTATTCTACAGCTTTAGTAGAGGCGATCTCGAACTTGCAAGTGTTAGAGAGCTTGTTCTTGGAGAGAATCACGTGTCGGGACGTTCCGTTGTTCGTCTATCACAGTGTGTGTCTCCGTGTTTCGTGTGCATGGTCTATCCGTCAAGCCGCCAACGAGGATTCCACACTCGTTGGACGGTGTCGCGTCAAGATAGGATCCGTAGGAAGGCGACCTTACATAAACTGAAGGAAGCTGTCAAAGAAAGTGATAGTCGAAAGCTAGAAAAAGAAACTAGATGCAGATAAAAAGGAGACTAGGGTCTATGTCACCGAAGAAATGTCTATATCCACCACCCCTTCATCAATAAGAACCCAACACCATTTTGACAACCTGTCAAGAATGAAGTTTCATGATGTAGCTATGAGAAGATTGGCAAGGGAAATAATTGTCGCAGTTGTTCCCATCTCAGAAGAACCAACCTTGGAAGCTGCAAATCAAAAGGCATGGTGCTACTGGCCTTGAATTAGAGTCATATGAAGTAGCTGACGTTGCCAAGCTGGGATACAGAGATTGGGTTAAATTGGAAGTTGCTGATAATTCAAATTTCAATCAATTCATTCAACATTTAAATAATCACATGACCAATAATCTGAATCACATAATACCAAATGCTTTATTAAGAGACTAGAATATTACATTGAGTTCTTGAACCTTTCTTGCAAAGCACTCCTATTCTCAGATCCGTATGTGTGTACTGTGATTTGTACTTCATGCATCCATCAACAGTACACACGCATACATATTTACACACAATTACAACTAATGAGCATTTACATAATGAACCCTGAACTTATACAAATTAATTGTTTTTAACTCTATATAATTTGTACCCAACAATATCCCCCTTAGAGATGAAAACCATTTTCAATAAAAATTCTACTCAGGGAATTTCAACACCTTTTTTTATTCTTCTTCTTTTCTTCAATCTTTGAATCTTCTGATAAAAGCTTCTTCTTTATTCTCTCGCTCTCTGATCTTCACATCTCTTCTTCTCTGACTTTCTATTTTCTTAAGAGCATACTCCCCTTGAATCATGAATAGCTTTTAAATCTTTCTCTAGATCAATTTTCTTGAAACATTGTTGCAATTGTGTTCAGTTATCATCAAATTACTCAACAATTGTCTCTGAAATTGAGCTTTTTCCCCCCTCATGATGATCATAAAAATTATGAGCATCATGTAAAGAGTTCAGAGACAAAAATGCAATGAATTTACAGTAGATGAAATACAACAACAATTATAATTTTAAAATAGGATAAATTGACTTTCTCCCCCTCAAACTGATATCCTCTCCCCCTAATCTAAACAAATTTATCTCACTCCCCCTTAAATGATTACTCTTTCAAAATGAAACAAATGTTTTCAACTTTGGGGAAAATGAAACGCATTCATTTTGTTAAATAACGAGGCCATGTCAACATAGGATTCCTGTTTGCATAATAGACATAATATATGTGACCTACGTTCAGCGCTGGCGTGATGTTAACACTGGTAGGATTTCCGAATAGTCATCGTGAAATCCTTTCACATGAAAGAATCACTCGTATTTGTTCCGGCATAGTCACTTTGGACTAGTAGTTTATAGCAACACAGACGGATAGATTCGATGTGTCCTAAATGTGTATATGATCAGCTCTAGACACAATGTGCATCAATTGAAGTCCATGACCGGAGCAAATGTGTTCCTTGTTTCAATATCAATAATATCTGAATGATATATCGATAGAAATGTGATATATCTCCATGACTATTCAAACAGAAATATTTTGATAGATAACTGAGAAGTTGGTGTGGTTACGTGCATGCGTCACTGGGTTCATGACGTCTTTTTCAATATCAAGTCGCCTAGGACTTGATAGATTATGTGGTTTACCCAGTAGACACAGTGTAGGTAGGAATATCTTTTCTTCATATCCTTTTCTCAACTCTCAGCTCTCAGCATTTTTCTACTAAGCTCCATCCGGCTCACATTTCATAAATAAATTCAGTCAGCTTTATAGCGAAAGCATAATCTGATGCATCACCATCTCCTGTCAATGTACCCCTCTCATTTACATTTTACCTTTGCTTGACCCTGTCAGTATCCAATGATAACTGACACTTCTCAACTAATAGACCTAAAGAACCCTCACCCACACAAACAATAGATGGTTTGCTCCTTGGGTAGGTCTTCCAGTTCTGGTTAGACCATAGAAGCGATATTTATGCCTATCACACAATTTGCTGCATAATCGAAGTCAGCTGAAATAATCTTTAACGTTTCAACTCATAGTAAAGAAAGATTTGGATTTTCATCTCAGATGAATTAGGAGATGTAATTCAGAATGAATGTTGGGGAATGATAAGTTTGGAGATGTCAGAATGAAATGAAAATTCTGATAGAAGAAAAGAAATGAATAATATTTTTATGAAATAATTAGCTCATGAGATATTATGGGAGAATCCGGTATGAAGGAATAGGAAGAATTCTAACAAAGAGAATCTCAGAAACAATGAGATCATGAAAAATGAAAGAGTGTTAGTGCATCCTGTGTGACGATAGCAGTCTAAGTATAGACAATATTTTGTAAAAGTCAATTTACTAGTTATTGCATATTAACAAGTGTTTGATATATGTTTGTTTGTTATATGTTTGATTATATATGTTTGATATAGATTGTATGTATGTTTGAACTTGATGTAATGTGTTACAATAAGTTCAAACATAAGTTCAAAGATAAGTTCAAACATAAGTTCAAAGATAAGTTCAAACAATAGGATTCGAATTTATAAAGGACAAGTTCGAAAGGCCTTGGGCTTATTCGAACTTGTCCTAGGCAAATTCGAAGTAGGTGTTATAATTAAGGGTTAATTCGATTAATTAACAAGTTTTTTGCAGAAGTTAATCAGAGCTTAAGCAAAAGGCGATCTCGAACTTGCAAGTGTCGGAGAATTTGTTCTTGGAGAGAATCATGTGTCGGGGCGTTCTGTTGTTCGTCTATCAAAGTGTGTGTCTCTGGTTTTCGTGTGCGTGGTCTATCCGTCAAGCCGCTAACGAGGATTCCGCACTCATTGGACGGTGTCGAGTCAAGATAGGATCCGTAGGAAGGTAACCTTACAAGTGGTATCATAGCCATAAGGGTGTTCGTGGTGTTCTTCATGTTCCCAAGTAACATCTGTTGTTTCTTGACGTTTTTGGACGGAAAAATCACTTTTTGGATAAGTTTTCGAGTTTTTCAAGCAAGATAACGGGGAAAAGTTCCTATTAGTTCATCATTTTGGTCGAAATCATAGTTTTTAATCCTAAAAACTTTGGTTTAAACTAAATAGTTGAAAAAATCGAACTTTTGACCATTTTTCGAACTTGCGGCAGTCGAACATAAAGGGGTATTAGTGTTTGTTTGAATTTTGTCAGAAACTCGAATTTGTCAGAAAATACACTCCTTTCGTATTAATTTTAGGGTTATATTCGATTTGGTTTCATTCGAATTTATCTAAATTCGAACTTAGCATAAAATTCGAGATTGTCATATTTTCGAATTTGTTGATTTCAAACTTAATTTCGAATTTAATTTCAAACGAATTTAATATTAATCAAATTCGAAATTCCTTAAGTTCGAAAGGATTGTTTAAATTAATTTCAAATTAAATTAATTAAGTTCTAATTCAAAAAATAATTTAGAAACAATGACAAGTTTGCAAAAGTTTATTGAAATGGATCATGAAGTTGGTAAGGCAAATTCACCACCCAAGCTGATGAGGTTGGAAGATTATTACTGGTGGAAGGATAGGTTTGCCAACTTTGCTCTCTTTAATGATATGTGGATTTGTATGGACGAGGGATACATTCCACCTACTCACGTGTTTGAAGGTCGTCAGCGAGTCCTTACTTATCAGAAGATGAAGGATGACGACAAGAAACTATATGAGGCAGAGAACAGAGCGTTTTCTATTATCCGCATGGCACTAGAGAAACGGTGTGAGGGAAATCCGCGGGTTCGGAAAGGTAGAACGGAGATGCTCAAGCAGCAGTTCGCAATTTTCAAGGCGCTGAAAAATGAAAAGCTGGATGAGACTATCACAAGGTTCTATCACTTGTTGACAGATTTAGACAATCACGATGTCGAGTATCGTGAATTAGAGAAGATTGAGAAGCTTCTATATGCTTTACCAGCAAAATGGGAGATGTACGTAGCGCTGATAAAGCATGATGAAGAGAAATTTTGACACTCTAACTCTAGAAGGAGTCATTGTAACGCAGAGGGCTTATAACTTTCAGTTGATGAAGAAGGAACGGGAATATGACCAAGTACAGGATCCGGTCATGTATTTTGGGTAGTCCAAACCTTCAGCCGCAAATGACTAAAGACAACTACAACATTCTATATGGGCGAAACATCAACTCCAGTAGAAGTAGACGACTCAGGCAGCCGGGCTTTCTTAGGGTACTCCAAACCGGAAGAAAAACCGACTCAATCCGCATCTACATCTCAGGGATACACAAAGATGCCAATGAGCGCAAAATCAGCTTAAGATCGTCTGAATCTGTTGGCTTCATTTGTCGCCGCATACGACAACTGCGTTCAACGTAAAATAAATGATCCTGCGCTATGGGATGAGGACTATGATCAAGTGGATCCAGATGATTTAGAGGAGATGGATCTTCAATGGCAACTGGCAATGGTGACTCAGAGAGTCTAGAGATTCATAAAACGGAGGCAGAAATCTGAACATTAGCAATAATAAGATTGGATTCGACAAATCCAAAGTTAAGTGCTATAACTGCCAAGGGTTAGGACATTTTGCTCGAGAGTGTCAAAGACCCAAGGTTGAAAACAATCAGAATCAATCACATGGGAGATATCAGCCTACTAATTCAAGTAATCAAGTGAACATAGTTGGTCTGTTAACGAATGTCACATCTAACAGACAGCTTGATGGAACGTACGACTGGAGTACACATCCAGAGACAAATGCTAGAGCCTTTATGGCTGAAGTAACAGATTCTGAGGATGGAGAGGAAATAACTGAGGATAGAAAACAGAATGATACAAGTCCTATGTTAGTGGAGAAGACAGAAAATCAGACAGTTCTAGAGTTTGTCGTGCAGATGGCTAACGTGGAATCTGTTCACTCAAAGGGAATTGTAAACTCTTCTACATTCCATGACTTATGTGTTTTTTGTGCTACTTCCAACGATAGATTGAATTTAGTGCTACAAACACATAGTAATTTAACAGCTCAAATTGAATCATTAAAATCAGACAACGCTAGCCTTCTTGATATCAAAGAGGATCTTAGGGATAATCTAAAAGCATATGCTCAAGATGTAATAGTTCTTGAAGACAAACTAAGTGAGCAGTGTGTTAGGATAGAACTGATGCATGAGCATGTTGAGGCTTTGACCAAGCAACATTAAAGAGGTAGAACTAGCTGAAACTAAGGTTAAGGTTGCAGAGGTAAATAGTAAATTAGAAATGTTTAGGAACTCTTCACTGAATCTAGAGAAAATATTTGATGCACAACGTCAATCTAAGAAACCAGTAGGTATAGGTTATAAAGAGAGTCCTCTAGCTTTTAATGATAGCTATGTGCCTCAGCCTCAGGAAAAAATTGATAAACCAGTTGAATCAGAGGTAGCAGCAGAACTTGTATATGAGTCTGATAGGGAAAAAGCAACTAAGATGACTAATAACAATGCCACGATTTAGAAAGTCAAATTTGTGCAGTCTTCTAGTAATAACATTCTGGGAGAAGCTAAACCTGACTTTAATAATCAGAGAGAAGAAATAGTCACTGTAGTTGAGAAGAAAGAACATGACACTAGTGAGAGACCTAAGTCAAAGGGCACTCATAAGAAGTCTATTGATAAAATGTCTTGTTTTAGATGTCATGAAAGGGGTCATGTTGCTTCCAGTTGTCCATATAGGAAGGTAGAATCTGCACCTAATGTTGGAAAGCCGGAACAACCTAAACCCTCACTAAGTGTAGCAAGCGCAAGTAGTTCTCAAAACACTGAGAAGATTGTGCAAGCCACACCAAAAAATGCTGTTAGACATGCACCTGTGTCAGGTAGACCAAATGAAGTGGATAGGACTAATTCACCGAATAGAGTTCCTAATCAATCTAAGTCAATACCTCAACAAGTCTATAAGAGTACAACACCTAGAAGAGCTTACACTCCGGTAAGGTCACACACTAATGTAAGACATCAGACACCAGGTAGAGCCCAGGGATATCAATCTGAAATGCCCTATAATAAAAATTATTCGAGGGCTCAATAGCAAATGCCTACACAAAGGCCAAGAGTGAATACAGATCACTCTGCACCACAACAAGTTCTCAGTCAAACACCCAAGTCACCTGAAAGGAGAGATGGGTTTTTGAAGGAGTTCAAGAATGTGGATGAGAATGGTATTACCAAGTCAGTCATGGCTTGGGTTCCCCGTGATAACTAACTTGTTTTCTTTCATGTGCAGGAGCTAACTACAGGTCTAAACAACAAGTGGTTCGTCGATAGTGGTTTCTCAAGACACATGACTGGGGAAAGGAGTCTGCTCACAGACTTCAAGGGAGGGAACAAGGGTGTTGTATCATTTGCCAAGAACAAAGGAGGAAATATCACAGGAACAGGAGTGATTACTAATGAGACTATCACACTTGATCAAGTATATCACGTTGATAGAGTTGCTCATAATCTGATTAGTGACTCTCAGATCTGTGATAAGAAGAATTCAGTGTTGTTTACTGATACTGAAGCGTTAGTGCTGAAGTCGGGATTCAAGATACCAGAAGAGTGGATTATGATGAGAGCCCCAAGGAAAACGATTTGTACATTCTGGACATGAACATCTCCGATTCGTCGAT
Source organism: Centrapalus pauciflorus (assembly GCA_020465985.1). Lineage (NCBI taxonomy): Eukaryota > Viridiplantae > Streptophyta > Magnoliopsida > Asterales > Asteraceae > Centrapalus > Centrapalus pauciflorus. The sequence continues at coordinate 1,306,273 of JAANYP010008403.1, forward strand.
GGGTACTATCTGTCTATTATCTAAAGCTTCAGCGACCGAATCAGTCTTATGGCACAGACGCATGGCACACATGCACCTAAGAAAAATGAACTATATCACTAAACATGGACTGGTGTAAGGTGTCCCGATGAAGAGATTTTAGTTTGAAGACAAGTGTGTACCGTGCAAGAAAGGCAAACAACACAAGAAGTCACACAAGTCAAAGACTCAGAACTCTATAGCTTCCACTTTCGATTTGTTGCATATGGACCTGTTCAGACCAATCAACTAAAGGAGTATAGGTGGTAGTTGGTACTGTTTAGTTATCACTGATGATTACACATGATTTTCATGGGTTTTTTTAGGTACGAAGGACAAGACAACTGCAAAGTTATTCGGGTTCTTAGACCAAGTCGAAAACTCCTATGGGACGCGGGTAAAACGTATCAGGAGTGATAATGGAACGGAGTTTAAAAACACAATAACTGGTGTATATTGCCTATCTAAAGGCATAGTGCATCAATTTACTGCACCTTATGAGCCACAACAAAATGGGGTGGCAGAACGGAAGAACAGGACCTTGATTGAGGCAGCAAGGACCATGCTCTCGGATTCAAAGCTTCCTACCATGTTTTGGGGGGAGGCAGTGAATACCGCTTGTCATGTTTTAAATCGGGTCCTTACTGTCACCGCTGCCTTGCTAGCTTTAAATAAACTTTAAGACAAACTAAAAACACTCTATTGTATGTCAATAAAGAACTGTGTCCGACGTTTGCCTTTTAAAGAAAATTTGCAATACCGAAAAGTTAAAATCATTGTGTGTATGCCTTGATCATAAAAGTATGTTTAAGTATGGGACGCGTAAGGTAGTTTCTTGATTAATAAAAATGCCAAGGGATATTTCAAAGTGTAACATGTTTAAAAGGAAAATAATACCGACAATCCTAAGTGTGATAGTGTAATACTGAAAGTGCGTCACCGCTATTTGATTGAACCTTCTTTGACTATCTCGCAAAAATATTCTGTTAGTTTAGATCGTAAATTTTAAAAAGTATTTTTGAGTAGTTTAAGTTTAATTCTTATTTTATTTTATTTTACTTTATTTTATGTTATTCAAAGTAGGAAAAAGGTCAAAGTTACTAGGATACGTTTTTGGTTGAATAAACAAACATTGCATGAAAATCTATTGCTTGGTGTGAATAATTTTGCAAGGTTTGTTCCGTTACACGAAAAAGTTGAAAAAGTTGAATTTTATTCAAGGATTTTCAAAATTTTCAATTATAATCAATTTTAAGACAAATTCGAAGTAACCTTCGAATCTGTCAGGAAATTCGAATTTAATGCAAGTTCGAATGAAGTTGGTATAAATAGGTCAACAGTGAATCATTAATTCACCTACATTCAATTTTAATCCTTCGAACTTTTGGCAGGCGATTTCGAACTTAGTTCTTCGAATTTACCGTTTCGAGTTTATCACTATTTCACGAAGTTTTGCTCGTTGTTTTCGAACCTAACAACACAATTAGGTATAATAATCAGTATTGTACAAAGTTTGGGTAGTTTAGGACTCATTTATAGCATAAATCGACTTTATTTGAAGCTTTTTGGGTTTTAACTTTGTGGTTCAAAATCACAAGTTTTAACCGGTGAAACTTCAAATAAAGTACATATAACTTCGACTAGAACCCAATAGGACTAGACTATGATATTTGTTAAGTCAAATGAGGTTAAAATCTTGGAGTTTTATTTGAAAATGACCGACTTCGAACATGTTCATCATGTTCGAACTTGTCAGAAAATTCGAATTTGTTAACATATCAACAAATTCGAATTCAGCCAAATTTGAACATGGGAATGCTTTAATAAAATAAATTCAAACTTGTAGAAATTCGAATGTGTTGGATTTCGATCTTACGTAAGTTCGAAATAAAGCAAATTCGAAATTAAACAAGTTTCACTTTTATTTTTCATTACTAATATTAGTTGTTGTTTTTATATGCAGATATGGGTGATAGAGCTTGCTTCAATAAACATAACATGGTTATATCCGTAGATCGAGAGCTACCTGAAGCTCAACCATTTCGACAAATGGTGGAATGTTTGACACATTCAAGGGTTGCTTATGCATTGACCCATAACCTGCAGATAATCTTGCCATATGTAAGACATATTTGGGAGCACCTCCAAGTAGACTGTTCAGTGACGCCGACAGTATTGCGAACAAGAGTTGGGGGCAGCCCACTGTATTCTCAACTGATATGCTTCGTCAGATACTTCAGTTAGGCTCTGAAGACCAAGAGGCGGGGCCCATTGATTTTCCAGCAAATATAAGGCAAGCGGCCTTCTTACGTATGGGATACGCCCAAGATATCACCAAAGCCGCGTATGTGAAAAGTTGCTTGATCGGGCAATGGCGTTACTTGGTGCATGTATTTATGGTCTGTTTTGCGGCGAAAAAGGCCGGATTTGATTACATATTATCAAAGACGCAATCGGCAGTGACAGCAGTCGTATATAACAAGCGCTTTAGCTTTTCAGAGATGTTCTTTGCTGAGTTTGTGCATCAGATCACAGCTCCAGTCCGTGAAAGATTTTTGATGTACCCGCGCTTCGCGATGATGCTTATACGCCACTTCTTGCAAAATCTGCCTCAACTTCCAGACACTCATGGCATGGCTATTATCGATAAGTGAATATTCGCTGACTGCCAGTCACACATTGCACGCAAGGCTGAGCAGGTCACGCCTCAGGTGGCACCTTTGTTTGGAGCCGTCATCGACCCAAATTTTGTGGCTCCGGAAGGAGAAAACTGGGCAGGAGAAGCTCCTCAACCGCAGTAACCGCAGCAACAGCCACCACCACAACAACAAGCACAACAGCAACCGCGCAGGAGGCAAAGAGGTCCAGCCAGTCAAATTCAGGCATCAAGGCCATCCTCCAGCAGACTTTCAGAGTCTACGGCAGCAGGTCCATCAACGGACGCTGCAAGCCCTTCAACCTTGGCCTCCGAAATTGATCAAAGGGTAGAGAACCTAGAAGAAATATGCGCTCTAGGAATTCAGGCCCAGCAAGATATTGCAGCTGAATTGATTCATGATATTTTGGAATCCAATTCAGTATCGCGATATATTCAAAGCCATTGATGAATATCAGCCACCCGAGTGTGAGGAAATGGACACTGAGGTCCCGGTGGCAGGAGTTACAAAAGAAGTTATGCAGACTGAGGCAGAAGGTCAACCAGCGACCGCCTCAGAGTCTGAATCTAGTTCTCAGGAAGTAGAAGAAGTAGAACTTGTTGATCCGGCCATCCGAATTGGCAGATATGGATCAAGAATAGTTGTCAGCACGCGAGAGATGACAAGAAGAGCGGGTGGGGATTTAGAGAAAGATGACTCTGATTTTGAAGGGGAAAACGAAGTTCCCCTCGTGCCTATGCATAGGGCGAGGAGGCATCGATTTATGCAGGGAGGTCCGTCCACCTCATCTCCTGAACCTGTAATACCAGCTGCTCAACCATCCATCACTCCATCACCCTCTACATCCATTCCATCAACATCATCGACATTCACAGACAATCAACGGTTTACAGAGCTGAAGGGCAAGGTGGATTTCCAGACAGTCCAAATTTTCCAGCTATCTACAGTACTGACAGAACTTCAAGCCCATAATGCCAGACTTGATTAGGAAAACGCTGAGTTGAAAACAACTGTAGCAGATCAAGCGTCCGAGATACAAACGATGAAGTCTATTCTGGAGTAGTTAATGAAAAATGTACAAGCTCAGGGGGAGAGTAGCTGCAGAGAAACTGAAATCTTGAGGAAAGATGATGAAGGCAATGATCCCGATTCTGGAAGAGAAGATGAGCTAGCAGATCTTTCGACTGCTCAGTGAGCATCAATTCAAGGGGAGCCCAGTCAGTCAAAAATGGAAGAAGGAGTTGAAGGTGAAACTTCAAAGTCTGTTGAGAGCGAAATGATTGAGGCTCTGATGCATATTGAAGAAGAAGAACTAATATTTTATTTTGAGGATGAGATTGAAGATCTTGACGAAGGGGAGTTTGTCCCAGAAGATATATCAGAGTGAAAATCTGATGAAGAAGCTGTAGAAGACGAAGACGATGATTTAAATGAAGTAATCATTCCGTCACAGCCTATAACAGAACAATATGTGCACAATGATCAAAATGTGATTGACATAGATGAAATTAAGTTGGCATCTGTGGATGATTTAGAAATTGATACAGCTGATACAAAGCAAAGCAGAGAAGAATTGATAAATCTTTGGTTCCGAAAGGAAGAAAAGAAATCAGAGCTGAAAATGAAGAAAAGGATGAGAGTACCAAATTCTGGAAACCTCTCTGGTGGAATATTAAGTTGGTTCTTTGATAGAGAACTGCAGCTATTTGTGCTTAAAAGAAGAGACGGGCTTCAGTATTTGAAGAGAACCTTGAAGGTTTTTAATACATTGCCCAAACGTGAGGTGAAGGAGTTGGCCTGGAAAGAGCTTATAAACCTTGGAGATGACCCCTATGTTGAAGTGATTGCTAAGATTATCAGAAGGGAAGGTAGATCTGGAAAGTTTGAAAGGCTAAAGCCAAGGTCAGGCAAGAGAGTAGTTGACGAGACGAGAACGGATCCTCATACTGGTAAACCATGGGCTAAGATGGTTTACAGACCAGTCCATTGCTTGAAGAAAGTTCCGTTAAACTCTATGCCACAAGATGTACTTGCAAACATGAAGTGGTGGTACGTAGACAACGAAACAGCTTTAGCCGTTATGGAGGATCTAGAAGACAAGGTGATTTTGAAGGTATACGATCCTCTACATTTGATCAGTCTATCCAAGGATGACATGCAAAAGCTTCATGATCAACCACTTTTCTTCCAGGAAGACTGGAGATCTGAAGGTAGGAAGTTCCAAAAGATAGTTAGAGTTTGTATTGATCAAGGATTGTATGCAGGTAGTAATTTATATAGTACTAGTACTTAGACAAAATAGAAATAGTTAGAAGCTATCGTCAAGGAGGAGTCTGTTAGTGCATCCTGTGTGACGATAGCAGTCTAAGTATAGACAATATTTTGTAAACGTCAATTTACTAATTATTGCATATTAACAAGTGTTTGATGTATGTTTGTTTGTTATATGTTTGATTATATATGTTTGATATTGATTGTATGTATGTTTGAACTTGATGAAATGTGTTACAATAAGTTCAAACATAAGTTCAAAGATAAGTTCAAACATAAGTTCAACGATAAGTTCAAAGATAAGTTCAAACAATACGATTCAAATTTATAGAGGACAAGTTCGAAAGGCCTTGGGCTTATTCGAACTTGTCCTAGGCGAATTCGAACTAGGTGTTATAATTAAGGGTTAATTCGATTAATTAACAAGTTTTTTGTAGAAGTTAATCAGAGCTTAAGCAAAAGGAGATCTCGAACTTGCAAGTGTCAGAGAGTTTGTTCTTGGAGAGAATCATGTGTCGGGGCATTCCGTTGTTCGTCTATCACAGTGTGTGTCTCCGGTTTTCGTGTGCGTGGTCTATCCGTCAAGCCGCTAACGAGGATTCCGCACTCGTTGGATGGTGTCGTTTCAAGATAGGATCCGTAGGAAGGCGACCTTACAAAGAGATTAGATCAATTAACCTCAATGATATACTCTAAGAATGAAAAATTAAGATTCGTAAAAAAAATAAGCACATAAAGTTAGTCAACTTATAGAATTAAATCAGGAGAAAAAAATTATAAAAATAAAACTCCCTCTAATTCAATACAGCTTCGGAGTTGAATTCAGTCTTTCAGAATCGGGTTCTAATCTGAAGGATTAGAAGCCTTTGTTGCGGAAGCTCGGGTTTCAGTCTGATGTAACTGAAAGCCTTTAGCTCGGGTTCTGTACTGGGGAGTACAAAAACCATTTCCAATGAAGATCGGGTTCTAGTCTGATATGACTAAAAACCATTTTCCAATGTGGACCAGGTTCTAGTCTGAATTAACTAGAAACCCTTGACCTGCAAAATCAAGTTGTCTTTGGTATCCAAACAGATTTGGATCCAGACTTGTTAGCACTTTTGGTACCCATTTCAAAACGGGTTTTTGTACCCACTGGTACTTTGGTTTAGGTACCCACTACAGATTATATCTCTTTTCTTCTCCCTCAAATTCAGAAAGAAAATTTCTTTGAGTATTATGAAATTGAATATCTGAAAAATGAAAGAAACTTGAGCTTGAACGATTAAAATTTTGCACACTCTTCTTTCTGAAAAACTGTCCGGTGCTAGCCTTTTTCTGATAATACTTGGTATTTTTCTGTGAAGATGTTTTCTGATAAGAATAACCAGTATTTTTAGAAACTTTTGAAAAATTTTATTTTGAAGATTCACTAGTGCAAAACTTGACCGGAAGTTTTTCAGTTATTTTATCTTTGCTTTTGTGTATCTTTAACAGATACTTATGTTTAAGATCAGAAGATGAATCAAACTTAGTAGTTTTAGTTAGATTCTTTTCACTTTCATAAGATAAATCAGATTGATCAACTTTAGGTTATAAACAAACTGAAAGAATCTTAACCTCCGATTCTTTTGAAGAAGGAGAATCATTAAGTTGTTTAGTAAGATGATATATTTGATCTTCTAATCCTTTGATAATGACCAAATAAGAATTTCTGTCATCATCAAATGATTGGAAATCAGTTTTAAAAGATTTTTCTTTAATTAATAACACCTTTTTTTCATCTTCACATAATTTAGATTTTGCTTTGAAATCTTTTTCTTTAGGTAATAACTCATATCTTTCCTTCTCAAATAAATCTTTGGTTAAACAAATCTTTTTTTTAAGATCAAAAAACTCGTCAGAATTGTTTGTAACAAAACTTTGATCAGTATGATTTGTCTTAGAAAGTGTTTCTTCAAGATCTTTAACTTTCTTATGCAGCACAGTTCTTTCAGGCACAAGATAGTTCTGTTGAGTTGCAATCTGAAAATTTTCTTGTTTCAACTCATCAAGTTCTTTATTTAATTCTGATATTTTAAATTGATGAGCACAACTCTCAGACTTTTGTTTTTCTTTTAAGCTCATAATTTCTTCCTTCAGTATTAGTACATCTCGTAAAGCAAAAGCTTTATAAGTATTTAACTGAACAATGATATCATAATTATTCTTATGAATCTTTTCAGCTTCAGTAAGATTTACAATTAGCTCAGACTTTGAAAATTGTTCATATGTCATGTTGAATTGCTGAAAATGAATTTCCAAGATCTTTTATGGAAAAATTATTGAATTCTGATAAAAATTTGAAAAACTATATCTATCAATGATAACTTGTGAAAAATCAGATCTGAAATGACTTTTGACTTTGAAATTTCAGCTTTTATGCAAAAAAATGCCCGTAACTTTTTTTTGGAGTCGAATTAGGCCTCGAAAAATGCCCAAACTGGCTACGCCCTTTTTAGAAATCATAGATCTCGTTTCAAGCTTCGATTTGACGTATGGTAGGCCGTGTAACGATGTTCCAGTCAAAAGTTATGACCAATTGAAGCAGCAAAGGTCTAAATGGAAAATTGGTGATTAATGATAAAACTCGGATGAATAAGGAATCAAATTTTGGCATTGAATGATGAATCTCAAATTTGTAAGGATGAATATCGAATAAAGAAAATTGAAACTCGAACAAGGCAGTGTCAAACTCGATTGAAGAATGAATAATTGTAGGTCCCAAAAGGTTTCCATAATATGTTGCTCTAAGATGTAGAGGGGGGGGAGGGGGGGGGGGTTGAACATAGCTAATTTAAAATTCAACGCACTTTCTCAATGTTTGTATGTATTATCAACAAGTTTTAATTACAAACAAGCTTGAACTCCGGAAAGGTTCAAACTGAGATGACAGATACAACAGATGTTCTACTAATCTAAGACACACTCAGACCAGTTATAATGAATACACTCACAAAGATGAACTCACCGTTTACAAGACAAATAGACAGACAGTTTGAACTACAACAACTTGGACACACTCAACTGTTTTATTCAAGCAGACATTGCATGCATGAAAACACACTTCTTTGCACGTTCTGAATATCACACTCTTAGTTTTCTCTCATTCCTTAGGAACTTTCTTTTATACTCTCACAGAGAATCCCAGTGAAGCTTCCTCATTGGTTAAGGAGATAGTGGAGTGTCTTTCCAAAAAGATAAGAATGCTTTTCTGCATGTTCTGACAAAGCAGTACTTGTCTTTACATTGCAGAATCTTTGTCTCTTTCTTTTTGTCTCTGTTGCAGAAGGCTTTAACCAAAAGAGGAATGTCAACTTTAAACCTTTCGTCTTCTGGAATGGCAATTTTGATATAAGAAATGGGCTGTCACCCATTTCAAATATCCACTTTGTCTTCATGTCACAGAACAGCGTAGGCAGTCTTTGCAGATTCTATTTTTCCACTTTGTCTTCGAATTTGTAAACTGATCTCTTGGTCCAAGACAATACATGAGGACATGGAAACATATTCCATAAAGTGTTTAGCATATTCAGAAAGAACAGGTTCTGTTCACAAAGAACATAACACTTAGAATTTCTCCAAACTGCTCAACAGGTTAGAACAGCGTAGACAGTTTATATCCAGCCTGTTCAACAGTATAAAACACCTTCGACAATCTGCCTTAGTTGCAACAAATGCAACAGGGTAAGCATCTTTGACTATTATTGTATGTCACTTATTAGGTTTCAATAAGGCATTAACAGGCCTTAAATTATACCTACAAGTGCATCAAACAGGTTTGATTAATAATCTCCGCCTAAGATGTACAATAGGGTTGACTGAGGCCTTTTTGTGCCTAACAATCTACCCCTATTTGCAATAATCAGTCTAAGTTGATTCTATCAATGATCACTATATATTTTTACATTAGATTTGCTAGAATAAAATTGCAACATTGAATTAAGGTAAAAGATCTGTTTATATATATACTGATATTGATTGCAAACAACACATGTTTTTACAGAAGTACAACTAATGTACTAAAGTAAATTACAACTAATGCAATAAGAAGGATTACAAGTAATGTAATAAAGTACAACATATGTACAAGAAAAAATTCAACAAATTGAACTGTTGATGGTGGGAGCAAATAATGGTAAGCATGTCCAACTTATGGATCTTCAAGTAGTGGCCTTTCTTCAAACAATTGTTAAAAGTGGTCCATGGTCTCTTCTATTTATCCTACTTTATATCTGAGAAACATGAAGTCAGGGTGCTGAAGTTCTCCTCTCTCATAGAAGCCTTTAAGCTATTCCCAAATAGCTACTCTCCATTTTGATGATCGCTTGAAAGAGTTGGAGAGTCTAAATGCTATGAGCTGCTCGAGTCCAACCTTATGCAAATCAGATGCTCTCTAGAAACACATTTTCTTTGTTAAGAGATATACAAAAATTACCCCAAACTCAGGTTCTTCTATGAGCTTATTTCTTCAGGCTCAGCACCCCTAGGCAGACTGTGATTTACTCCTTTGATTTCAATAGCTAAAATGCCTTAATCGATCATCATTTGGAGTTCCTCAAGCTCAGTATCCTTCCTCTTTCTTAGACCTTAATCTTGGGTTCAACCACTGAGGTACCCTTAATTTGTTCTTTAGAGATCTGGCCCAAGTTTTTAACTCTTTCCATCAGCGTTTTGACATATGCCCTGATAGTCTTAGCAGTTTCAGATTTAGACTCACTCAGTGCAACTGCAAATTCAACCCATTCTCTGTACCCCATGTAAGCAACATCAGTGTATTCATATGCTTCCAATTCTAGACCCTCAACACCTAGCCTGATTATCTGAATCTTCCACTGCTTGCCTTTCTTTGAGATGGAGACAACTTTGACAATTGTTTCCTTGGCAAGGCTTCTATTGGCCATATCAAATTCCTTGCCAAGTTGTCAAAGTGTACTTGGGCTCTTGCTGAGGAGTATGCAGACTTCGACTTGATCACTGAGACCTGTGCACCCTTTTCTTTCTCTCTCTCTTTCTCAGTCACTGACTCTTTTGTAGCCTCTAGCAGTTTCCTTTGAACATCCAAGGAGGGCATTTTAACTTTTCTTTCATCCTTGTATGCAAAGGCCTCAGCAGCTTTGGTGGAGGCTTCTTCTTTCTTTTGTCTTTCCAAGATCTCAAGCTGCTCTTGTTTGAATTCGTAATTAGTGTCCAGTGCAACACCCATATCTTTGGGTTGTGTTTTGTCAAACTCGAGTTGAGCAGCCTTGAGATAGTTAGTGTCCACTGAGGTTTTTCTCTTACCCTTTGCTGTTGTGGCTACCACAACTTTAGCTTCTTCTTCCTCCTCTTCTTCAGTTTGTTCTAAAATCAGATGTCTCCTTCTGCTTGGCCTGACCCTAGGAATAGGTTCCTCCCCCTTAGATGGTACAGGGCTTGGAGATCCAGCCTGAGTAGGCTGAGCAGCTTAAGAAATTTTTGAGACACCTGCAATAGTACCTGTTTGGGGAATACCTGCTGCTTGTCCTGTTGAAGCAGATTTCTCCTTAGAGGGAGAAGAAGATTTCTCCGCCTTAGACTTGGTCTTCGAGGCAGATATCTTCTCCCCCTGTGATGGAGATAGCATAGAGCCTTCAACAACAGGTCTGCCTGAAGGAACAGATCCAGCAGGCTGGGTAATAGCAGTTTTTGCAGCAGGTTCGGAACCAACAAGGCAATGCACTAAGAAATCCAAATTTTCCTTAACCTCTGCAAGTTGGGTAATGCAGGTTTGAAGAGAAGAAGAATGAGAAGTGGCAACGGATGACAGCTGGGCAATAGCTTCCCTGTCAGATGCTATGAACACCAAACTTTGAAACTGTGCAAGATTCAGTTCAAGGGAATCTTGCATATCTTCAAAGTTTGAGGACACAGAATTGGACAGAGAGACTATTAAGGTATTCAGGCTGGCCAAATTGGAGGGGAGAGTGTTTGAGAAAGTGTCAACTAGAGCTGACAGCTGTTGGGAAATAGCTGCCAGTGTGGACACAGAGTCCTGTTGGTTGGAAAGAATTTAGGATAGCGAGGAGGATAGTTGTTGCAGCTGTGCAGTGAGTGCAAGCAGCTGAGAGGAATGATCAGCTTGGGGAGTAGGGGTTTGGGAAAGAAGTCCTGAATGAATCAAGGAACCCCTGAAGCTGGGAAGACATAGAGTCTGAAATAATGGGAGGTATGGATGTCATAGAAGTTTCCAAAGAACCAACTTTGTTGGTCAGCAGAGACAGCTGATCCTTCAAAGGTAGATCTTTAGGGGATGGAGGTGTGTGGGTTGACTTTTTGGATTGGGTGAATGGTGAGGAATGTGATGGTGAGGGTGAGGATTGAGGAGTATGTGGACCAGTAGGTGAAGGTAGGGAGAGTTTAGAGACTAATTCCATAGCCTGGGCATAAGTTAAATGGCCCAGCTTGGAAGGATCAAAGGGACCTTCAGCAATGGCTGTATCTGCATCATGAGGTGAAGTGGTAGAAGTTGGTGGCCTCTCAGATGCTGCTGGTATTGTAGCACCTTCATCAAGACCTGGGGTTGTTCCCTCAGTAGTACCTTGATTTTTAAGCACCTCTTCATGGGGAGAGGGGATGTGCATTTCAACATCATCAATGGTGAAGCCTAATGATGGAATGTGCACTTGGGAGCAGCCTCACCATAGGGATGTTCCATTCCCTCAGGTTCATCAGCTTGGGTTGATTGTCCCTCAACAGCTGTTGGGTGTGGAACAGCTGCATCACTAGGAGCAGAAGTTTGAGGCTGTTATGCTGGATTGTCTGTTCCAGCAGCTTGGGCACCTCGTGCAGACTCAAAGTGTGTATGAGAAGTATGAGGGGGTCACTGTGAGGACGCATTGTGGAGTTGAGAGGGCTCCTGTCTTTCAATGTTTTCAGCCTGTTGAGAGGCTTGGACAGTTGATGTGGCAGTCTCCTATTGTACAACTGGTTCTTGTTGGGAGGTACCAGAGGGCCGAGGGTGACTCAGGGTGGACTCTTTATGGAGTGAAGCCTACTCCAAATTTGCTAAACTTACTCCGAAAATAAGAGAAGCAGCAGGGGTTGCTTCTTTTTCAACTAACACCTGTTGGGAGGTGTCAGAGGGGCTAGTTTGGGAGGATGGTCTCTTTTTGGCTAAGGATTTGCGTCTGTTGTAGGATTTGAGGGATGAAGTGGAGGATGGATGTTGTGGGGAAGTGATGAGGGGTTCTGTATGGACTGGAGGTGAGACTATGTCAGAAACAGGAGGGTTAACCTGTTCCATGGTCTCAGGTGCCCCAGAGGCACCAGCCACAAAGGCTTCAGGTTCAACTGATGAACTAGGGTGAGTAGTCTGCTCCCCCTCAGCCACTGAGGCTGATGGGACGGAATTAGATGTTTTAGCCTTCTTGGGGACAGGCTCAACTTCACCAATTTGCAAGGCCCTCTTTATCTATTTGGGCCTTGATTTGGATTTTCGTTTGGGAGCAACTATAGCAACTTCTCCTCGTGGTAGCGGCACTAACTCCCACACTTCTAGCTTTTTGAATTGTGTCTTTTCTTCTTGCATCGCTTCAACCCAAGAATTTTCTTTCAGTGCCATTTGCACATTCTTCGGCTCTACTTGTGAGATAAACCACGAATAAAGGCAAGTGTGAAAAGCCTCGGAGTCATTAATCATCGACAACAACACTATGTTGTTATTCAAACTACTCCTAGTTCTGACACCAGACTGCGGATTTCCTATGATGCTTTCAATCGGATGACCCTTGTTTATCCTCGATGTTTCAATATCATCGACCCTAAGATTATCTCCTAAGTTTGATCCTATTTCACCTATCGGGGGAACGAATTCAGACGGTACATTTTCTTCCTCATGATCACTATATTCGGAAGTAGAAGTAGTAGTCTCTTTCTCGTTTGTAGGTAACTCAGAATCATTCTATGCTGAGACCTATCTTCTGTCGTAGGCTCAGAAGTTGATGGAAAGCTTGTCTTTGGAAAACCTTCACCGTCGTCATTCGGATTTAATGACGATAAGTTATTTTCAATTGTACCTGCATTTCCATCCAAAGGAATGTTAAATGAATCATACAATTTCTCATAATCAAATATCCATTCCGGACCAGTTTGGGGTTCATGTGTATAACTTGTTACATCAATTTTATACAAAGTTTCTACCATACCGCTACATTTGTTAAAAACCCTTTTGTTTTGTGAATTAGGAGCATAACCTAGGAAATAATCTTCGTCAGCCTTTTCACCAAACTTAGGTTGATGTTTCATTTTCATTAACGTACACGGTACCCCAAACGGTTCGAAGCCAGTTAAATTTGGTGGTCTTTTATTCAGAACTTCATAACAGGTTTTGTTCAATGATTTGACAGTAAGGACCTGATTTAAAACATTACAAGCGATCTTCACTGCCTCCCCCCAAAACATGGTAGGAAGCTTTGAATCCGAGAGCATGGTCCTTGCTGCCTCAATCAAAGTCCTGTTCTTCCGTTCTGCCACCCCATTTTGTTGTGGCTCATATGGTGCACTATATTGATGCACTATTCCTTTGGATAGGCAATATACACCGATTACAGTGTTTTTAAATTCCGTTCCATTATCACTCCTGATACGTTTTACCCTCGTCCCATAGGAGTTTTCGACTTGGTCTAAGAACCCAATCAACTTTGTAGCTGTTTCGTCCTTTGTACCTAAAAAGAAAACCCATAAAAAGCGTGACTAATCATAAGTGATAACTAAACAATACCAACTACCACCTATACTCCTTTTGTGGATAGGTCCGAATAGGTCCATATGCAACAAATCGAGAGTGGAAGCTATTGAGTTCTGAGTCATAGACTTATGTGACTTCTTGTGTTGTTTGCCTTTCTTGCACGGTACACACTTGTCTTCGAACTGAAAACTCTTCATCGGGACACCTTGCACCAATCCATGTTTAGTGATGTAGTTCATTTTCCTCAAGTGCAAGCGTGCCATGCGTCTGTGCCATAACACGGATTCGGTCTCTGAAGCTTTAGACAACAGACAGATTGTTCCCATCGACGAATCGGAGATGTTCATGTCCATCATGTACAAATCGTTCTTCCTTGGCGCTCTCATCATTATCCACTCTTCAGGAGTTCTGAATCCCGGCTTCAGCACGAACGCTTCAGTATCAGTAAACAAAACTGAATTCTTCTTATCACAGATTTGAGAGACACTAATGAGATTGTTAGAAAGTCTATCAACGTGATACACTTGATCAAGTGTGATAGTCCCATTAGTGATCACTCCTGTTCCAGTGATATTTTCTCCCTTGTTCCCAACAAATGATACAAATCCCTTGTTCCCTCCTTTGAAGTCTTTGACCAGACTCCTTTCCCCAGTCATGTGCCTTGAGCAACCACTGTCGACGAACCACTTGTTGTTTAGACCTGTAGTTAGCTCCTGCACATGAAAGTAAAGAGGTTAGTTATCATGGGGAACCCAAGCCATGAGTGACTTGGTAATACCGTTCTCATCCACAAACGTGAACTCCTTCAAAAACCCATCTCTCCTTTCAGGTGACTTGGGTGTTTGATTGAGAACCTGTTGTGGTGCAGAGTGATTTAAATTCACTCTTGGCATTTGGGTAGACATTTGCTATTGATCCGTTAAATAATTTCTATTATATGGCATTTCAGATTGGTATCCCTGGGCTCTACCTGGTGTTTGATGTCTTTGAGGAGTGTGAGACCTAACCGGAGTGTAAGCTCTTCTAGGTCTTATACGCCTATAGACTTGTTGAGGTCCTGACCTAGATTGAGTAAGGACTCTATTCGGTGAATTAGTCCTAACCACGTCATTCGGTCTAACCGACACAGGTACTTGCCTAACAGCAGTCTTTGGTGTGGCATTCACAATCTTCTCAGTGTTTTGAGAACCACTTGTGCTAGCTACACTTGGTGAGGGTTTATGTTGTTCAGGCTTTCCAACACTAGGTGTATATTCTACCTTCTTATATGGACAGCTAGACGCAACATGTCCCCTTTCATGACATCTAAAACAAGACATCTTATCAATTGACTTCTTATGTGTGCCCTTTGACTTTGGTGTCTCACTGATGTCAGTTTCTTTCTTTTCAACTATAGTGACTACTTCTTCTTTCTGATTAGTAACTTCAGGTTTAGCTTCTCCTAGAATCTTGTCACTAGAAGACTACACAAACTTGACTTTCTTAATCGTAGCATTATTATTAGTCACCTTAATTGATTTATCCTTATCAGATTCAGATACAGTTTCAGTTGCTACCTCTAACTCAACTGGTTTATCAGTTTTATCCTGAGGCTGAGGCACATAATTATCGTTAAAAGGTGGAGGACTCTCTTTATAACCTAAAACTACCGGTTTCTTAGACTGACGTTGTGCATCTAAGATTTTCCCTAGATTCAGTGAAGAGTTCCTAAACTTTTCTAACTTACGATTTACCTCTGCAACCTTAATCTTTGCTTCACCTAGTTCTACCTCTTTAATAGTAAGTTCTTTGGTTAAAGCCTCAACATGCTCTTACATAAGCTCTATCCTGACACACTGCTCACTTAGTTTGTCTTTTAGAAGTATTACATCTTGAGCATTTGCTTTCAACTTATTCCTAAGATCTTCTTTTATCTCTAGGAGACTAGCATTATCTGATTTTAAGGATTCTATCTGAGCAGTTAAATTGCTATGTGTTTCTAGAACTAAATTTAATCTATCATTAGAAGTAGCACATAAAACACATAAATCACGGAATGTAGAAAAGTTCAGAATTACGTTTGTATGATCTGATTCCACGTTTGCTATTTGTGCAACAAACTCCAGAATAGTCTGATTGTCTGACTTTTCCACCAACACAGGACTTGTATCATTCTGTTCTCTGTCCACTGTTACTTCCTCTACTCTGACATCCCAGTCTCTGTCACTTCAGCCATGAAGGCTCTAGCATTTGACTCTGGATGTGAACTCCAGTCATACGTCCCATCAAGCTGTCTATCAGATGTTACGTTTGTTAACAGACCAGCGATGTTCGCTTGATTACCCGAACTACCATGATGATATCTTCCCTGAGATTGATTCTGGTAGTTTTCAACATTGGATCTTTGACACTCTCGAGCAAAATGTCTTAACCCCTGGCAGTTATAACACTTAACCTTGGATTTGTCGAACCCAATCTTGTACACAATTTCCATATGCTGCAACAAACGAAGCCAAAAGATTCAGAAGAGTTTCGGATGATTGTGCACTCATAGGCATCTTTGTATACTGTTCAGAAGTAGATGCTGAGTGAGTCGATTTATCTTCTGGTTTAGAATACCCTAAGAAAGTCCGACTACTAGTATCTTCGACGTCCACTGGAATAGACGCGTCGCCCGTGAAGAAAGCTGTAGCTGTTTTCAGTTCACTCGCGGCAGAGGGTTTTGATTTTCTAAAATACATGTCTGGATCTTGGACCAGATCATATTCGCTTTCCTTCTTTGATTAACTGAAAGTTGTAAGCCCTCAGCGTTCCAATGACTCCTTCGAGAGTAACAGTTTCAAAGATTTCTTCATCATGCTTTATAAATGCTATGTACATCTCCCATTGCGCTGGTAAACATCAAGAATTTTCTCTATCTTCTCAAGTTCACGATACTCGACATCGTGATTATCTAACTCCGTTAATAAATGGTAGAACCTTGTGATTGTCTCATCCAGCTTTCATTTTTCAATGCTTTGAAAATTACGAACTGCTGCTTAAACATCTCGGTCCTTCCTTTTCTAACCCTCGGATTTCCCTCACACCGTTTCTCGAGTGCATCTCACAACTCTTTAGCTGTACGATGATTCCTAAATGTGTGTAGAATCTCCTGAGGCAGTGCCATGCGAATAATGGAAAACGCTCTGTTCTCAGCCTCATATAGTTTCTTGTTATCATCCTTCATCTTCTGATATGTCAGGACTCTCTGACGACCCTCAAAGTCCTGAGTGGGTGGAATGTATCCCTCGTCGATACAGATCCACATTCGCAAGTCATTAAAACGAGCGAAATCAGCAAACCTATCCTTCCACCAGTAGTAGTCTTCCAACCTCATCAGATTTGGTGGAGAATTTGCCTTACCAACCTCGTGGTCCATTTCGATAAACTTTCGCAAACTAGTCATTCTTTCTAAACTTTTTGAATTAGAACTTAATTACTTTAATTTGAAATTAATTTAAATTAACCCTTCGAACTTAAGTAAGTTCGAATTTGATTTATATTAAATTCGTTTGAAATTAAATTCGAATTTCAATAAGTTCGAACCTATGAAATTCGAAATTCTGACAAGTTCGAATGCTAGCAAATTCGAATCTCATCCAAATTCGAATGAAACCCTAAAGTAAATTCGTGAGGAGCGTATTTTCTGACAAGTTCGAATTTACAGACAAATTCGAAAAAACCCTAATACCTCCTATGTTCGAGCGCCGCAAGTTCGAAAAACAGAAAAGTTTGATTTTTTCAAGTTTTCAGTTTAAATCAATATTTTTAAGCCTAAAAATACTCATTTCGACCAAAAAGGTGAACCAATGTAAACTTTTTCTCCGTTATCTGGCTTGTATAACTTGAAAAAGTAACTAAAAATGTGATTTTTCCCGTCCAAACGCCAAGAAACCACGGATGTTGTTTATGAACACGAAGAACACCAAGAACACCCTTATGCCTCTGATACCACTTGTAAGGTCGCCTACCTACGGATCTTATCTTGACGCGACGCCGTCCAACGAGTGCGGAATCCTCGTTAGTGGTTTGAAGGATAGACCACGCACACGAAACACGGAGACACACACGATGATAAACGAACACTAGAACGCCCCGACACGTGATTCTCTCCAAGAACAAACACAAAAAATCGCCTTGCAAGTTCGACATCGCCTCTGCCTTAATATCTGATCGAGTTTTGCAAAAGTTGTTAATTAAAACGAATTAACCCTTAATTATAACCCCTGATTCGAACTTGCTCTGGACAAGTTCGACCAGTCCCAAGGCCCTTCGTACTTGTCCTCTATAAGTTCGAACCAGTGACTCTGAACTTACCTTTGAACTTATGTTTGAACTTATTTTTTCACTTATTGTAAAACGTCAATTACAACCAAGTTCAAACATACATACAATCAATATCAAACATATATCAAACATATAACCAACATATATCAAACAAATTGACTATTACAAAATATCGACTATATTTAGACTGCTATCGTCACATAGGATGCACTAAAAGATCCCCTCCAAGATAGGCTTGGATTTGAGCAGGGATATGTTGACTGAGACAATGATTGACTTTTTATGCAGATTGGCACCAAGAGTCAACAATCCTTTGAAGCTTGGCATGTTTTGTGTCTGTTTCTCTCTTTTCTTCTAACAAGTTCAGTTTCCAACTTATGGAAGCTGTCCAGTTTACTAGTTTTTATTTCAAGATCAGTTTTCAGCTTGGAAATTTCAGACAACAAAACAATATGCTTCTCAATAGCAGCTTTTAGATAAACAAGCAGATACTCAAACATTTTAACTTTTTCATCAGAACTGTAATCCACAAAATTATGTACCTTATACATCCTTGTTGGGTTCCAATTCTCCAAGCTGCTGAGAGCCTCAGCTTCAGCCAGGTCTTGTTTGAAGTTGCTTGTTGATGGGACATCAGTGTTGGCCATCAAACATTTGTTATCTTCTTCATTTGAAGATGAGTCCCTTTTGCCTTTTGGAAGCCATTGAGTCTTCCAACTTCCTCAGCTTAGCCATGGCTATTAGGTACTTAACTCCGTAGCCATCGTCCCTGTTTGTCATGTATGGTTTGGATGATGGGCCAACAGCTTTAGACACACAGTCATCAGCTATATGGCCTGTTTTGCCACATTTAAAGCATCCTACCTTAGTTTTATTAAATGCCTTCTTTTTTATGCCACCTGACTTCTTCTGCAGCATTCTTCCACGAAACCTCTTCTTGTTGAATTTTCTGACAAGAATTACAATCATTTGCTCATCATCTAATTCAGCAAAATCTTCACAGTCTTCCTCCTCAAACATTTCTTTTCTTTCATCATCAGCCTGTTGATCAGGTTGTGTGAACACATCATACACCTGACCAGCAGGTTGTCTCACGTTGGCTACTAAGGCATCACCTCTTTTGGACATCTCCAATGCATTTCTTTTCAGTTGCCTTGATTGCTCATCATTTAGTAAAGACCCATATAGATTTACAAGGTCCATACTTTCGATGGTGCCTGAATTTCTTAGAATAGTAGAGAAGTAATTCCATTCCTCAGGCAGAATGTCCAAAAATTTGTTTACAAAGTTAGGCTGTCCTTGGTGATCCCAACAACTTTGAGATCATTGATTAGAGCAGTGAATCTGGTATAGGTTTCAGTGAGAGACTTCTTTGGCTTTGAAAAGAAGAGTCCATACTGTCTAACAAGATTGTTGATCCCGTTATCCAGTGTGATAGTGGGACCATCATAAACAGTACACAAAGTATCCCACATCTCCTTTACAGTCTTCATTTTCTCAACCTGTTTGAACACATCATCAGGAAGAGAAATAACCAGGATGTTCCTGACCTTTGCATCAAGAGCAACCAACCTTTTGTCTTCATCAGACCATTGAGCTTTTGCATTTTCAAAGGTTCTGATCTCAAGAACAGCTCCTTCAGCAGCAAGAGTGATAGTAGTAACAGAGGTTGGCACATAGGGACATTCCATTACTATCTCTGGTAGTTGTACATCCAGATTCTTTAAATAGAGTATCATTCTGCACTTCCAACCAGAGAAGTTCTGATGATTGAACTTGGGGGGTTTGGCCATTGAACCATTGTCATAGTAAGAGGAGGAGCTGGCAGCACTGTTGTCCATGGGGAAATAGGGAGAATGAGAGATCTAGAGTTAACACACACTCTATCCACTCTGATACCAGTTGTAGGTCCCAAAAAGGTTTCCCTATTGTATTCTTCTATTCTGTAGGAGGGGGGTGAATTCCGCAAATTAAAACTCAATACTCTTTTCTCAATGTTTGTGTATATTATTAACAAGTGTTAGTTACAAACAAGCTTGACTGCTGAAAGGTTCAAGCTGAGATGGCCGATACAACAGATTTTTAACTAATCTAAGACACACTCAGACTAGATACAATGAATACACTGACTAAGATGAACTCACTGTTTTACAAGACACAGATGGACAGCTTGAATAAGAACAGCTTGGACACACGATACTGTTTTATTCAAGCAGACTTGCATGCATGAAAACAACCTTCAATGCACGATCTGAATTTCTCACTCTTGGTTATCTCACTATCCTTTGAAGCTTCCTTTTATACTCTTACTGAGAATCTCAGTGAAGCTTCATCATTGGACAGGGAGATAGTAGGATGTATTTCCAAAAAGACATTACAACTTTTTTGCACATTCGGATAAAGCAGACTTGTCTTCATGTGGCAGAGTCTTTGTCTTTTTCTTTTTGTCTCTGTTGCAGAGGCCTTGAACTAAAAGAGGAATGTCAACTTTGAACCTTTCATCTTCTATTAAGGCCATTTTGTAAGGTCTTGCACTACACAGATCTATCTAGACGCGACACCGTCAACGAGAGCGGAATCCTCGTTAACAGCTTGACGGATACAACTCTCACACGGAACAACGGAGACTATCACAACGCTGTATGGACGACGACGAACGCACCTACGAGATGATTCTCACCGAAATAACGTAAATATTTCTGATAAACTCGAAATCGCCCTTTTGCTTAATCACTCTCGAATTCTGCAAAAGTCTCTTAATGATTCGAGTCTATCCCTAATTATAGAGGACCATTCGAGTTTGCTATGGGCCAAACTCGAATCAGGCCCAAGGCCCATTCGAGTTTGTCCCCTAGACACTCTCGAATCTACCAAATAATTCACATTCGAATCTGCCTTTTCACATTCGAATCTACCATAAATTCGAATGCTATTAACTTGTGAATTCGAATTTGCTCTAATTTCGACTTTCACATATTAAACCTATATTTGAACTTATGTTTTAACTTAACTTATTTTTGAATTTATCTTTGAACTTTATGTTTGAACTTCTTGTAATACATTACATCAAGTTCAAACATACATTCAATTACTATCAAACATATATAAAAAGATATATCAAACATTTGTTAATATTCAAAACTTACATAAAATGCTAATACTACTTAGACTACTATCGTCACACAGGGTGTACCAACAGACTCCCCCTTGACGATAGCTTCTAACTATTTACATTTTGATTAAGTACTTTGTTTATTTAAACTGCTGCCAGCAAAAAAACCTTCCTCAATACACACTTTAACTATGTTTTCATATTTTCTAGCCTCACCTTCCATATGTGCGTCGCTTGAGATTCTATGAGCGTGAAGCACTTGCAGGTCATCTTTGGAAAGGTTCACTAGGTGAAGGGGATCATAGACTCTTAGAATCACTTTTTCTTCGAAGTCCTCCATCACAGCTTCTCCTGTCTCACTTTCCACATACCACCAATTAAGGTTCTTCATGACGTCCTGTGGCATTGGCTTGAGAGGAACCTTCTTCAGACATCTAACTGGTTTGTATTTAATTTTCATCCACGGTCGACCAGTTAGAGGGTCAATTCGAGTATTGTCCATTACTCGTTTCCCTACCCTTGGATTGAGCCGCTCGAACTTCCTAGACCTCCCTTCTTTTCTGATAATCTTCGCGATTAGATCAGCATAAGGGTCGTTGCCGATGTTGATAAGCTCCTTCCATGCTAACACTTTTATTTAAATCTTTGGCAAGGAATTGAAGACTTTCAGAGTTCTTCTGAGATACTGGAGACCATCTTTTCGTTTGATAATGAATAGCTGCAATTCTCGATCAAAGAACGAGCTCAAAATATTTCCCGATAGATCTCCAGTACCCGGCACACGCATCTTCTTTTTCAGCTCCAACTCCTTTTGCTCTGCCCTGAACCATAATTTTCTTTTTCTTCGTTCGTAAGCTCTCTGGCAGGCTCTTCACTTGATGAATCAACATTTAAAGCAGCATTGACTACTTCTATGTTAATCACATTATTTCCTTCTATCACATATGTATCTGTGATAAGGTTTTGTTGAACAATGACTTCATTTGCTTCGTCATCTTCATCAACATAAATCTCGTCATCAGATTTCCAATCGGTTACGTCTTCAGGCACAAATTCTCCTTCTTCTAACTCTTCCATTTCGTCCTCATAATCAAAACCAAAGTCTAGAGGGTCTTCATCGAT
Organism: Centrapalus pauciflorus; assembly: GCA_020465985.1. Classification (NCBI taxonomy): domain Eukaryota; kingdom Viridiplantae; phylum Streptophyta; class Magnoliopsida; order Asterales; family Asteraceae; genus Centrapalus; species Centrapalus pauciflorus. Next base: position 1,328,483 of record JAANYP010008403.1, read on the forward strand.
ATCCATTAACGCTTCAATCATTTCATGTATCTCCGACTCTGTGACTTTTGAGGAACTGACTTCACCTCCCGCAGCTCCTGACTGTCCCGGCTCCCCTTGAATCTCAGCATGTTGAGCAGCAGAAAAATCTACTGGCTCATTATCTCTTTGTGCATTGGGATCATTGCCGTCATCATCTCCATCTCTGGGCAGCTCTTCCTGATCCCGACAACTTGTCTCCCCCTGAGCCTTTAGGTTTTTCAACAATTGCTCAATAAGGGAGCGCATTGATCTTATCTCGGCCGCCTGATCGGAAACAAAGGTTTTGAGCTCTAAGTTTTCTTCCTCAATCTTGCCCACCACTTTCTTCAATTCAGCATTCTCGTTATCTAATTTTGCATTATGAGCTTGAATTTCACCGAGAGCTGTAGTCAGACCAAAAATTTGGACTTGCTGGAAGTCGACTTTCCTTCTCAACGCAGAAAACCGTTGATTTTCCGTGAACATGGATGAAGTGGATGGTATGGATTGTATGGGAGTTGGAATGATTGGCGATGGAATGTATGGTTCAACGGGTGGTGATGGTGGTGGAATGTTTGTTTGAGCGGGTGGAGGTGGAGGTATTTCTGGCTGGGAAGCAGAGGCCGATGAAGCTCCCTGCATGAACCTATGGCGTTTTGCCCTTTGTCGATGTACTAGAGGTGCAACCTCCTCTTCTTCATAGTCTTAGTCGTCGGACTCCGCTGAAGCTCTTTTCCCTCTATCTTCTTCTTCAGTCACAACTAAACGTGATCCATACGTCCCCAGTTGGACGGACGGATCTTCTGTTTCTTTTTCAGCTTCTATTTCTTCCATATCCTCTGAGTCGGTACTCGATGTTGAGTTGTCTTCACCTGCTGGGTCAGGTTGATAGTTATCTATTTGTTGAAACACATCAATTTCTTCTTCTTGAGGCTCCAATAAATCTCCAATAAGTTCAGCAGTTATTTCCTCATTAGCATTTGGACCTGCTGCCCAAATCTCTTCCAATGTTTGTACGATCAGATCAGATTCAAATGGTGCATTTGAAGCTCCAGCTTCTTCCGGCTCTTGAGGTCGGCTTGTTGAAGGCCTATCTGCCTGATTTTGTTTCGCGGAAGGCCTCTGTCTTCTTCTCTGTTGTTGAGGGCGTGGTTGTTGCTGTCTTTGTTGCTGTGGCTGTTGCTGTTGAACTTGCACCTCTCCTGCCCAGTTGGCATCTTCAGGGGCTACAAAGTTCGGGTCGATTACAGCACCAAACAAAGGTCCCTCTACTGGTATAGCTAACCTTCCTCGATGGGAGGAGCAATCGGCAAATATTCTCTTATCGATGACCGCAACGCTCTGAAAATCGTTAAGCTGTGGCAGATTTGGCAAGAAGTGCCTGATTAGCATCATCACGAAGCGCGGATATAGTAGAAATCTTTGTTGTTCAGGAGCTGTGATTTGTTGAGCAAACTCAGTAAAGAACATCTCTGAGAAGCTGAATTTATGATTGTAGACTAACGCAATCATCCCAGACTGGATCTTTGAAACAATGTAGTCAAAACCAGCTTTCTTCGCAGCAAAGCAGACCATGAACACATGCGCTAGATATCGCCATTGGCCAATAAGCCCACTTTTCATATATGATGACTTAGTGATATCCAGACTGTAGCCCATTCTTACAAAGGTTGCTTGCCTAATGGCTAATGGGAAATCGATCGGGCCGTTCTCCTGCTCTTGCGTGCCTAGCTGCAGCACTTGGCGTAGCATGTCAGCTGAGAATACCAAAGGATGCCCGGCAATCCTTGTCCTCAAAACTGTCGGAGTGACAGTACAATCTACTTGCAGATGGTCATAGAACTGACGCACGTAAGGAATGACAATCTGGATATTGTGAGATAACGCATACGCGATTCTGGACCCCACCAAGAAATACACCATCTGGCGGAAGGCTTGCGCTTCAGGAATAGCATGGTCTGGAGAAATGACCATGTTATGCTTTGGAACAAAAATTCTATCCGCCATGTCTGCACAATATATCAAATAAAATATTAGAATTATTAAAAATGAATAAACTTGTTTAATTTCAAGTTTGTTTTATTTTGAACTTGTATAAGGACAAAATCCAACATTTATGAATTCCTACAAGTTTAATTAAATTTTAATTAAATAATTCAAATATAATGACAAACTCGAACAACAGATTCGAATGAACATCTATTCGAGTTTAGTGACCCATTCGAGTTTAATGACCTATTCGAGTTTAATGACAAACTCGAATCTGTCCAAGAACAGACTCGAATGAGTCGGCCACCATCATCACTAAAATCCATGATTTTAACCATGTTAGACTCAGAAAATCACATCTATTAGTCCTATTAGCTTCTAATCAATGATATTTGTAGTTAATTTGATTTTTCACCGGTTCAAAGTTTGTAATTTTGAAAAACAAACTTTCTACCAATAAAACTTCAAAATCCAATTATTTTGGCCTAAATGGAGTATAAAACTACCTAAATCTTGTACTATACACTTGGTTATACCTAGATCTACTGGTAGTATCGAACCCAAACGAGCAGAAACTCGACAAATAGTAGGTGTATTGAAAACGGAAAACTCGAGAATATATTCGAAATCGCACAGGTAAACTCGAAGATATAGATTCGAACGGTGGTGAGTTAATGACCATCACTGTTAACCTATTTATACCAACAACCTTCGAGTTTGTTGCCATTCTCGAATCTACTGACAGATTCGAGGCCCTGCCAATTCAAGTTTGGCTCAAACTCGAATTCAATCTGAACCCTTTGAAAATTTCGAAATTTTTTTGAAATAAATTCAACTTTTCCAACCTTTTCAACCTTTTTCGAGTAACGGAATAAACTATGCCAAATCTTTTACCCTAAGCACAAGATTTTCACGCAATGTTTATTTTATTCAACTAGGAACGCACCCTCAGTAATTTTTGACCTTTTTCCTAAGTAAGAATTAAAAATAAAATAAAATAGAATAAAAAATAAAATAAAATAAAGTTAAAATTTTGAACAAAAATTGAACTTAGACTAAACTGCATTATTTAAAACTTACTACCTATACTAAAAACTTAACAGAATATTTTTTATGAGTATAGTCAAAGAAAGGTTCAATCAGATAGCGGTGTCGCATACACACTTTCAGTATTTAAACTTTCACACTTAGGAATTTTTGATCCCTTTGATTCTTTGGCGTGACATACATTTCTAGCCGATTGTTGGTATTATTTTCCCTTTAAACATGCTACACTTCGGAATATCCCTTGTCCTTTTTATTTATCATGAAATTATCTTACGCGACTCAGATATAGATATACTTTTATGATCAAGCCATACAGACAATGAATCTAACATTTTGGTATTTGCAAACTTTCTTTAAAAGGCAAACATCGGACACATGTCTATATTAACACACACCAAAGTGTCTTAGTTTGTCTTAAGGTTTATTTTTAAAGCTAGCAGGACAGCGGTGACAGGTCTGTACCGACGTACAACAAAGTGACTTATCTTGCTAACCCGAATCAAAATAGAGGCAACAGGTCTGTACTTACGTACAACAGAGTTACATGTTTCTGACTCTCAATTCATTATGATTTTCCTATTCTTTTCGTTTTAAGATGTATTTGATGTTGCTATACATCCCCAGAAAGTTTGCATACCTCATTTAGACTCAAAGTTTGTATGTTTCGTACATAAAAATTAAGACCGATTGGTCATACATCTAAGTTAGTGACATGTTTGACTTTTTCTTGAATATTTTATTAGCCTTGGGACTTCCTATATGTATTATGCCTACCAACATATCATACTAGATAATTTACAACACTTAGAATTTAAGGTGCATTATGTGTGAAAGCTTAGACACTTAGAGTTTGTAACGACTATGCTAATTTTCGTCACTTTGAACCTATGCATCTAAGACTTAACTTCTTTTCTGATATTCTCTTTTTTTTTTGAATTTTTTTTATAGTTTTCTCTCTTTTTTTTTCTTTTGTTTTTCATAAGAAATAGCAAGAAAATAATATAGACTACTAACTTACTAAAAATAGAAACTGTCCAAATTTAGTAAACTTACTATAAAAGAAAGAAAGACTACTGCTATAAAAGGAAATAAAAATTCTACTAAGGTCAATTTACTCTGGGTTGCGCATTCCATTTAGTTGAATCAAATATTCAAACCGTGACTTATCAAAGACTTTGGTAAATAAATCAGCATTATCATCGTCCGTTGCCACTTTTACCAACTTGATTAAGTTCTTTTCAGCACAATCACGTATAAATAGATGTTTTATGTCTATGTGCTTGGTTTTATTATGTTTAACTGGATTATTCGTTATAGCAATTGTTGACTGTTATCTATCCTAATAGGAGTTTGAGTATAAGCCAAACCGTAATCCCGCAATTGTTGTTGTATCCACAGAACCTGTGAACAGCAACTACCAGAAGCAACATACTCGGCCTCGCACGTTGACACGGCTACCGACGTCTATTTCTTGCATTGCCAGGAAACCAGTCTCCCTCCAAGGAATTGACAACCTCCAGTTGTTGACTTGCGCGTCAAGCTGCATCCTCCATAGTCTGAATCCGTGAATGCCTCCAATTCCAGATCTCCCTCCGCGTGATACCAAAGTCCCAGCTTCGGTTTCGACTTGAGGTATCGTAGAATCCGCTTCACAGCTTTCATGAGCATCTCTTTCGGATTTGCTTGAAACCTAGCACAAGTACACACAGCAAACATAATGTCAGGTCTTGAAGCAGTTAAATACATAAGTGATCCAATCATGCCCCGATATAACGTCGGATCCACATCGGTATCACTCTCAGTACCCGATCCGAGATTGTGATTCACTTGAATCGGTGTGCTGAAGTGAGCTGTCAGTTTCGTCCCTTCCATCCCGAAGCGCTCTAATATGTCATAGACATATTTCGTCTGATGGATAAACATCCCTTCCTTCTTCTGGTCAACTTGCAACCCCAAAAAGAAATTCAACTCACCCATTGCACTCATCTCGAATTTCGACTTCATCACCTTCTAAAAATCCTTGCACATTTGCTCGTCTGATGATCCAAAGATGATATCATCGACGTACACTTGTACCAAGATGAAGTGTTCTCCCTTTCTCTTTACGAACAGTGTACTATCTATCCTACCTCTTTCAAACCCATTTTCTAACAGATGGTGGACAGAGTCTCGTACCATGCCATTGGTGCTTGATGCAATCCATACAGAGCCTTATCTAACCGATATACTCTATCTGGATATTTTGGATCTGTAAATCCGGGCGGCTGTTCTACATACACCAGCTCCTTCACTTTCCCATAGAGGAAAGCGCTCTTAACGTCTAGTTGATATACCTTAAAGCCCTTGAAGGAAGCAAAAGACAGAAACAAACGAATTGCTTCCAACTTTGCTACTGGTGCAAACACCTCATTGTAATCGATTCCCTCCTCTTGGTTGAGACCCTTTACAACTAACCTAGCCTTGTTGCGAGTGCCTATACCTCGATCGTCTCATTTGCACTTAAAAACCCATTTGGTTCCTATTGCTATTTCCCATCGAGGTAATGGAACTAACTCCCGTACTTCTAGTTTCCCAAACTGAGAGAGTTCTTCCTGCATCGCTTCAACCCAGGAGTTATCCATTAGTGCGATTTGCACGTTTTTCGGCTCTACTTGCGAGATGAAACAAGAATAGAGGCAGGTATGATAGGCCTCGGAGTAATTTATCATCGACAACAACACAGTGTTGATTTTTAAACTACTCCTAGTCCTCACACCCTCATTAGGATTTCCGATGATGCTTTCTATAGGATGGTTCTTGTTGATCCTATATGTCTCTATCTCGTCAATTCTCAGATTATCTCCTAAGTTTGATCCTATTTCACCTAACGGGGGAACAACCTCAGATTCTACATTTCCTTCCTCGTGGATAGTTTCCTCGGAGATGGAATTTTTTGTCTGAGACTGATTCCCATTTGTAGGTGCTTCTGAATCAGTGACTTCTGGAGATCCATCTTCAGTTGAATTAGGCTCGGATGTGGATTGAAATGTAGTCCTCGGAAAAGTATGACCTTCGTCATTTAGATTCAACGTCGCCATGTTCTTTTCGATGGTACCTGCATTTTCATCCAAAGGAATGTTAAATGACTCAAACAATTTATCATAGTCAAATATCCATTCCGGACCTGTTTGGGGTTCATGTGTATAACTTGTGACTTCAATGTTATACACAATCTCTACTGTACCATTTGTTTTGTTAAAAACCCGTTTGTTTGGTGAGTTCGGCACATAACCTAGGAAGTATCCTTCGTCTGCCTTTTCACCAAACTTAGGTTGATGTTTTGTTCGCAATAAAGTACATGGTACCCCAAACGGTTCGAAGCCAGTTAAATTAGGTGGCCGTTTATTCAAAATTTCATAACAGGTTTTGTTCAAAGATTTGACAGTTAGGACCCGGTTTAAAATATGACATGCGGTATTCACTGCCTCCCCCCAAAGCATAGTAGGAAGCTTTGAATCCGAAAGCGTAGTCCTAGCTGCCTCAATCAATGTCCTGTTCTTTCGTTCGGCCAGCCCATCTTGTTGTGGCTCATAGGGTGCACTAAATTGATGCACTATGCCCTTTGATAGGCAATATACACCAATTACAGTGTTTTTAATTTCAGTTCCATTATCACTACGAAGCCTTTTAACCCTTGTTCCATAGGAATTCTCCACTTTGTCTAAGAACCTGATGAGCTTGGAAGCCGTCTCGTCCTTTGTACCTAAAAAGAAAACCCAAGAAAATCGTGAGTAATCGTCAGTGATAAGTAAACAATACCAACTACCTCCTATACTCCTTTTGTTGATTGGTCCGAAGAGATCCATATGCAACAAATCGAATGTAGAGGTTATGGAGTTCTGAGTCTTGGACTTGTGTTCCTTCTTATGTTGTTTGCCCTTCTTGCATGGTAGACACTTATCCTCGAACTGAAAACTCTTCATAGGCACACCTTGCACCAACCCATTTTTCGTAATATAATTTATCTTTCTCAGGTGCAAGTGTGCCATGCGTCTGTGCCACAAAACCGACTCAGTCTCCGAAGCTTTAGATAACAAACAGATTGGACCCATCGAAGATTCAGGCTTGTTCATGTCGAGCATATACAAGTCGTTCTTCCTTGGAGCCCGCATCAATATCCACTCTTCTGGAATCTTGAACCCCGGTTTTAGCACTAACGCTTCAGTGTCAGTGAACAGCACAGATTTCTTCTTGTCACAGATTTGAGATACACTAATGAGATTGTGAACCAGTTTATCAACGTGATAAACTTGATCCAACTTGATCGTCCCATTAGTGACCACTCCAGTACCCGTGATGTTTCCTCCCTTGTTTCCCGCGAATGATACAAATCCCCGATTCCCACCCTTGAAGTCTGTAAGGACACTTCTTTCCGCTATCAAGTGCCTGGAGCACCCACTATCGACGAACCATTTGTTTTTTAGACCTGTGGTTATCTCCTGCACATGAAAGAAAATAGGTTAGTTATCACGGGGAACCCAAGCCATAACTGACTTGGTTATACCATTCTCGTCCACATACTTAAACTCTTTCAAATACCCATCGCTCCTTTCAGGGGACTTGGGTCTTTGAACCGGAGTTTGGTATGGTTCCGAGTGATTTAAGTTCACTCATTGCCTTTGAGTAGGCATTTGTTGTGGAGCTCTTGAATAATTATGATTATAATTCATTTCAGACTGATATCCCTGAGCTCTACCCGGTGTGTGATATCTACCAGGAGTGTGTGACCTAACCGGAGTGTATGCTCTGCTAGGTGTTGTGCTCCTATATTGTTGTTGTGGTCCAGACCTAGATTGATTAACGACTCGATTCGGTGAATTAGTCCTAATCACTTCTTTTGGTCCACCTTTCACCGGTATTTGTTTCACAGCTTGTTTTGGTGTAGCCGGCACAGTTTTCTCGGTACTCTGAGAACTACTAGTGCTCGCTACAGATGTTGTATGCTTAGTTTGTGCTGGCTTCCCTGTCTTAGGTGTGATGTCAACTTTCCTAAGCGGACAGTTAGAAGCAACATGCCCCTTTTCATGACATCTAAAGCAAGACATCTTGTCAATGGACTTCTTGTGTGTGTCCTTAGACTTAGGTGTCTCACTAGTGTCTGGTTCTTTTGGTGCATCTATAGTAACTGGTTCATCATCCTGAGCATTAAAATCAATTTTATGTTTTCCTGCAGGTGTTTCACTAGAGGAAGACACAAATTTGACTTTCTTAATCTTGACATTTGAGTCAGTCAGCTTAGGTGTATTGTCCTTTACAGGTTCAGACACTGGTTCAGGTATTTCCTCTAAGTCTACTGATTTCTCAGTTTTCTCCTGAGGTTGAGGCACATAGTTGTCATTAAAAGGTGGAGGAATCTCATGAAATCCTAGACCTACAGGCTTTTTAGATTGGCGTTGAGCATCTAAAACTTTCCCTAGGTTAAGACTTGAGTTCCTAAACTTTTCTAGTTTACTATTGGCCTCAGCTACCTTCACCTTAGTTTCAGCTAGCTCTACTTCTTTGATCCTAAGATCTTTGGTCAAAGCCTCTACATGCTCATACATCAGTTCTAATCTAACACACTGCTCACTTAGCTTGTCTTTTAGAACTACGACATCTTGTGCATCAGCTTTAAGCTTATCCCTAAGATCTTGCTTAATATCAATCAGGCTAGCATTATCTGATTTTAGTGATTCATTTTGAGCAGATATATTTTTATGTGATTCTAGTACAAAGTTTAACCTATCGTTAGAAGTAGCACATAAAACACATAATTCCTGGAAAAGAGAGAAAGTCAGACTTACCTTTGTATGATCTGATTCAACGTTGGCAATTTGAGCGGCAAACTCCAGAAGCGGTTGATCATTCGACTTCTCCACCCACATCGGACTGCTTTCTTGTTGACTGCTGTCCCTAGTGCTCTACTCTTCTCCTTCACATCCACTCTCGGTTACTTCAGCCATAAAGGCTCTCGCGTTAGATTCTGGATGTGAGCTCCAGTCGTAAGTACTGTCCAGCTGTCTGTCTGATGTGACGTTAGATAACAGACCAGCTATGTTCGCTTTACTGGATGATGTGCTCGGAAGATATCTCTGTTGAGATTGGTTCTGATACTCTCCATGAGACTGATTCTGCCCTTCGTAATTTTCTACCCTCGGTCTTTGACACTCTCTAGCAAAGTGTCCTAAGCCTTGACAGTTGTAGCACTTGACCTTGGACTTATCAAAGCCAATCCCTTTGTTAGTCATACGTAAATTTCTTCCCGTGCGTTTGATGAATCGCTTAACCTGTTGGGTTACCATGGCCAGTTGCCATTTGAGATCCATTTCCTCAAGGTCATCAGGGTCTACCTGATCATAATCTTCATCCCAGAGAGCAGTATCGTTTATTTTACCCTGAACGCAGTTTCCATATGCGGCCACAAATGAAGCCAACAAATTCAAATGTTCTTCGGCCGATTTAGCGCTCATGGGCATCTTAGAGTAGCCCTGAGATGTTGATGCCGGTGTTGCCTGATGTTGCTGTTCTTCCGGTCTACCAAACCCTAAGAAAGCTCGACTCAGTGCGTCGTCAGGCTCTGCTGGTGACGACGTTTCTCCGGTGAAGAATGCTATAGCTGTCTTCATATCAGCTGCCACTGAAGGTTTCGATTTTCCAAAATACATTGCTGGATTTTGGACTTGCTCATAATCTATTTCTGCCTTCAGTAACTCGAAGTGCTACGCCCTCAGCGTTCCCACCACATCCTCCAAAGATTGAGTATAGTACCTATCCTCATCAAGCTTAATCATAGCCACATACATCGCCCATTTGGCTGGTAAGGCATCAAGAAGCTTATTATTCTTTTCTGTGTTGCTATACTCAATGTCATGAATTCTAGCTCTGTCAGTAGATGATAAAAGCGTGTGATGGTGTCGTCTAGCTTTTCATCCTTCAAAGCCTTGAAAATCGTAAATTGTTGTTTCAGCAACTCCATACGCTTCCTCCAAACCCTCGGATTGCCCTCACATCGCTTTTCCAACGTCTCCCAAAGCTCCTTCGATGTCTTTTGATTGCGGAAAGTGTGCAGTATGTCCTGAGGTAACGCCATTCGTATGATAGCGTATTCGCGGTTCTCAGCTTCAAACAGCTTTTTGTCATCGTCCTTCATTTTCGAATACGTGACAACCTTCTGTCGCCCTTCTATCTCAGCGATTGGTGGAATGTATCCCACGTCGACACATATCCACATACGCATGTCGTTGAAACGCACAAAATCGGCAAACCGATCTTTCCACCAGTAATAGTCTTCGAGTTTCATTAGCTTAGGCGGAGTATTTGCTTTGCCGACCTCATGATCCATTTCCAGAAACCGTTGAAGATTTGTCATTGATTCAAAAGTAATTGAATTTTAACTTAATAAATTTAATTCGAAATTAGTTTAAGTTAATTCTTTCGAATTTAGGTAAATTCAAATATAATCAAGTTTAAACCTATTTGGGAATAAATTCGATTTAAATTCGTAATTTCAATTAAATTCGAAATATGTGACAAATTCGAAGGTCTCTAAACTCGAAGGTCCAAATAAAGTCGAATAACAGTCAAAATCGAACCCCAGTCAAACTCGAAGCCCCTATTCGACTCTAGTCCAAACTCGAAGCAAACTCGAACACTCTAAACTCGAAAGCACTCTTAAGCAAACTCGAGAGGAGCGTATATTTGGTCAGACTCGAAAATGAGCAAAACCCTAATGACCCCTAACAGACTCGAGTGCCGCAAATTCGAGAAACGGCTAATACCTCGAGTTTTTAACGTTTTTCAGATTAAACCAATACTTTTACAAGTAAAAATATTGCTTTCGACCAAAAACGTGAAAAACAACTAAGTATTTCCCGGATTCCAATTTGATAGGCTCGAAAAATGCAAAGACTTGTGAGATTAACTGTCCAAAAGCGTCAAGAAACCTAGGATGAACACGAAGAACACCCTTTGGCTCTGATACCACTTGTAAGGTCTTGCACTACACAGATCTATCTAGACGCGGCACCGTCAACGAGTGTGGAATCCTCGTTAACGGCTTGACGGATACAACTCTCACACGGAACAACGGAGACTATCACAACGCTGTACGGACGACGACGAACGCACCTACGAGATGATTCTCTCCGAAATAACACAAATATTTCTGATAAACTCGAAATCGCCCTTTTGCTTAATCACTCTCGAATTCTGCAAAAGTCTCTTAATGATTCTAGTCTATCCCTAATTATAGAGGACCATTCGAGTTTGCTATGGGCCAAACTCGAATCAGGCCCAAGGCCCATTCGAGTTTGTCCCCTAGACACTCTCGAATCTACCAAATAATTCACATTCGAATATGCCTTTTCACATTCGAATCTACCATAAATTCGAATGCTATTAACTTGTGAATTCGAATTTGCTCTAATTTCGACTTTCACATATTAAACCTATATTTGAACTTATGTTTTAACTTAACTTATGTTTGAATTTATCTTTGAACTTTATGTTTGAACTTCTTGTAATACATTACATCAAGTTCAAACATACATTCAATAACTATCAAACATATATAAAAATATATTTCAAACATTTGTTAATATTCAAAACTTACATAAAATGCTAATACTACTTAGACTGCTATCGTCACACAGGGTGTACCAACACATTTTGATATAAGAAATGGTCTGTCACCCATTTCAGATATCCCTTTGTCTTCATGTAACAGAGCAGCGTAGGCAGCTTTTGCAGCTTATGTTTTTCCACTTTGTCTTTGACTTTGAAACTGATCTTTTAGTCTAAAACAATACATGAGGACATGAAAACATATTCCATAAAGTGTTTAGTCTGTTCACAAAGAACAGGTTCTGTTCACAAAGAACAGAACACCATAGAATTTGTCCAAGCTGCTCAACAAATAGAGCAGCGTAGAAAGTTTATGTCCAGCCTGTTCAACAGAATGAACAGCTTGGGCAATCTGCCTTAGTTGCAACAAGTGCAACTGGGTAAGCAGCTTTGAATCATATTGCAAATCACTTTTAAGGTTTCAATAAGGAATTAGAAGGCCTTAAAATATACCTTTAAGTGCATCAAACAATTTGATTAAAAATCTCCTCCTAAGATGTAGAGCAGGTTTGACTGAGACCTTTTTGTACCTAATAGTTATTAGTTTAGTTTTTCAGTTTATTTTACTTAAAAGTGAAAAACAAAAGAGATAAAACCATAAAAATTTCAAAAGAAGAGAATATTGAAAAATGAGAAAAGTCATAAAGTCATAGGTTTAAAGTCATGATAATTAGCACAGTCTAACAAACTCTAAGTGTTAAGCTTTCAAACAAAATGCACCATAAAATCTAAGTGATATACATATTTTTGTCTGATATGTTGGTAGGCATAAGACATGAAGAATATTTGTAAAGCAAATAAAATAACCAAGAAAATGTCTTATGTGTAACTAACTTAGATGTATGACCAAAAGGTCTTAATTTCTATGTTAGAGACATATAGACAATGACTATGAATGAGGAATTCAAATTCATCTGGGGGATGTATAGCTTCATCAAAATACATTTTAATCAAAGAAAGAAAAAGTTTTGTAAAGAAAAGGGAAGTCAAAACAAGTCGCTTAGTTGTACGTAAGCACAGACCTGTCACCGCTATTTTGACTTGAACTAGTAAGATAAGTCGCATTGTTGTACGTAAATACAGACCTGTCACCGTTGTCTTGCTAACATGAGAATAACTCTAAGACAAATTAAGACACTTTTTTGTATGTAAATACAGACCTGTGTCCGATGTTTGCCTTTTAAAGATAATTTGCAAATATTGAAAAGTCATAGTCATGGTGTGTCTGCCTCGATCATAGAAGTATGTCTTTGTATGGGACATGTAAGGTAGTTTCTTGACAAATAAAAAGGCCAACGGAAATCCCCAAGTGTTGAATGTTTAAATGGACAAACATACCGACAATCGACTTCGAATGTATGGCACGACAAACAATCAAAGGAATAAAAAAATTCCTAAGTGTGAGAGTGAAATACTGAAAGTGCGTTTGACACCGCTATCTGATTCAACCTTATTGGTTATCTCGCAAAAATATTCTGTTAGTGTATTTTTATTAATTTTTTAGTTAAATTTAATTTTAATTTAATTTAATTTTATTTTATTTAAGTTTAGATTATCTTACTTTTAATAAATAGGAACGAGGTCAAAGTTAGTAGGATACATTTTTAGTTGGAGAAACAAAATTGCGTGATAATTTGTTGCTTAATGTTAAAGGTTTCGTAAAATTGTATAAGTTTCGTAGAGTTGAAAAATTTGCAAAAGTTGAAAAAGGTGAAAATTTTTCAAAGATTTTCAAAATTGCACTTAATTTCGTATAGACCTAAGTTCGAACCTAAGAACGAACTTAGGATTGATACGAACTTATCTCAGGTAAGTTCAAAGCACAATTGGTGTATAAATAGGTCAAATGCATTTATGTCAGTCACTTACTTTCGAATTTAAGTCCTCTCGAACTTATCTAGGCGATTACGAACTTGGTAACGCAATCTCGAACTTGTCGTGTTTTATGAGTTTCTTTCCTGTTCCACGAATTTCATACAGTTGCAACTCGAACTTACAAGTGTTGAGTGTCGATTTATCTCACAAACAACTAAGTAAGTAAGATTTGGGACTTTTAATGGTTTAAAATCATGTATTTTGGGTTTGAAATAAACAAGGCTAGGTGTTTCAAAATACGAAGTCTAGGGCTATAAAACTAAAAATCAAACATCAATAAAGTCGATTGGAACCTTTTAGGGCTACATTCATTGGTCAGTTAAGTCTAAAAAGGATTAAATCATGAGTATTGAAATTCAAAAAGCCGATTTCGAACTTGTTCTAACAGGTTTCGAACATGTTCTTCAAGGTTCAAACTTGTCAGGACTTTGAACTTGTTTAAAATATCTATAAGTTTGTAAGGTCTACCTAACATAGATCTATCTAGACGCGGAACTGTCAACGAGTGTGGAATCCTCGTTAACGGGTAGACGGTAACAATACTCACCAGAAACACGGAGACTATCAACGAGCTGCACGAACGACACAAGAACGCACCTACTAGAAGATTCTCTCCGAAACAATGCTAACACTGATGATAAACTCGAAATCGCTCTTTGCTTAATCACCCTCGAATTCTGCAAAAAGTCTGATAAAATTTCGAGTCTATCCCTAATTATAAAGGTTAATTCGGGTCTGTCACAGGCCAAACTCGAATCCGGCCCAAGGCCCATTCGAGTTTGTCCTCACTGACATTCTCGAATCTGCCTCATAACACATTCGAATCTGCCTCATTGACTTATTCGAATCTGACCTAGATTCGATAACTAGTCCTTTGAGAATTCGAATTTACTCTTTCAAATAATTAACTTAGTGTAGAAACTTATGTTTTCAGCTTATGCTTGAAATTATCTTTGAACTTTTTGTAATATGTTAGATCAAGTTCAAACATATAATCAACAATAAAAATCAAACATATATAAACATATATATCAAACACGTGCTCAACCACACTGTTGGATCACTTAGACTGCTATCGTCACACAGGGTGTACCAACAGACTCCCCCTTGACGATAGCTTCTAACAATTCGAACATTTGATTAACTACTTTGTTTATTATTTATTCAAACTGCTGCCAGCATACAAACCCTTTTCAACACACACTTTAACTACATTCTCATACTTTCTAGCCTCACTATCCATATGAGTGTCGCTTGAGATCTTATGAGCATGTAGTATTTGAAGGTCATCTCTTGAAAGGTTTACCAGGTGAAGAGGATCATAGACTCTAAGAATCACCTTTTCTTCATAATCTTCCATCATGGCTTCTCCCGTTTCACTCTCCACATACCACCGGTTTAAGTTTTTCATGACGTTCTGTGGCATTGGCTTGAGCGGCACCTTTCTCAGACATCTTACTGGTCTGTATTGAATCTTCATCCATGGACGCCCAGTTAGAGGATCAATTCTAGAATGATCCATTACTCGTTTTCCTATCCTCGGATTAAGGCGTTCAAACTTCCTCGACCTTCCCTCTTTTCTTATGATTTTGGCAATTATATCTGCGTAAGGGTCGTTGCCGAGATTGATTAGTTCTTTCCACGCTAACACCTTTATCTCAATTTTCGGCAATGAGTTGAATACTTTCAGAGATCTTCTGAGGTACTGGAGCCCATCTTTTCTTTTGATTATGAATAGCGGCAGTTCCCGATCAAAGAACCAGCTTAATATGCTTCCTGACAGCTGTCCAGTACCCGGCACCCTCATCTTCTTCTTCAGCTCTAACTCCTTCTGCTCTGCCCTGAACCATAGCTTTCTTTTCTCTTCACTGGTCAGCTCTCTGGCAGGTTCTTCTATTAATAAATCAACATTTAAAGCAGCATTGACTACTTCTATGTTAACAACATCATTTCCTTCTATCACATACGTATCAGTGATTGGATTTTGCTGAATGGTGATCTCATTGGCTTCATCATCTTCGTCAGCATAAACCTCATCGTCGGACTTCCAATCCTTTATGTCTTCAGGAACAAATTCTCCCTCCTCTAATTCCTCCATATCATCTTCAAAGTCAAAGCCCAAGTCCATCGGGTCGTCGTCGAGATCCATAAGTGCATCAATCATCTCATTTATCTCAGACTCTGTAGGTTTGGACGAACTGGCCTCTCCTTCTTTAGCTCCTGATAGACTCGGCTCCCCCTGAGACTGAGCATCCTGAGCAGCAGAAAAATCTACTGGCTCATTCTGTCTTTGAGTGTTGGGATCATTGCCGTGGTCATCTTCATCATTCCCATCATCATCCCTCGGCCGCTCCACTTGATCACGGCAGGATGTCTCCCCCTGAGCCTGTATATTTTCAATTAATTGCTCAACCAGGGAGCGCATCGATCTTAGTTCAGCTGCTTGATCAGCGACAAAAGTTTTTAGCTCCAAATTCTCTTCCTGTACTTTGTCCACTATCTTTTTCAGTTGGAAATCAACTCGAGCTTTTAACTGCAAAAACCTTTGATTTTCAATGTATGTGGATGAGGTGGATGGGATGGATTAAATAGGAGTTGGAATGATCGGTGATGGGATATACGGTTCAGCATGTGGTGGTGATGGTGGAATGGTAGTTGGAGTAGCTGGAGATTGAGAAACTTCAGGTTGTGTGGCTGAAGCTGAGGAAGTTCCTTGCATAAACCGATGACGCTTAGCCCTTTGCCTCGTCACTAATGGAGCGACCTCTTCTTCTTCAAAATCAGAGTCATCAGACTCTCTTGATGCTCGCTGCCTTGAAGCTTCTTCATTCACTACCAACCTTGATCCATAAGTTCCCATTTGAATAGGCGGTTCTGTAGATACGGACTCTGGAGCTTCAACCTCTATCTCCTCCATATCTTCTGACTCAGTTGCTGACGATGACAAGTCATTACCTGTTTGCTCCGGTTCATATTCATCAATTTCCCTCAAGACATCATCTTCTCCCTCTGGAGGCTCTAGCAATTCTCCAATTAACGCTGCAGATATTTCTTCATTGGCATGAGGACCAGCTTCCCAAATTTCATGCAGTGTTTGACACAACTGATCAGATTCAATTGGTACATTTGAAGGGCCTGCCTCTTGTGCCTCTTGCTGTTGACTTGTAGAGGGCCTAGTTGCTTGAGTATGACTCGCGGTAGCTCTTTGGCGTCTCCGCTATTGCTGAGGACGCGGTTGTTGTCGTTATTGTTGTGGTTGTCTAAGTTGAACTCCCACTTCACCTGCCCAATTGGCATTTTCCGGGGCTTCAAAGTTCCTGTCGATTATAGCTCCAAACAACGGTCGCTCGACCGGAACTGCTAACCTTCCTCTATGCGCAGAACAGTCAGCAAAAATCCTTTTGTCAATCACCGCTACACTCTGAATCTCATTTTGCTGTGGCAAATTCGGCAAGAAGTGCCAGATGAGCATCATTATGAAACGAGGATATAGGAGAAATTGTTGCTGCTCCTGAGCCGTGATTTGATGAACGAATTCCGAGAAAAACATTTGAGAAAAGCTGAAGGGACGATTATAAACCAAAACGATCATCCCGGATTGGATCTTCGAGACAGTATAATCGAATCCAGCTTTCTTGGCCGCAAAACAGACCATAAACACATGTGCCAAAAATCTCCATTGACCTATTAGCCCACTCTTCATATACGATGTTTTAGTAACATCCAAGCTGTAGCCCATCCTCAGAAACGCTGCCTGCCTAATACTTAAGGGAAAGTCAATAGGCCCAGACTCTTCTTCCTGAGATCCTAGCTGCAGAACCTGACGCAGCATATCAGCAGAAAACACCAATGGCTGTCCTGCTATTCTTATTCTCAGAACTGTTGGAGTGACGGAACAGTCAACTTGTAAGTGCTCGTAAAACTGTCGTACATATGGAATAATGATCTGAATGTTATGGGACAATGCAAATGCAATCCTAGATTCCACTAGGAAATCCATCATCTGACGGAAACCCTGTGCCTCAGGGATATGATGGTCGGGGGGAATGACCATATTATGCTTAGGCACGAATACTCGATCAGCCATATCTGCACAATAGATAAAGTACTAGAATTATTAAAAAAACAATAAACTTGATTAAATTCAAATATGTTTTATTTTGAACTTGTTTAAGTACAAAATCCAACACAAACGAATTTCTACAAGTTTAAATAATTTTGAATTGAATAATACAAATAAAATGGCAGATTCGAATAAATAGATTCGAAGCAACCCTTTTTCGAGTTTGATGTCACACTCGAATCTAATGCCCTTCTCGAGTTTACTGACAAACTCGAAAATGGTCAGGAACAGATTCGAATTCGTCGGCCGACATCATCACCAAACACTATGATTTTAACCATTTTGAACTTAGAAAATCACATACATTAGTCCAACTAGGTTCTAATCACAGATATTTGCCTTTAATTTGACTTTTTACCGGTTCAAACTTTGTAATTTTGAAAAACACGATTTCGACCATCAAACCTTCAAAAATTGGTGATTTTGACTTAAATGGTGTATAAAACTACTCAAATCTTGTACAACCCAGTTGTTTATACCTAGATGTATCAGTAGAATCGAACACACAAGCAAGAAACTCGACGAATAGTGGTTTTTAGTGAAAACGGTAGACTCGAGAGAAATAGATTCGAGATCGCCAGATAGATTCGAGGAACATATTTGAAAACAGATAGAGTAATGACAATTACTGTTAACCTATTTATAATACCTTCCTTCGAGTCTAATGACAGATTCGAATATACTGACAGATTCGAGATCAGCCGATTTCGAGTTTGATCTAAACTCGAATTACCCCAAACACTTAGAAAATTTCAAAAATTTTGAAATAAAATCAACTTTTTCAACCTTTTCAACGATATTGTGTAATAGAATAAACTATGCCAAATCCTTTACCCTAAGCACAAGATTTTCATGCAGTGTTTATTTTATTCAACTGTGAATGCACCCTCAGTTATTTTTGACCTTTTTCCAAAGAAGAATAAAAATAAAAATAAAATAAAATAAAATAAAATAAAATAAAATAAACTAAGCTAAAATAAAATAAAATAAAAATAAGTGAAAATAAAAAAAATAAAAAATTTTTAAAATTTTGACCAAAAATTTAATTTAGACTTAAACTGCATTTATTACAACTTACAATCTATGCTAAACGCTAAACAAAATATTTTTGATGAGTATAGTCAAAGAAAGGTTCAATCAGATAGCGGTGTCAGATACTCACTTTCAGTACTTAAACTTTCACACTTAGGAATTTTTGATTCCTTTGATTGTTTGTCGTGAAATACCCATTTAGCCGATTGTTGGTATTTACCCCTTTAAACATGCTACATTTCGGAATATCCCTTGGAATTTTTATTTATCATGAAATTATCTTACGTGACTCAGACTTATGATCAAGGCATACAGACAAAGATTCTAACTTGTTGGTATTTGCAAACTTTCTTTAAAAGACAAACATCGGACACAGGTCTGTATTTTCATACAACAGAGTGTCTTAGTTTGACTTAAGGTTTATTCTTAAAGCTAGCAAGACAGCGGTGACAGGTCTGTACCGACGTACAACAAAGTGACTTATCTTGCTAACCCGAATCTAAACAGAGGCAACAGGTCTGTACTTACGTACAACAGAGTTACATGTTTTTGACTCTTAATTTTATATGATTTTTCTATTCTTTCCATTTTAAGATGTATTTGATGTTACTATACATCCCCAGAAAGTTTGCATACCTCATTTAGACTCAAAGTTTGTATGTCTTGTACATAAAAATTAAGACCGATTGGTCATACATCTAAGTTAGTGACACGTTTGACTCTTTCTTGAATATTTTATTAGCCTTGGGACTCCCTGTATGTATTATGCCTACCAACACATCAAACTAAAATAAAGTATAACACTTAGAATTTTAGGTGTATTATGTGTGAAAGCCTAAACACTTAGAGTTTGTAACCACTGTGCTAAGTTTCGTCACTTTGAACCTATGCATCTAAGACATAACTCCTTTTCTGATATTCTCTTTTTTTGTATTTTTATGATTTTCTATCTTTTTTCTTTTGTTTTTCATAAGAAATAGCAATAAAAGAAGGTAACCTACTAACTTACTGAAAATAGAAGCTATCCTAAATTAGCAGACTTACCATAAAAAGAAAGAAATACTACAGCTATAAAAGGAAATAAACTAAGGTCAAATTACTCTGGGTTGCGCATTCCATTTAGTTGAATTAAATATTCAAACCATGACTTATCAAATGCTTTGGTAAATAAATCTGCATTATTATCGTCTGTTGCCACTTCTACCAATTTGATTAAGTTCTTTTCAGCACAATCACGAATAAAATGATGTCTTATGTCTATGTGCTTTGTTTTACTGTGTTTAACTGGATTATTTGTGATAGCGATTGTAGATTGGTTATCTATCCTAATTGGAGTTTGAGTGTAAGCCAAACCGTAATCCCGCAATTGTTGTTGTATCCTCAGAACCTGTGAGCAGCAACATACTCGGCCTCACACGTTGACACGACTACCGACGTTTGTTTCTTGCATTGCCAGGATACTAGTCTCCCTCCTAGGAATTGACAACCTCTAGTTGTTGATTTGCGCGTCAAGCTGCATCCTCCGTAATCAGAATCCGTGAATGCCTCCAACTCTAGATCTCCCTCCGCGTGATACCAAAGTCCCAGCTTCGGTTTCGACTTGAGGTATCGTAGAATCCGCTTCACAGCTTTCATATGCATCTCCTTCGGATTTGCTTGAAACCCAGGACAAATACACACAGCAAACATGATATCAGGTCTTGAAGCAGTTAAATACATAAGTGATCCAATCATGGCCCGATATAATGTCGGATCCACATCGGTATCACTTTCAGTATCCGGTCCGAGATTGTGATTCACTTGAATCGGCGTGCTGAAATGGGCAGTCAGTTTTGTTCCTTCCATCCCGAAGCGTTCCAATATGTCATAGACATACTTCGTCTGATGGATAAACATACCATCCTTCTTCTGGTCAACTTGTAACCCCAAAATGAAATTTAATTCTCCCATAGCACTCATCTCGAATTTCGACTTCATCACCTTCTCGAAATCTTTGCACATTTGTTCGTCTGATGATCCAAAAATGATATCATCTACGTACACTTGTACCAAGATGAAGTGTTCTCCCTTTCTTTTAACGAAGAACGTACTATCTATCCAACCCCTTTCAAACCCGTTCTCTAATAAATGGTTGGATAGAGTCTGGTACCACGCCCTTGGTGCTTGATGTAATCCATATAGAGCCTTATCTAAACGATATACTTTATCAGGATATTTTGGATCTGTAAATCCGGGCGGCTGTTCTACATACACCAGCTCCTTCACTTTCCCATAGAGGAAAGGACTCTTAACGTCTAATTGATACACCTTAAAACCCTTGAAGGAGGCAAAAGCTGAAAACAACCTAATGGCTTCCAGCCTTGCTACTGGCGCAAACACCTCATTGTAATCGATTCCCTCCTCTTGGTTGAAACCCTTTACAACTAGCCTAGCCTTGTTGCGAGTGACTATACCCCGATCGTCTCTTTTGCACTTAAAAACTCATTTGGTTCCTATGGCAATTTCCCCTCGCGGTAATGGAACTAACTCACACACTTCTAGTTTCCTAAACTGCGAAAGTTCTTCCTGCATAGCTTCAACCCAGGAGTTATCCTTTAGTGCCATTTGCACATTCTTAGGCTCTACTTGCGAAATGAAACAAGAATAGAGACAGGTATGATATGCCTCGGAGTCGTTTATCATCGACAACAACACAGTGTTGTTATTTAAACTACTCCTAGTCTTCACACCCTCGTTAGGATTTCCTATGATGCTTTCTATAGGATGGTTCTTGTTGATCCTAGAGGTCTCTATCTCGTCAAATCTCAGATTATCTCCTAAGTTAGATCCTATTTCACCTAATGGGGGAACATCCTCAGATTCCACATTTTCCTCCTCGTGGACAGTTTCCTCAGAGTTGGAATTTGTTTCCTGAGTCTGATTCTCAGTTGAAGGTGCCTCTGGATCAGTAACTTCTGGAGATCCATCTTCAGTCGAAGTAGGCTCGGATGCGGATTGAAATGTAGTCCTCGGAAAGGTATGACCTTCGTCATTCAGATACAACGTCGCCATGTCTTTTTCGATTGTACCTGCATTTTCATCCAAAGGAATGTTAAATGACTCAAATAATTTATCATAGTCAAATATCCATTCCGGACCTGTTTGGGGTTCATGTGTATAACTTGTGACTTCAATGTTATACACAATTTCCACTGTACCATTTGTTTTATTAAAAACCCGTTTGTTTGGTGAGTTCAGCACATAACCTAGGAAGTATCCTTCGTCAGCCTTTTCACCAAACTTAGGTTGATGTTTTGTTCGCAAAAGAGTGCATGGTACCCCAAACGGTTCGAAGCCAGTTAAATTAGGTGGCCGTTTATTCAAAATTTCATAACAGGTTTTGTTCAAAGATTTGACAGTTAGGACTCGGTTTAAAATATGACATGCGGTATTCACTGCCTCCCCCCAAAACATGGTAGGAAGCTTTGAATCCGAAAGCATAGTCCTAGCTGCCTCAATCAATGTCCTGTTTTTACGTTCGGCTACCCCATTTTGTTGAGGCTCATATGGTGCACTAAATTGATGCACTATGCCCTTTGAGAGGCAATATACACCAATTACAGTGTTTTTTAACTCAGTTCCATTATCACTACGTATCCTTTTAACCCGTGTTCCGTAGGACTTGTCCACTTGGTCTAAGAACCCGATGAGCTTGGAAACCGTCTCGTCCTATGTACCTAAAAAGAAAACCCATGAAAATCGTGAGTAATCGTCAGTGATAACCAAACAATACCAACTACCTCCTATACTCCTTTTGTTGATTGGTCCGAAGAGATCCATATGCAACAAATCGAATGTAGAGGCTATGGAATTCTGAGTCTTGGACTTGTGTGCCTTCTTACGTTGTTTGCCCTTCTTGCATGGTAGACACTTGTCCTCGAACTGAAAACTCTTCATAGGCACACCTTGCACCAACCCATTTTTCGTTATATAATTCATTTTCCTTAGGTGCAAATGTGTCATGCGTCTGTGCCACAACACTGATTCCGTCTCCGAAGCTTTGGATAACAGACAGATTGGCCCCATCGAAGTCTCCGGCTTGTTCATATCAAGCATGTACAAGTCATTCTTCCTTGGTGCCCGCATCAATATCCACTCTTCAGGAATTTTGAAACCCGGTTTTAGCACTAACGCTTCAATGTCTGTGAACAACACTGAATTCTTCTTGTCACAGATTTGAGATACACTAATGAGATTATGAACCAATTTATCAACATGATAAACTAGATCCAACTTGATTGTCCCATTAGTGACCACTCCGGTACCCGTGATGTTTCCTCCTTTATTTCCCGCGAATGATACAAATCCCCGATTCCCACCCTTGAAGTCTGTAAGGAGACTTCTTTCCCCTGTCATGTGCCTGGAGCATCCACTATCGACAAACCATTTGTTGTTTGGACCTGTGGTAATCTCCTGCACATGAAAGAAAATAGGTTAGTTATAACGGGGAACCCAAGCCATAACTGACTTGGTTATACCATTCTCGTTCACATACTTAAACTCTTTCAAATACCCATGTCGCCTTTCAGGTGACTTGAGTCGTTGAACATGAGTTTGTTGTGGTGCCGAGTGATGTAAATTCACTCTTTGCCTTTGAGTAGGCATTTGTTGTGGAGCTCTAGAATAATTTCATTTATATTGCATTTCAGATTGTGATCCCTGAGCTCTTACCGGTGTGTGATGCCTAATAGGAGTGTGTGCCCTAATCGGAGTGTATGCTCTGCTAGGTGTTGTGCTCCTATATTGTTGTTGAGGTCCAGACCTAGACTGATTAATGACACGATTCGGTGAATTTGTCCTAACCTCTTCTTTTGGTCCAACCTTTACCGGTGTTTGTTTCTCAACTTGTTTTGGTGCGGCCTGCACAGTTTTCTTGGTACTCTGAGAACTACTAGTGCTCGCCACATTTGTTGAGGGCTTAACTGGTGTTGGCTTCCCTATCTTAGGTGAAACTTCAGTGTTCCTAAGCGGACAGTTAGAAGCAACATGCCCCTTTTCATGACATCTGAAGCAGGACATCTTATCTATGGACTTCTTGTGTGTGCCCTTAGACTTAGGTGTCTCACTAGTGTCTTGGTCCTTTTGAACATCTATTGTGACTGGTTCATCGTCCTGATCATTAAAATCAATTTTATGTTTTCCTGCAGGTGTTTCACTGGAGGAAGACACAAATTTGACTTTCTTAACCTTGACGGTTGTATCAGTCACCTTAGTTGTATTTTCTTTTACAGGCTAAGATATAGGTGCAGGTATGTCCTCTAAGTCTACTGATTTGTCAGTTTTCTCCTGAGGTTGAGGCACGTAGTTTGCATTAAAAGGAGGAGGAATTTCATGAAATCCTAGACCTACAGGCTTTTTAGATTGGCGTTGAGCATCTAAAACTTTCCCTAGGTTCAGGCTTGAATTCCTAAACTTCTCTAGCTTACTATTCGCTTCGGCAACCTTCACCTTAGTTTCAGCTAGCTCTACTTCTTTTGTCTTAAGATCTTTGGTCAAGGCCTCTACATGCTCATACATTAGTTCTAATCTAACACATTGCTCACTTAGCTTGTCTTTTAGAACTATGACATCTTGAACATCAGCTTTAAGCTTGTCCGTAAGATCTTGCTTAATGTCATTTAGGCTAGCGTTATCAGCTTTTAGAGACTCATTTTGAGCAGTTATGGTTTTATGTGATTCTAAGACTAGATTCAACCTATCGTTAGAAGTAACACATAACATGCATAATTCATGAAAAAGAGAGTAATTCAGACTAACCTTTGTGTGGTCGGATTCCACGTTGGCCATTTGAGCGGCAAACTCCAGAAGCGTCTGATCATTCGTCTTCTCCACCCACATCGGACTGCTGTCCCTTGTGGTCTGCTCTTCCCCTTCACATCCATTCTCCGTGACTTCAGCCATAAAAGCCCGAGCATTTGATTCCGGATGTGAGCTCCAGTCGTATGTACCATCCAGCTTTCTGTCTGATGTGACATTCGATAATGGACCAGCTAGATTGGCTTGACCGGCAGATGAACTCGGAAGGTATCTCTGAGACTGATTCTGAAACTGTCCATGATGCTGATTCTGCCCTTGGTATGTATCTACCTTCGGTCTCTGACATTCTCTGGCGAAGTGTCCCAGACCTTGACATTTGTAGCACTTGACCTTGGACTTATCAAATCCAATCCCCTTATTGTTCATAGTCAGATTCCTCCCAGTTCGTTTGATGAATCTTTTAACCCGTTGGGTTACCATGGCCAGTTGCCATTTAAGGTCCATCTCCTCAAGATCGTCAGGGTCGACCTGATCATAGTCTTCATCCTAGAGAGCAGGATCGTTTATCTTCCCCTGAACACAGTTTCCGTAAGCAGCCACAAATGAAGCAAGCAAGTTCAAATGTTCTTCGGCTGATTTCGCGCTCATGGGCATCTTAGAGTAGCCCTGAGATGTTGATGCCTGTGGTGCTTGAGGCTGCTGTTCATCCGATCTTCCTAATCCTAAGAACGCTCTGTTCAGTGTGTCATCAGTCTCTGCTGGTGACGACGTTTCTCCGGTGAAAAACGCTGTAGCAGTCTTCATATCAGCTGTTGTTGAAGGTTTTGTTGATTTTCCAAAATACATCACTGGATTCTGGACTTGTTCGTAATGCGTTTCGGCCTTCAGAAGCTCGAAATGATAAGCTCGCAACGTTCCACCTATATCCTCCCATGATTGGGTATAATACTTGTCCTCATTAAGCTTTATCATTGCCACATACATCGCCCATTTGGCTGGTAAGGCATCAAGAAGCTTATTGTTCTTCTCTGTGTCATTATACTCAATCCCGTGAGTTTCAAGCTCTGTCAGCAGATGATAGAAGCGGGTTATGGTGTCGTCCAGCTGTTCATCCTTCAGAGACTTGAAAATAGCAAACTGTTGTTTCAACAGTTCCATACGCTTTCTCCGAACCCTAAGATTACCGTCACACCTCTTTTTTAGCGACTCCCAATGTTCCTTAGATGTCTTTTGAGTGCGGAAAGTATGTAGTATATCCTGAGGCAAAGCCATTTGAATAATCGAGAAAGCTCTGTTCTCGGCTTCATACAGTTTCTTATCATCTTCCTTCATCATCTGATATGATAAGACTCTCTGACGGCCTTCAAGTTCAGAAATAGGTGGAATGTATCCTTCGTCAATACATACCCACATGCGCATGTCATTGAAATGCACAAACTCGGCAAACCGATCATTCCACCAATAGTAATCCTCGAGTTTCATCAGCTTAGGGGGAGTGTTTGCCTTCCCGACCTCATGATCCATTTCTAGAAACTTTTGAAGGTTTGACATCTTTTCAAAAATAATTGAATTGAATTAATTAATTTAATTCGAAACTAATTTGAGTTAATTCTTACGAATCTAGGTAGATTCGAATATAATTAATTTTAAATCTGTTTAGGATTAAATTCGATTAGGTTTGATAATTCAATTAAATTCGAAGATGATGACAGATTCGAAAGACCCTAAACTCGAAGGTCAAGCAAACTCGAATACTCAGCAGTGTCGAAGTACCCCTTCTTCGACTATAGCCCAAACTCGAAGCAAACTCGAATGACAGTAAACTCGAGACTCCTATTCGACTCTAGCACAAACTCGAATTAAACTCGAAACACACTTTATCAAACTCGAGAGGAGCGGATTTTGGTTAGACTCGAGACTAAGAATAACCCTAATTACTCCTAACAGATTCGAGCGCCGCAAACTCGAAAAACGGCTAATACTTCGATTTCTTAACGTTTTGCAGATTAAATCAATATTTTTCCAACGAAAAATAATTATTTCGATCAAAAACGTGAAAAACACGAAGTATTTCCCGGATGACAATTTGCTAAGCTCGAAGAACACGAAAAAACACGAAGATGAGAGAAAAACCGTCCAAAAGCGTCAAGAAACTTAGGATATATCTAGATGAACAGGAAGAACACCAAGAACACCCCGTAGGCTCTGATACCACTTGTAAGGTCTACCTAACACAGATCTATCTAGACGCGGAACCGTCAATGAGTGCGGAATCCTCGTTAACGGGTAGACGGTAACAACACTCACCAGAAACACGGAGACTATCAACGAGCTGCACGAACCACACAAGAACGCACCTACTAGAAGATTCTCTCCGAAACAATGCTAACACTGATGATAAACTCGAAATCGCTCTTTGCTTAAGCACTCTCGAATTCTGCAAAAAGTCTGATAATATTTCGAGTCTATCCCTAATTATAGAGGCTAATTCGAGTCTGTCACAGGCCAAATTCGAATCCGGCCCAAGGCCCATTCGAGTTTGTCCTCACTGACATTCTCGAATCTGCCTCATAACACATTCGAATCTGCCTCATTGACTTATTCGAATCTGCCTCATTGACTTATTCGAATCTGACCTAGATTCGAATCCTAGTCCTTTGAGAATTCGAATTTACTCTTTCAAATAATTAACTTAGTGTAGAAACTTATGTTTTCAGCTTATGCTTGAAATTTATCTTTGAACTTTATGTTTGAACTTCTTGTAATACGTTACATCAAGTTCAAACATATAATCAACAATAAATATCAAACATATATATCAAACACGTGCTCAACCACACTGTTGGATCACTTAGACTGCTATCGTCACACAGGGTGTACCAACACACTACCCCTTGACGATAGCTTCTAACAATTCGAACATTTGATTAAGTACTTTGTTTATTATTTATTCAAACTGCTGCCAGCATACAAACCCTTTTCAACACACACTTTAACTACATTCTCATACTTTCTAGCCTCACCATCCATATGAGTGTCGCTTGAGATCTTATGAGCATGTAGTATTTGAAGGTCATCTCTAGAAAGGTTTACCAGGTGAAGAGGATCATAGACTCTAAGAATCACCTTTTCTTCAAAATCTTCCATCACGGCTTCTCCCGTTTCACTCTCCACATACCACCAGTTTAAGTTTTTCATGACATTCTGTGGCATTGGCTTGAGCGGCACCTTTCTCAGACATCTTACTGGTCTGTATTGAATCTTCATCCATGGACGCCCAGTTAGAGGATCAATTCTAGAATGATCCATTACTCGTTTTCCTATCCTCGGATTAAGGCGTTCAAACATCCTCGACCTTCCCTCTTTTCTTATGATTTTTGCAATTTTATCTGCGTAAGGGTCGTTGCCGATATTGATTAGTTCTTTCCACGCTAACACCTTTATCTCAATTTTCGGCAATGAGTTGAATACTTTCAGAGATCTTCTGAGGTACTGGAGCCCATCTTTTCTTTTGATTATGAATAGCTGCAGTTCCCGATCAAAGAACCAGCTTAATATGCTTCCTGACAGCTGTCCAGTACCCGGCACCCTCATCTTCTTCTTCAGCTCTAACTCCTTCTGCTCTGCCCTGAACCATAGCTTTCTTTTCTCTTCATTGGTCAGCTCTCTGGCAGGTTCTTCTATTGATAAATCAACATTTAAAGAAGCATTGACTACTTCTATGTTAACAACATCATTTCCTTCTATCACATACGTATCAGTGATTGGATTTTGCTGAACGGTGATCTCATTGGCTTCATCATCTTCGTCAGCATAAACCTCATCGTCGGACTTCCAATCCGTTATGTCTTCAGGAACAAATTCTCCCTCCTCTAATTCCTCCATATCATTTTCAAAGTCAAAGCCCAAGTCCATTGGGTCGTCGTCAAGATCCATAAGTGCATCAATCATCTCATTTATCTCAGACTCTGTAGGTTTGGACGAACTGGCCTCTCCTTCTTTAGCTCCTAATAGACTCGGCTCCCCCTGAGACTGAGCATCCTGAGCAGCAGAAAAATCTACTGGCTCATTCTGTCTTTGAGTGTTGGGATCATTGCCGTGGTCATCTTCATCATTACCATCATCATCCCTCGGCCGCTCCACTTGATCACGGCAAAGTATTTTCGAAAACATACATGTTCGAAAAGTATTTTTGAACTTAAATAAGTTCGAAGGTCAATAGACTGTTCGAACTTAAGTTAGTTCGAAGGACTTATATTCTCGAATTTAAGTAAGTTCGAAGGTGTTTAAATTCGAACTTAATCAAGTTCGAACTTAAACAATTTCGAATAAATTAAATTTTCCCAAAATTAATTTCTAACATTTTAAATGTTTGATTTGTGTGCAGAATTGGCAGATCGTGCTTTCTTTAACAAGCACAATATGGTCATGGCGATTGATCTTCATCTAGCAGAGGCTCAGCCATACAGACAGATGCTAGAATTCCTGTTGCAATCAAGGGTTGCGTATGCTATCACGCATAACCCGATGATTATACTTCCGTATGTTCGCCGGTTCTGGCAATCTTTGCAAGTGGACTGCACTGCAGTTCCAAAGCTTTTGAGGCCACAGTTGGTGGCCGGCGGATCGCGTTTTCAGCCGATCATTTACGCTCTATTCTACAGTTTGGGACGATAGACCAAGAAGATGGCCCCATTAACTTTCTAGCGTCCATCAGGCAATCTGCCTTCCTACGAATGAGATACGCTTAGGATATAACAAAAGCGTCATATGTCAAAAGTAGACTTATTGGCCAATGGAGATATCTGGTGCACGTGATGATGGTCTGTTTTGCACCTAAGAAGGCCGGTTTTGATACAATGGTTTCCAAGCTGCAATCAGGAATGATCTCATTGGTTTACAACAAGCCAATCACTACTCCAACCCGCGAAATATTTTTACTGTATCCAAGATTCATAATGATGATCATCAGGCATTTTCTACCAGAATTACCAACGTTACCAAAACAAACTGCAGTAGCTGCCATTATATAGCGCATCTTTGCAGACTGCCAATCCCATAATGCAAGAAGGGCAGAATAAGTGGGGCCTCAAGTGGCTCCGTTATTTGGAGCAGTCATTGATCCGGATTTCGTAGCTCAAGATGGAGACGAATGGACAATTGATGCACATTAGCAACAAGCACCCTAGCAACAAGCACCGGCACAGCAGGAACCGGTTGCTCGGGAAGTCCCTCCTTCAAGTACAGCGACAGCGGCAGCTGGGGCTTCCACATCGGGACCCCAGGTTGACCCTAGGATGCAGACTTAGGAGGAAATCTTTGACCAAGGTGCAACAGCTCAGGATAATATATTTAAGCAGCTGGTTAATGAAATTTTGGAGCCGCCTTCCGACATGGACGATATATTCAGGGAGATAGATGACTATCAGCCTCCAGCAACAGCAGCTGAGGCAGTAGAAGGTCATGTAGAAACGGCTTCCGAATCTGAATCAGATTCAAGTTCCGAAGAAGAGTTAAGGCAAGTCGCCAATCCACCAACTTCTTTAGCAACACATGGATCAAGAGAGGAAGATGAAGGTGATGCAGATTTTGTTTTGGAAGAAGAAGCATTGATCACAAGGTAACAAAGGGCAAAGCGTCAACGTATAATTCACGAGGCTCCATCCACATCTGCTGTCGTTCCATCCGCTGCAACCACTATTCCATGAACTTCAACCACTAATCCATCAACTTCCATTCCATCTACTGACAAACAAAGCTTCTCAGAATTGAAAGCAAAGGTAGACCTCTAAACAGTCCAATTCTTTCAGCTTTCGCAAGCTGTGAATGAGCTAGAACAGCACAACTCTCGATTGGAGCAGCAGAATGTTCAGCTGCAACAAACGGTGACTGCCTAACAAGAAACTATGACTACCTAGCAATCTCAGATCATCACTCTTCAGACCCTAGTGGAGCAAATATTGAAAGATCTTCAAGCTCAAGGGGAGAGTATTTGCAGGGGTGATAAACTAAGGGGGAGCCGTAGAGATTATGAAAAAGATGACCCCAGTGCGCAACAGAAAGAAGGTGAGCTAGCATATCTTACAAAACAGACTGCTCAGCAAGCTACACTACAGGGGGAGTCTGGATCACAAGGCTTAGGCTCAGAAAAAGGCAAGGCTCCCAAAGCATCAGAGTTGATCGAACAATAAATGATAGGAGCCTTGGCCGATTTAGAAGAAGAGGAGGTAATGTTTGATTTCGAAGATGACTTAGAAGATCTTGAGGAAGGAGAGTTTGTTCCAGAAGATGTTACATATTAGAAATCAGATGACGAAGTGTTGGTAGACGAAGAGGACGAAGCTGATGAGATTTTTATCCAGAAGCAACCTACCATAGAGGCATATACGACTGAAGAGCAGAATGTGATTGACATCGAGGTGCTTAAAGCCGCCTTGGATGCTGAATCAGAATCTGAAGTGCCTGATAGGGAACTCACTAATGAAGAAAAGAAAAAGTTGTGGTTCAGAACAGAAAATAAGAAGAAGGCTTTGTCATTGAAAGGCAAAATGAAAATGCCTAGTCTAGGAATTATACAGAAGCTGGTTCTATGATCGAGAACTGCAGCTTTTCATTATTAAGAGAAAGGATGGACTTCAATATCTGAGGAGAAGGCTGAAGGACTTCAACTGCTTGCCCAAGTGTGAGATAAAGGCATTAGCCTGGAAGGAGCTTATCAACATCAGAGACGATCCCTACGCTGAAATCATTGCTAAGATCATTCGAAGGGAAGGAAGGTCTAGGAAGTTTAAAAGACTTAGTCCGAGAATAGGCAACAGAGTAATGGACAATACATGGATAGATCCTATAACTGGCAGGCCTTGAATGAAAACGTATTACAAGCCAGTTAGATTCCAAAAGAATGTGTCTCTAAAGTCAATGCCTCAAGATGTCTAAGGTAAACTTAACTGGTGGAATGTGGACAGTGAGACGTGTGAAGCCGTTATTAAAGATGAGGAAGAAAAGGTGATCTTGAAAGTGTATGATCCCCTGCACCTAGTCAACTTGTTTAAAGAGGATCTACTCAAGCTTCATGATCAGGAAATCTCTTTTGATGAGCATTTGAAAAACGAAGGTAGAAAGTATCAAAAAGTTGTAAAGGTTTTTGTTGAATAGGGACTTCGTGCAGGTAGCATTTTGAATAAGCCTAGTTTGTAGACTAATGAATATCTTACTAGAAGTTATCATCAATGGGGAGTCTGATGGTACACCCTATGTGACAATACCAGTCTAGATATGTAATAGATAGTTATTCTTAATAGATGAAGCTTTGTAAATACAAGTTATGTGTGTTAATTCACATTTATGTATGATGTCTACATTTGCAGGTTAAGTTCTAAGTTTTTCATAATATGTTCTAGAATAAGTTCTAGAATAAGTTCTAAGGATAAGTTCTAGGCTAAGGTTCAAAGTTATCCAAACCCAGACGAACTTAGTGAAGCTATGTTCGTAGGCTATTGGACAAGTTCGTGGGCTTGGGCCTAAACGAACTTAATCAGTTAAGTTCAAACTTAATAAGTACAATTACTTGTTAATTCGTTTTATTTGGGGACTTTTACGAAATACGAGTTTCAGAGCTTTTGCAAGTGCACGTGCGAGCTAGAACGTTTCAGAGAGTCAGTTTTGGAGAAATACATCGTGTTGGGTCGTTCGTTGTATCTGCTATCATAGTGTTTGTCTCCGGTTTCCGTGCGTGATCGATCCGTTAAGCCACTAACGAGGATTCCGCACTCGTTGGACGGCGTCGCGTCAGGATTAGATCCGTGATAGAGGTGACCTTACATTCATTAATGAGCTCTCCTTGTGGTCATTAAATACCGGTGAGTGGCGATAAAACATCTGCTATCAAGATCAACAAGTGGATTGAGAAACGAAAGTTCAATATAAATATAAGAATGTTAGTCAGGAACAGATCAGGCTCTAAAAGAAATTGGTTCGAAAGTAACAATGAAGATATGCATGTAAAAGAAGCCATAAAGAAAGTGGTGTACCTTAGCAGCATATTTGTTGTTTCTGATTTCATCCCAAATCTAGAACGGATGGACATTGGAAGGCATGTGATGGAGACGATTCAAATGTACCCACCGCCTTAGCAGGCAGCACCAGATGAGGCTATTGAGGACCGCAATATTGGGGGCAATCATATCTCGAAAGGGACTCGTCTGATTGTAAATGTATGGAAGCTACATCGCGACCCGCAAGTGTGGTCAGATCCTCATGTGTTACATCCAGAAAGGTTTCTTGATAAACACTCTAACATAAATTATCGGGCTCAGAATTTTGAATACATTCCCTTTAGCTCCGGAAGAAAAATGTGCCCTGCAAAGGTTTAGAGATAATTATCCATGACTCACACAGAGCACATGTGTACATATCCACCCGCTTAAGTTATAGTGTTGTCAAAATTTGAAAGGCGAAATAAAGCTTGCACAGATCCATTTAGTTACTCAAGTAAAGGGTAAAATATTAGCATTCATTTCTTTTATTCCAGTTACGTGTTTATTAAGTGGTGCTCCTCCTCCATAAACAACCAACACCCTGACACCTGTTTGATAAGTGAAATTTCAAGCTTCCACATCAAAAACAACCAACACTTTGACGCCTGTTTGATAAGCAAAGTTTCAAGCTTCCACATGTATGATGTATACGTGCATGTAACACAACATAGATCAACCATGGCAACAACATGCAAAATAACATAGAAACCTAAAAAAACCATCCCAGTTTAAGTCATTCGCCCACCAGTCTTTGCTCTAAATAACCATAGTATAATTCCACACAAAAAATGCATAGTTTATACCATCTATTCATGTTATAACTAAAATATACCAGCACTTGACAGATTTGGCAATCTCATTCAGTCATGCACAAATCCCAAATAAAATCAACTCCAATTGAAATAGCATCCACATCCCGTCAAACCCTTCTTGAAATAAGAAATATTTAAAGTTTTTTTCATTTTTTTGCCAAAGACCAGCAAAAATTTTACTGCACATAAAAAATAAAAGAGCAAGAAAGAAGCCACGATACTCCATAAGTTTGTTTCATTCAACCTTCGACAGTTCCATTGATGTTGCTTCAATATAGCTTTTTTAGCACCACCAACTTAGATAGTGTATCCTTGTCAAAAAAAATAACATAGGTATTGTTCACGTTTCGTAACTGGGTTTTTTGTGTAAGGTTTAATTAACAGTAATAAAGAATATGAAGAATACACAACATGACATAGATTTGATAACCACACATGATAACACTGTTAGTAGAATGCACGATACATATGCTTAAATGAAATGTATGAATGTGACACACTAGTGGAAATAAGACTTTTGATAAATGTATATTAGTCTGTAGAGTTAATTCACATGAATAAAATAAATATTCCATTATGGATAACATGACCCTTGCAATTTATAGGTTTTTAAATACATGTTGTAATTTTTTATGTTTATGTAGGTAAGTGAACCTCGTTGCTCATTTTAGTTGAATCAGATTTTTTTTAAGAATTTTGAAATGCAACTGATGTATAGTTAGTTACACTTGGAAAGTGCTACCTAACTTGACAATAATTTTAATCTCCTATGTAAGTAATGAATAAATGCTTATGTGAATAGGTGTTCTTTATTGTTTTGGCTGGGACAGCATACAAATTCAAATAAAAACACATAGGTTTCCTACGGCGGAAGATAGTAGGATAAAAGGGTTAAGGGTTGGGAGTTGATGCTAAGGTCTTAATGTAGTTGTGAATTTGGGTGTTCCAATATTCCAACTAAATATTTACACATAAAAATACCACTTAAAGATGTCCATTTAGTCCAAAATATTTTCGGGAGCACCGTTATCTAATTGGGGATGGATTTAAATTGACAAATGGGTTGCTGTTAAGGCACGGGTAGCTGATATTTAGTAGTGTCAACTCGAAACAGGCCAAAAAGAGGTCTCAATAAATAGAAGAGTCCAATGGAAGTAAAACAATAGAAACGCAAAATCATCTTATTGGCAACAAAAAAAAAAAAACCAAAAGCATCTTATTGGTCAACTGCTAAAACAAGATATCAAAACAAGCTACTAAATTTATAAAAACCAAAACAATTTCCTTTGTTAGATCTCAAATATATGTTATCCATTTATGTCAAAAGTTTAAAAAATAGGATTGACAATTGTTCACCTAAAAACTTAAGAACGTCTGTGATCATAAACAAACACAAAAAGAAAGATTAACCTATCATTGATTAACCACATCATTTATTTTCTTATTCCGTAGGGGACAACAAAAGTTCACTCAGATAAGAAGATGACTTTTCAAGGATGGTACCCCCAACCCCCGATAAACCAGGCTAAACAAACTTCATCTCCACTTGTACCCGTAATGAGATAGATTGAGGAAGGATCCCTATGCAAGTTATTGAGTGTGTTGCTCTGAAGTTGGAAACATTGATGGAGTGTTAAAGGATTTTGGTAATGGAACGCCGTGTTTATTAGGAGCATAAAGGAGGATTAGATAAAGTATGAAAAGAAGGAAGAACATGAGGAGATAATTATCATATATTTCTTTCTGAAAGTTCTTTTAGTCCATGTTTTAATACAATATCAAGGACATGTTCTAAAATGGAAAAGAAATATAC
The DNA here is from genome assembly GCA_020465985.1 of Centrapalus pauciflorus. NCBI lineage: Eukaryota > Viridiplantae > Streptophyta > Magnoliopsida > Asterales > Asteraceae > Centrapalus > Centrapalus pauciflorus. The sequence goes on from JAANYP010008403.1 coordinate 1,363,646, forward strand.
CTGAAGTTGATATTGATAAGCCACAAATAGCACAAGATGTTCATACAAAGTTATGAACATCCATCTACAACACGCAATGGAGCATGTAAAAAGTGGCAAAGCTGGTGAAGCAACCGAAAAACGATGCAACTTTTCAACATGTGTAGTGTAGCACATACAAAACTTATTAAACTGTTAATTTGAATCCCAAAAGCACTTAAACATTTTCCTTGTTGTAGGTTCCCAACCAAATAAAATTATAAATAAAATTATTCTTCACTTTTGTTATAAAAAAAACACTGTGATTCACGCATGACATGATTGCCAAATTCATTCTCTTAATTACAAAAACACAGAAGAAACATATAATATTCTATAAAATGAACAAAATGAAAGATTATTCTCTTTGCGTAGACCGGCTAAAGTATAAGATAAATATATAAGATATGATGATTTCATATATTCATTTTTCAAACATCATACAAATCAATGCTCAGATCATGGGACTGTTCATCATTACCTGCTAAAACTGAGGGTCATGAAATCACCGACACGTTCATAATCTTCATCCGTCTTTAAAAAATGGAAAAATTTAGATTGTGCTTCTCGAAACAAAGAACAAACTGCAAAAGCAAAAAACGAAACAAAAATTAGGTTATACAAAAAGAATTAAAGCTAAAACTGTTGGTACATCCTGTGTGATGATAGCAGTCTAAGTGATCCAACATTATGGTTTAGCAAGTGTTTGTTATATATGTTTATATATGGTTGATATTTATTAGTGTTTGTATGTTTGAACTTGATGTAACGTATTACAAGAAGTTCAAACATAAAGTACAAAGATAAAATCAATCATAAGGTAATAACATAAGTTTCAACACTTAGGTGTTTAAGGGAATTAGTTAGATTCGAATTATATAAGGCTTGGCATTCGAATCTGTGATAGATTCGAATGTAGCCCTAGATTCGAATGAGCCCAGATTCGAGAGTGTCATTGTGGACAAACTCGAATGGGCCTTGGGATTCGAGTTTGGCCCATAACAGACTCGAATCAGGGTCTATAATTAGGGATAGACTCGAGATATTATCAGACTTTTTGCAGAATTCGTGAGGGATTAAGCATTAAGCGATCTCGAGTTTATCATCAGTGTTAGTGCCGTTTCGGAGAGAATCAGTTCGTAGGATCGTTCGTGTGTCGTTCGTTCAGCCTCTGATAGTCTCCGTGTTTCGTGTGTGAGAGTTGTTTCCGTCTACCCGTTAACGAGGATTCCGCACTCGTTGACGGCTCCGCGTCTAGATAGATCTCGTAGTGGTAGACCTTACAAGTGGTATCAGAGACTATGGAGTGTTCTTGGTGTTCTTCGTGTTCATCTAGATACATTCTAGGTTTCTTGACGCTAGTTGGACGGTTTTTCTCTCAAAATCGTGTTTTCAAGCTTAGCAAATTCTTATTCGGAAAATACTTTGTGGTTTTTCATGTTTTTGATCGTAATCATTATTTTTCGTTGGAAAAATACTGATTTAATTTGCAAAACGTCAAAAAATCAAAGTGTTAGCTATTTTTCGAGTTTGCGGCGCTCGAATCTAATAGGGGTAATTAGGGTTACACTTAGTCTCGAGTCTAACCAAAATCCGCTCCTTTCGAGTCTGATACAGAGGGTTTCGATTCTATTTCGAGTTTGTGCTACATTCGGACAGGATCTCGAGTCTACTTAGTTTTGAGTTTAGTTCGAGTTTAGTTTAGTTTCGAATACTGTTTCGAATCTGCTGTAGTTTCGAGTTTGTCTGACCTTCGAATCTGAGGACTTTTCGAATCTGACATAATTTCGAGTTTAATTGAATTCTCACACTTAATCGAATTTAATCCCAAATAAATTGGAATCTGATTACTTTCGAATCTACCTATATTCGAAGGAATTAATTCACATTAGTTTCGAATTAAATTAATTAAGGTCAATTCAATTACTTTCGAAAAGATGTCAAATATTCAAAAATTCCTAGAAATGGACGACGAGGTCGGGAAGGCAAACTCTCCGCCTAAGCTGATGAAAGTCGAAGATTATTACTGGTGGAAAGATCGGTTTACCGATTTCGTGCGTTTTAATGACATGCGCATGTGGGTGTGTATCGACGAAGGATATAATCCACCAGTTTCAGAAGTTGAAGGCCGTCAGAAAGTCTTGTCATACCAATGATGAAGGAGGATGATAAGAAATTGTATGAAGCCGAAAACAAAGCTTTCTCGCTAATCCGAATGGCTTTGCCTCAGGATATACTTCACACATTTAGGACTCAAAAGACGTCAAAAGAACTTTGGGAGTCTCTAGAGAAGAGGTGTGAGGGTAATCCTAGGGTTCGTAGAAAGCGTACGGAGCTGTTAAAACAACAGTTTGCAATTTTCAAGGCGTTAAAGGATGAACAGCTGGATGATATCATCACCCGGTTCTATCATCTGTTGACGGAACTTGAAAGTCACGAGATTGAGTTTACTGACACCGACAAGAACAACAAGCTTCTTGATGCCTTACCAGCCAAATGGGCTATGTATGTGGCAATGATCAAGCTGAACGAGGACAAGTATTATACTCAATCTCTGGATGTTATTGTGGGAACGTTGCGGGCATATCACTTCGAGCTACTGAAGGCCGAAACTGATTACGAACAAGTCCAGAATCCAGCAATGTATATTGGAAAGACATCAAAACCTTCAGCGACAGCCGAACCGAAGACTGCTACAGCGTTTTTCACCGGAGAAACGTCGTCACCAGCAGAGACTGATGACACTTTGAATCGCGCGTTCTTAGGATTAGGACGACCGGAAGAACCCCAACCTCAAATACAGCAGGCATCGACATCTCAGAGCTATTCGAAGATGCCCATGAGCGCAAAATCAGCGGAAGAACATTTGAATCTGCTTGCTTCTTTTGTGGCCGCGTACGGGAATTGTGTTCAGGGGAAGATTAACGATCCTGCTCTTTGGGACGAAGACTACGATCAGGTCGACCTGATGATCTTGAGGAAATGGATCTTAAATGGCAACTGGCCATGGTAACCCAACGGGTTAAGAGATTCATTAAACGAACTGGGAGGAATCTGCAGATGAATAATAAGGGGATTGGATTTGATAAGTCCAAAGTAAAGTGCTACAACTGTCAAGGACTGGGACACTTCGCCAGGGAGTGTCAGAGACCGAAGGTGGATACATACCAAGGGCAGAGTCAGCATCAGGGACAGTTCCAAAATCAGTCCCAACAACGATACCTTCCAAGTTCATCATCTGGTCAAGCCAACCTAGCGGGTCTACTATCCAATGTCACTTCAGACAGACAGCTAGATGGTACCTATGACTGGAGTTCACATCCTGAGTCGAATGCTAGAGCCTTCATGGCTGAAGTCACAGAAACTGGGTGTGATGGGGACGAGCAGACCACACGGGACAGCAGTCCGATGTGGGTAGAGAAGGCGAATGATCAGACAGTTCTGGAGTTTGCTGCTCAGATAGCCAACGTGGAATCTGATAACTCAAAGGTTAGTCTGACTTACTCTCTTTTTCGTGAATTATGTGCGTTGTGTGTTAATTCTAACGATAGGTTAAATCTAGTCTTAGAATCACATAAAATCATAACTTCCCAAAATGAGAATTTAAAAATTGAAAACGCTAGCCTAAACAATATCAAGCAAGATCTTAAAGAAAAGCTTAAGGCTGATGCTCAAGACGTAATAGTTCTAAAAGACAAACTGAGTGAGCAGTGTGTTAGGATAGAGCTTATGTATGAGCACGTAGAGGCCTTGACCAAAAGTCTTAAGGACAAGGACATAGAGCTAGCTGAAACAAAGGTAAAGGTAGCCGAGGCAAATAGCAAGTTGGAGAAGTTTAGGAATTCAAGCCTAAACCTAGGGAAAGTTTTAGATGCCCAAAGACAGTCTAAAAAGCCCGTAGGTCTAGGATTTCATGAAATTCCTCCACCTTTCAATGCAAACTATGTGCCTCAGCCTCAGGAGAAAACTGATAAATCAGTAGACTTAAGAGGACCTACCTACACCGACACCAGAGCCTATAGTAGAAAATACACCTAAGGTGGCTGACACAACCGTCAAGGTTAAGAAAGTCAAATTTGTGTCTTCCTCCAGTGAAACACCTGCAGGAAAACAGAAAATTGCTTGGGCTGATCAGGACGATGAGCCAGTCGCCATAGATGTACAAAAGGAAATAGACACTAGTGAGACACCTAGATCTAAGGGAACACACAAAAAGTCAATAGATAAGATGTCTTGCTTCAGATGTCACGAGAAGGGGCATGTTGCTTCTCACTGTCCGCTTAGGAAAGCCGATGTTACACCTAAGACAGTGACAGCAACATCTGTTAAGCCCTCAACCAGTGTGGCAAGCAACAGTAGTTCTCAAAGTATCGAGAAAGCTGTGCAGGCCGCACCTAAACAAGTTGTGAAAAACACACTGGTAAAGGTTGGACCAAAGGAAGTGATTAGGACAAATTCACCGAATCGTGTCATTAATCAATCTTGGTCAGCACCACAGCAAGTCTATAGGAGCACAACACCTAGCAGGTCACACACTCCAGTTAGGTCTCATACTCCAGTTAAACAGTACGCACCGGTAAGAGCTCAGGGATCACAGTCCGAAATGCCATATAATAGGAACTATTCTAGAGCTCCACAACAAATGCCTACTCCAAGGCAAAGAGTGAACTTAAATCACTCGCCACCACAACAGACACCAGTTCAAAGGCCCAAGTCACCTGAAAGGCGAGATGGGTATTTGAAAGAGTTCAAGTATGTGGACGAGAATGGTATAACCAAGTCTGTTATGGCTTGGGTTCCCCGTGATAACTAACCTATTTTCTTTCATGTGCAGGAGATTACCACAGGTCCAAACAACAAGTGGTTCGTCGACAGTGGATGCTCCAGGCACATGACAGGGGAACGAGGTCTACTTACAGACTTCAAGGGTGGGAATCGGGGATTCGTATCATTCGCGGGTAACAAGGGTGGAAATATCACGGGTACCGGAGTGGTCACTAATAGGACAATCAAGTTGGACCAAGTTTATCACGTTGATAAACTGGTTCACAATCTCATTAGTGTATCTCAAATCTGTGATAAGAAGAACTCGGTGTTATTTACTGACACTGAGGCGTTAGTGCTAAAGCCGGGATTCAAGATTCCTGAAGAATGGGTATTGATGTGGGGGCCAAGGAAGAATGACTTGTACATGCTGGATATGAACAAGCCGGAGACTTCGACGGGGCCAATTTGATTTTTATTCAAAGCTTCGGAGACGGAATCGGTACTGTGGCACAGACGCATGGCTCACCTGCACCTAAGAAAGATGAACTACATAATGAAGAATGGACTGGTGCAGGGTTTGCCAATGAAGAGCTTTCAGTTCGAGGACAAGTGTCTACCGTGCAAGAAGGGCAAACAACATAAGAAGACACACAAGTCCAAGACGCAGAACTCAATAACCTCAACATTCGATTTGTTGCATATGGACCTCTTCGGCCCAATCAACAAAAGGAGTATAGGAGGTAGTTGGTACTGCTTGGTTATCACTGACGATTACTCACGGTTCTCTTGGGTTTTCTTTTTAGGTACGAAGGACGAGACGGCTACCAAGCTCATCGGGTTCTTAGACCAAGTGGAGAATTCCTACTAAACAAGGGTTAAAAGAATACGTAGTGATAATGGGACTGAATTCAAAAACACTGTAATTGGTGTATATTGCCTATCAAAGGGCATAGTGCATCAATTCAGTGCACCATATGAACCTAAACAAAATGGGGTGGCCAAACGTAAAAATAGGACATTGATTGAGGCTGCAAGGACTGTGCTTTCGGATTCAAAGCTTCCTACCATGTTTTGGGGGGAGGCAGTGAATACCGCGTGCCATATTTTAAACTGAGTCCTTACAGTCAAATCTTTGAACAAAACATGTTATGAAATTTTGAATAAACGGCCACCTAATTTAACTGGATTCGAACCGTTTGGGGTACCATGCACTCTTTTACGAACAAAACATCAACCGAAGTTTGGTGAAAAGGCTGACGAAGGATACTTCCTAGGTTATGTGCCGAACTCACCAAACAAACGGGTTTTAAACAAAACAAGTGATACTGTGGAGATTGTGTATAATATTGAAGTCACAAGCTATACACATGAACCCCAAACCGGTCCGGAATGGATATTTGACTATGATAAGTTATTTGAGTCATTTAACATTCCTTTGGATGATAATGCAGGTACAATCGAAAAGGACATGGCGACGTTGCATCTGAATGACGATGGCCATATCTTTCCGAGGACTACGTTTTAATCCACATCTGAGCCTACTGGGACTGTAGATAGATCTCCAGAATTCGATGTTCCTGAAGCACCTACCACTGAGAATCAGACTCAAGCATCAAGTTCCAACTCTGAGGAAAACGTCCATGAGGAGGAAAATGTAGAAGCTGAGCCTGTTCCCCCATTAGGTGAAATATGATGTAACTTAGGAGATAATCTAAGGGTTGATGAGTTAGAGACCTCTAGGATTAACAAGAACCATCCATTAGAAAGCATCATAGGAAATCCTAACGAGGGTGTGAGGACTAGGAGTAGTGTAAATAACAACACTGTGTTGTTGTCGATGATAAATGACTCTGAGGCATATCACACATGTCTCTATTCTTGTTTCATATCGCAAGTAGAGCCTAAGAATGTGCAAATGGCACTTAAGGATAACTCCTGGGTTGAAGCGATGCAGGAAGAACTTTCGCAATTTAGGAAACTAGAAGTGTGGGAGTTAGTTCCATTACCTCAAGGGGAAATTTCCATAGGAACCAAATGGGTTTTTAAGTGCAAAAGAGACGATCGGGGTATTGTCACGCGCAACAAGGCTAGGTTAGTTGTAAAGGGTTTCAACCAAGAGGAGGGAATCAATTACAACGAGGTATTTGCACCAGTAGCAAGGCTGGAAGCCATTAGGTTGTTTCTAGCTTTTGCCTCCTTCAAGGGCTTTAAGGTATATCAGTTAGATGTTAAGAGTGCTTTCCTATATGGGAAAGTGAAGGAGTTGGTGTATGTAGAACAACCGCCCGGATTTACAGATCCAAAATATCCTGATAGAGTATATCGCTTAGATAAGGCTCTATATGGATTGCATCAGGCACCTAGGGCGTGGTATGAGACTCTATCCAACCATTTATTAGAGAACGGTTTTGAAAGGGGTAGGATAGATAGTACTCTGTTTGTTAAGAGGAAGGGAGATCACTTTATCTTGGTACAAGTGTACGTCGATGATATCATCTTTAGATAATAAGACGAACAGATGTGCAAAGATTTCGAGAAGGTAATGAAGTCTAAGTTCTAGATGAGTGCTATGGGAGAGTTAAATTTCTTTTTAGGGTTACAAGTTGACCAGAAGAAGGAATGAATGTTTATCCATCAGACTAAGTATGTCTATGACATATTAGAACGTTCCGGGATGGAAGGAACAAAGTTGACTGCCCATTTCAGCACATCGATTCAAGTGAATCATAATCTCGGACCGGGTACTGAAAGTGATACCGATGTGGATCCGACTTTATATCGGGCCATGATTGGATCACTTATGTATTTAACTGCTTTAAGACCTGACATTATGTTTGCTGTGTGTATTTGTGCTAGGTTTCAAGCGAATCCGAAGGAGATGCACATGAAAGCTGTGAAGCGGATTCTACGATACCTCAAGTCGAAACCGAAGCTGGGACTTTGGTATCACGCGGAGGGAGATCTAGAGTTGGAGGCGTTCACGGATTCTGACTACGGAGGATGCACCTTGACGCGCAAATCAACAACTGGAGGTTGTCAGTTCCTAGGAGGGAGATTGGTATCCTGGCAATGCAAGAAACAAACATCGGTAGCTGTGTCAACGTGCGAGGCCGAGTATGTTGCTGCTGGTAGTTGCTGCTCACAGGTTCTGTGGATACAACAACAATTGCGGGATTACGGTTTGGCTTATACTCAAACTCCAATTAGGATAGACAATCAATCTACAATTGCTATAAAGAATAATCCAGTTAAACACAACAAAACAAAGCACATAGACATTAGGCATCATTTTATTCGTGATTGTGCTGAAAAGAACTTAATCAAATTGGTAAAAGTGGCAACAGAAGATAATAATGCAGATTTATTTACCAAAGCATTTGATAACTCACGGTTTGAGTATTTAGTTCAACTCAATGGAATGCGCAACCCAGAGTAAATTGACCTTAGTAATAGTAGTTTATTTTCTTTTATAGTCGTAGTATTTCTTTCTTTACAGTAGTCTGCTAATTTAGGAAAGTTTCCATTTTTAGTAAGTTTTCTATTTTTAGTAAGTTTAGTAGGTTATCTTATTTTATTGCTATTTCTTATGAAAAACAAAAGAAAAAAAAGAGAGAAAATCATAAAAATACAAAAAAAGAGAATATCAGAAAATTAGTTAAGTCTTAGATATATAGGTTCAAAGTGACGAAAATTAGCACAGTCGTTACAAACTCTAAGTGTTTAGGCTTTCACACATAATGCAACTAAATTCTAAGTGTTATACTTTATTTAGTTTGATGTGTTGGTAGGCATAATACATATAGGGAATCTCAAGGCTAATAAAATACTCTAAAAAAAGTCAAGCGTGTCACTAACTTAGATGTATGACCAATCGGTCTTAATTTTTATGTACAAGACATACAACCTTTGAGTCTAAATGAGATATGCAAACTTTCTAGGGATGTATGGCAACATCAAATACATCTTAAAATGGAAAGAATAGAAAAATCATACAAAATTGAGAGTCGAAAACATGTAACTTTGTTGTACGTAAGTACAGACCTGTTGCCTCTGTTTAGATTCGGGTTAGCAGATATGTCGCTTTGTTGTACGTCAGTACAGACATGTCACCGCTGTCTTGCTAACTTTAAGAATAAACCTTAAGTCAAACTAAGACACTTTGTTGTATGAAAATACAGACCTGTGTCCGATGTTTGTCTTTTAAAGAAAGTTTGCAAATACCAACAAGTTAGAATCTTTGTCTGTGTGCCTTGATCATAAAAGTATGTCTATGTCTGAGTCACGTAAGATAATTTCATGATAAATAAAAATGCCAGGGATATTCCGAAAATGTAGAATGTTTAAAGGGGTAAAATACCAACAATCGGCTAGATGGGTATATCACGACAAACACTCAAAGGAATAAAAAAAATTTCTAAGTGTGAAAGTTTAAGTACTGAAAGTGAGTAACAGACATCGCTATCTGATTGAACCTTTCTTAGACTATACTCATCAAAAAGATTTTGTTTAGTATTTAGCTTAGGTTGTAAATTTTATAAGTATAGCTTAAGTCTAGATTAAATTTTTGGTCAAAATTTTAATTTTATTTTATTTTATTTTACCTTAGTTTATTTTATTTTATTTTTAGATTAGTTTTTACTTAGGTAAAAGGTCAAAAATTACTGAGGGTGCATTCAAAGTTGGATAAAATAAACATTGCGTGAAATATCTTCTGCTTAGGGTAAAAGATTTGGCATAGTTTATCTTGTTACACAATACCGTAGAAAAAGGTTGAAAAAGTTGAGATTATTTCAAAAATTTTCGAAATATTTCTAAATGTTTGGTGTTTTCGAATTTAGGACAGACTCGAATTTGGAAAGCTTCGAATCTGTCAGTAGATTCGAATCTGGCCTTAGATTCGAAGGTTGGTAGTATATATAGGTCAACAGTGAAGTCATTAAATACTTACTGTTTTCGAATCTACTTCCTCGAATCTATATTGGCGATCTCGAATCTATTCATCGAGTCTACCGTTTCTTATATATACGACAATCCGTCGAGTTTATAGCTAAAGTGTTCGATTCTACTCCTGTATCTAGGTATAATCAACTTGATTGTACAAGATTCATGTAGTTTTATACACCATTTTAGGCAAAATCATCAATTTTTTGAAGGTTTATGATGCGAGTGTCGTTAACCCGTCAAAAATACCACTAAATACCTTAGAAGCTAGGGTAAGTAGGGATCGTATCCACAGAGAGCGAGAGGTTAATTGCATGTATTTAAGCGATTAGCATTGTAAAATAATTAATTTCGAAAGATTGAGTGGTTTGTAAAAAGATGATTGCTTGATTTATAAAACTAATTACTTGCGAAATTTGTAAAAAGAAAACTCAAGAAGATTGTTTGATTGAATAAAATACGAAGATAACCATTCCCGGATTCCACACCTCGCTTTGTGTTTAATTTATAAAAACGATTTGAAGATTACATAGACATAATCTTTATTATAATTATTATTAAAACCATTACGTGATCTTGGGCATAGCGCGTGACACGTTTGATTACTCGTCTTAATTAAATAATTAACTCGGCACGAATAATAAAATTTCTACGAACTATCTTGCGAAACGCAACAACAAAATAATAATCATTCGTTTACAATCAAAATATAAATAATAAAAACCATGCAAACTTAAAGTAATCGTTCATAAAGTAAAACTTAGCGATGTGCTTCCTCCGAGAATGATTATGATGAGCTTAGCCGGACATAGTTGATGCAACGTTCAAGAGTTGTGGATCCATCGCCGTAGCTTGACTCGTGTGTTCTTGGTACGTGTGTTCGCTCAAACAGGGTTCTTTTCCTTAGCCTTCTCCTCCAAAAAACGATGATAAACTCTGAGATATGACTTGGTATTTATAGGAAAAGCTGGAAAAACCCTAAAAACGGCCGTCTAATAATTTAATGGGCTGGGCGCAGCCGTAGGCGCAGGCCTGCGCCCCCCCCCCCTGCGCCCCTCTGTAAAAATCCGTATTTTTGTGAATTAATTTCTTCTGTCGAGCACTTGGTCTGGGCGCAGGGCTGCGCCCCTCTCTGCGCCTGGCTCTGAAATTTTGTCCTTTTTTCGCCATTTTAAACCGGATTTTGTTTACCTGCACAAGCACATAATTTATTCAATTGTGGCACATTCTATAACACTTTTGTATTAAAAACAACTCTTTTACGCTTAATAAACATGATAAATTATAACCCGATCAAACTTCCCCAACTTAATTCTTGATCGTCCCGAGCAAGCAACGAGAATCAGACTTTTAAAACATCGGGTTTATCAAGCGTGCAAAACATAATTAACTTATTTAAACAAGCACTAGCCTTCATAGATGTGATAAAACTCGCAGACACGAACAGAATTTAATTCAGATATATCGTGATGTTTCTCGGATAGTTATTCAAAAATTCCTCACCACTATCATCCTTTTAGCTCAAGGTTACAGAATTGAATTCGTGTGGGTCACTGGACCATCTTTTTCCTCGATGCATGACTTGAGCTACTAATTTTTCTTTTCTTTTCATTCTTTTCATGCAATGTCCATGTTTTTTCGTTCAAGTTTTTACCATGACTTTCTAGATGATCCGTGTAGCAGGATTTGGGTCAGCCACTCCCAGACCAGTTGGTCTTAGGGGACTAGGCATGATGGTACCCTTCAGACTTAATCTCCTGAATCAACTAGGCCACACTTGAATTGAGGCTCTATTCGTGTTCGCTTCCTCCCCCTTATTGCATGAATAATTAGCGGCTATTGGAATCCTTGTTAATTACCACTCGCTACAACATAATATATCCTACTTTCAACCCGGTTCACTTCTTTGGTTTTAAAACATCTATGACTCTTTGTGTTATATTTAAACTCATATAATTACGTCTTTTTGCTTGAAACCGACCTAACTAACATCATCATATTTAAGTTGCAAGCTCAACAATAAAAATTTATCGGGATAATTGATCAGATCTTTTACGGCTCGCTTTTCACAAAATCTTCTTAAGAAGAAACACATTTATTCAATCAAACTAATGCATGCAAAAACACACACTAATGAAAATAATAAAGCATAAAAACGTCAATTCATCCTACTTAAAGAGAGGAACGGAAGAACCTGACTACTGCGGTGGTGGTTGTCCGAAGTTGCTGTCGTAGAACTCACTGAAAGGCCCATCATCTTCTCGTGCTAGTAATTTTCTTCAAACTTCCCCAACTTGAGTTGAAAACTCAAGTTTAAATGAGATCAACACTAACAATGGCACCTTAAATCTTTATAAGTGAGTTATTTGACCAAAAAGTTGTCATTTTTTCGTAAATTGTTTTTCTCGGTTTCACGATATATAACATATAAAGCATAGTGTGAAGCATAATGCGTCCCCCTTCCCCAACTTAAAGAATTGGGGCGTCCTCGGCACACAAATAATTATGAAACAAGAAACATTTACGAAGAAATGAAACAACACATGTAGCATCTAAGTATCGAATATTCAAGCATGTGCAATATAGTATTGGTGCAACACACATTTTGCTAGGAATTGCCCCTCCCTAATGTAAGTATATTCCTTTTAATTTCCTCAAATCTCAATGGTCCCGAATGTGCAAATTCTTTCCCCAACTTAGTTGGTTGCGATATGTACCACCGTAATATAGGATGAATTATTATTTTACTAACTAATTTAAAGGAGCAACAAACTAAGGCATAATAAAAATTTAATCTGCAAAAATTAAAACACACTTTCGTGGTGAAAACGATTGCACTTAGCACGTGCAACAAGCCTTTAGACCCCTCAGTAACCTGAGTGGACGAGTTATAGTCTCGTGAGGGTTTCTATGGAACACACCCACAAAGTTCTTTGGGTTGCCTCCCAAAAAGCGCTAAGTTTAATGTCTTCAGCCAGACATTTTGGAACTCTTTAGTATTTAAGTGACATCTTCCAAGACCATTGTCTCAGATGATATAATTTCATTGTCAGCCCATTGTACAAATAATTTTAATCTGTGTCCGTTTACTTTAAACGGCTCACCACCTTTTTGATCTATTATTTCAACCGCACCGTAGGCATAGACGTTAGTTACTGTGTATGGACCTGTCCACTTACTTTTTAATTTGCCTGGGAAGAGCCGCAGGCGTGCGTTAAATAGCCAGACTTTGTCAGCTTTATTAAACACCTTTCGTTTAATTATTCGATCGTGGAAAGCTTTTGTCTTTTCTTTATATATTTTAGAACTTTCATAAGCCTCCTTACGTATTTCTTCTAATTCATTTAGTTGGTGTTTCCGATTTATACCGGCAGCTGTGAAGTTAAGGTTTGCGTTTTTAATGGCCCATAAGGCTCGGTGTTCTAACTCAACCGGAAGATGACATAATTTCCCATAAACTAGTTTATAGGGAGACATACCAATAGGGGTTTTATATGCTGTACGATAAGCCCAAAGTGCTTCATCTAATCGTATTGATCAATCTTTCCTATCGGGTCGTACTGTTTTTTCTAATATACGCTTAACCTCCCTGTTAGAGACTTCCACCTGTCCACTAGTTTGTGGGTGATATGGGGTAGCTATCTTATGCGTTACTCCATAGTGCTTAAGTAGTTTGCTAAAGTACATATTTTTGAAATGAGAACCCCCATCACTAATTATGGCTCTAGGGATTCCATGACGAGAAAATATATTACGTTTAACGAATTGGCAAACTACTTTGTGGTCATTAGTCCTTGTGGCTTCGGCTTCTACCCATTTAGATATGTAATCAACTGCCACTAAGATGTATTCGAAACCATATGACTTAAGAAAGGGTCCCATAAAGTCTATGCCCCACACATCAAAAATCTCGACTATAAGAATTGGTGTCATAGGCATTTGGTCTCTTTTTGAAATACCTCCTATCTGCTGGCATCGTAGGCATGACTTAACAAACTCGTAGGAGTCCTTAAAGATGGTCGGCCAAAAGAATCCACTTTGTAGGATTCGATGACCTGTCTTTTTAGCACTAAAATGGCCTCCACATGCATACGAGTGACAGTGATTTAAAATATCATAATGCTCATTATCTGGAACACACCGCCGGATAATCTGATCTACTCCTATTTTGAATAAATCAGGCTCCTCCCAAATGTACTGTTTAGTCTGGGAGAAGAAATATTTTCTTTGATGTGAGTTCCAGTGGCTTGGGGTTTTCCCTGTGACAAAATAGTTTACTAAGTTAGCAAACCAAGGCACTTTTGCGACGAACAATAATTGTTCATCTGGGAAATTGTCCCGAATGGAGTCCAGCATATCCGTGGTGATTGCTGGCAATCTCGAGAGATGGTCTGCTACTACATTTTCTGAGCCTTTTTTATCTTGGATTTCTAAATCGAATTCTTGTAGTAACAGTATCCAACGAATTAGCCGTGGCTTAGCATCTTTCTTAGCCAAGAGGTGTCGTAAGGCACTGTGATCGGAATACACAATTACCTTAGCCCCCCAGACGTAAGATCTAAACTTATCTAGCGCATACACTACTGCAAGCAATTCTTTTTCAGTTGTTGTGTAATTAATTTGAGCTTCAGAGAATGTTTTACTTGCATAGTATATTACCACGGGCTTTTTGTCCACTCTTTGACCAGGGACGGCACCTACTGCGTGATCGCTTGCGTCACACATGATCTCAAAGGGTAGAGACCAATCAGGTGATTGCAGAATTGGTGCCTCCGTGAGCTTCATTTTTAATGTATTAAACGCCTTTATACAGTCTTTATCAAAGTTAAATGGTGCGTCTTTCAGGAGAAGGTTACATAGGGGTTTGGTTATGGCACTAAAGTCTTTTATAAATCTCCTATAAAAACCTGCATGTCCTAAGAATGAACGAATTCCCTTAATATTAGTCGGCGGTGGTAATGATGAAATTATTTGTATCTTAGCTCGATCAACCTCAATTCCTCTTTCAGAAACTATGTGTCCTAAGACTACCCCCTCTTTAACCATAAAGTGACTTTTCTCCCAGCTTAGTACCAAATTGGTTTCTAAACAATCTTAAGAACTTTTTCTAAATGAGAGAGGCACCCTTCGAATGACTTGTCAAATTTAGAAAAGTCGTCCATGAAGATTTCAAGAGAACCTCCAACCATGTCTGAAAATATGGCCATCATACATCGCTGGAATGTGGCCGGAGCATTACATAATCCAAATGGCATTCTTCGGTAGGCGAATGTGCCATACGGACACGTAAAAGTCGTCTTATCTTGATCCTCTGGGTGTATCGGGATTTGGTTATATCCTGAATAGCCATCTAAGAAACAATAGAATTTCTGCCCTGCTAATTTCTCTACTATTTGGTCGATGAATGGCAGGGGGAAATGATCTTTTGAGGTTGCGGCATTTAGCTTTCTGTAGTCGATACATACTCTCCACCCCGTTACAGGGCGAGTTGCAATCTTCTCTCCTTCAGGAGTATCGACAACAGTGATTCCAGATTTCTTTGGAACCGTCTGTGTGGTACTAACCCATTGGCTATCTGATATCGGATAGATAATTCCAGCATCTAGCCATTTTAACACTTCTTTCTTCACTACCTCTCTAAGGTTAGGGTTTAGCCTTCTCTGAGCATCTCTCCTTGGCTTGGCTGTTGGATCAGTTATAATCCTATGCATGCACAGCGTTGGGCTAATCCCCTTAAGATCTGCTATGGTCCAGCCTACCGCCTCCTTATATCTCGATAACACTTCTGACAGAGCCTTTTCTTGTGCAGCAGTCAGGTCTGTGGCAATGATTACAGGCAGTGTATTATCAGGGCCAAGAAAAGCGTATTTAAGATGAGATGGAAGTGGTTTCAACTCAAGCTTGGGTGGTTGCTCTAAAGATGGTTTTGCTGATGGAGGAAGATCAGTCGGAAGTTTTTCGATCTTATGTGTCCATGGTGGTTGAGTAGAATCCACTGACTGAACACATTCAAGTGCGAACTCCTCAGCTACAGGCATATTTTCTAGCTTATGCTCATTGGAATACAGAAGCAGCTCCACTGGATCTTTACATAATATTGCTGATAATTGTTGTTGAATTAAATCGTCAACCAAATCAATCATGTAGCACTCTGAATCCAATGGTGCATTGGGTACATTGTTAAAGACATTAAGTCGGAGTTTGCGGTTCCCGAATGCTATGTCTAATGCACCTGTCCTGCAATTGATTTGGGAATTGATTGTGGCTAAGAAGGGACGTCCTAAAATGATTGCCGGTTGGCTTTCTTTGTAAGCACTATCTGAATCCAACACTAAGAAGTCTACTGGATAATAGAAGTCTTCGACTTTAACGATTACATCAGATAACATCCCTCGTGGTACTTTGGTAGACCTATCTGCTAATTGTAGGATGACATCTGTTGTCTGTAGGGTTCCTAGATCATGTTGGTCAAATAAATTACCAGGTAAGATATTAACACTCGCCCCTAAGTCTAGAAGTGCTTTTTTAATTTGAATATCGCCAATAGTTACCGGGATCAAGGGTGATCCTGGGTCTTTTAGTTTAGGTGGCAGTGAGCTAGTGATAACTGCACTGACTTGTTCAGTGAGGTTGATTTGCTTTGGAAGAGTTATCTTAAATTTTCGTTTCTGAGTACAAAGGTCTTTTAAGAATTTAGCGTAAGAAGGGACTTGTTGTATTGCTTTGATTAAGGGAATGTTAATTTTAACTTTGTTAAAGATATCCCATAATTCTTCGTTTTTAGGTCCTTTCTTACCATAAGGAAATGAAGCTGGATTTTCTAAGGCCGTTGGGTAGGGAACAGTTCCAGTATTGGAACTCCCTTCCCCAACTTTAGTCTCTACTGGTTTCTTGGCTTCTACTTCCTTAAAGGTTACTTTCTTAATTTTTGTTTCTACCTTTGACTCCGATCTGGGTGGTTCTTCTTCATAAGCAATTTCTACCTCGTCGTCTGTCTCACTATCCTTAGGCATTTCTATTTTATTATCTACTTCCTTTCCACTCCTAAGGGTAGTGACTTTATTAACTTCGTTCACTTCATTGACTTCATATTTCTTTTCTTTTCCATGGTGGTGCGATGGGTTAACTGTGGTGTTGCTTGGAAGCTTCCCTTCTTCTCGTTTAGTCAAGGATTCTGCAATTTGTCCCATTTGCCTTCCGAGCATCTCCATAGTTTTCGCTTGAACCATGGTTTGTTGTTTCATGAATTCCATAAACTCGGAAAACTCTTTCGAGTTCCCCGACACTTGTCGTGAGTCATTTTCTTCTTTAGGGTCTTGGCGTTTATAGTACGATCATCCTTCGTAGCTGAGGTCGATCCATATTGGAAATCTCGGTTTTGTTGACGAGGTTGCTCATATCTTGGCTTCGGGGGAGCATCATTGTCTTGATTATCCCTCCAAGTAAAGTTCGGGTGTTTTCTCCATCCCGGATTGTAGGTCTCCGAATATGGGTTCTCCCGTTCTCTTCGTTGCCGAAAACCAAAAGCTTCGTTCACATACTCTTCGTGCGTGAAGGTATGTGGGCAGTTCTCGGTTGGATGAGAAGGGTCTCCACAAGTGACACAGCAGACTTGAGCCACTGTGGCCTTTCCCATTCCTTTCATCAACAAGTCCATCTTTTTGCTTAGTTCGGATATATCAGATTTAACCTCTTTTTTCCATGCGTTGTCTATGCCCATAACTTGGACACCAACACTATTATCCGAACCCGCCTGGACTTTTAAACCTTTGCTTAATTGGGTTAATAATTCCCAAGCTTCGTCATCTTCCTTGGCTAAAAAGGTTCCGCCAGAAGCAGCGGTGATCATATTCCTACTTTCTTGACTAACCCCATCGAAAAAGGTTTTAATTAACATCCATTTAGGAATTTCATGGTGAGGGCTTGTTCTTAGTAATTCATTTAACCTATTAAAGGCTTCGTGAAACTGTTCCCCTAATTTCTGTTTAAATCCAGTAATTTCTTTACGTTTTTCTGTAGTTTTACTAATTGGGTAATATTCGGTTAGAAATTCTTTTTTCATTTCATCCCAGTTAGTTATACTATCAGTGGGAAGTGACACGAACCAATTTTTCGATCGTTCCTTCAAAGAGAAAGGAAAGAGTCTGAGCTTCAGTGCGTCTACGGTCATCCCCCTAACGTGATTGGCCTTACATATGGCAGTGAATTCAGCTAAGTGCTCATACGGTTCTTCGCTTGGTGCTCCGCGAAAAACTGGTAATATGCTAAATAGCTGTGGCCTAATTTCGGGCTCATTCTCATTAATTGGGTAGAGAATGGGTGATGGATCAGAGATATCACCCGGCCTATAATGGGATTCTACAGTTCTACGGTCTCCCATCGGTCTTTGGTTTTGTTGGACGTTGACAAGAACGTTATCAACGCTCTCGTCTTCCGAATGAATTATTTCTTCTTCCACGTTTACTTTAGGAGCAGTATCTTTAGTTTCGTTTGCTTGAGTTGTGGCACGCCTATTAGATCTAGCGGTTTTTTCGATTTCTGGATCAAACTTCAAAGGTGAAATTCTACCGGAATATCGTGTGTGCATAAACCTATGAGGGCTAGATGAAGAATTCGAGTTAGTTACTTTCTTTTTGGTGAGAATCGATGCTTGCGCCACGATTCCCTTTTGCTTAACAACTAAGGCAATAATTAAAGCTTAAAACTAATTAAAAACTAATTAAATAGAATAATAGCAAAATAAGGAAACTTTAACTAATCTAAGAAAGCAAATAAAAGCAAATAAGCAATTAAATTGAAATTAACTAAGTTACCTAAATTACTCTAAAAAAAATAAGGCAACTAAACTAAGCTAATTACTAAAATACGTGATTTAAGCGCAACCGCTCCCCGGCAACGGCGCCAAAATTTGATGCGAGTGTCGTTAACCCGTCAAAAATACCACTAAATACCTCAGAAGCTAGGGTAAGTAGGGATCGTATCCACAGAGAGCGAGAGGTTAATTGCACGTATTTAAGCGATTAGCATTGTAAAATAATTAATTTCGAAAGATTGAGTGGTTTGTAAAAAGATGATTGCTTGATTTATAAAACTAATTACTTGCGAAATTTGTAAAAAGATAACTCAAGAAGATTGTTTGATTGAATAAAATACGAAGATAACCATTCCCGGATTCCACACCTCGCTTTGTGTTTAATTTATAAAAACGATTTGAAGATTACATAGACATAATCTTTGTTATAATTATTATTAAAACCATTACGTGATCTTGGGCATAGCGCGTGACACGTTTGATTACTCGTCTTAATTAAATAATTAACTCGGCACGAATAATAAAATGTCTACGAACTATCTTGCGAAACGCAACAACAAAATAATAATCATTCGTTTACGATCAAAATATAAATAATAAAAACCATGCAAACTTAAAGTAATCATTCATAAAGTAAAACTTAGCGATGTGCTTCCTCCGAGAATGATTATGATGAGCTTAGCCGGACATAGTTGATGCAACGTTCAAGAGTTGTGGATCCATCGCCGTAGCTTGACTCGTGTGTTCTTCGTACGTGTGTTCGCTCAAACAGGGTTCTTTTCCTTAGCCTTCTCCTCCAAATAACGATGATAAACTCTGAGATATGACTTGGTATTTATAGGAAAAGCTGGAAAAACCCTAAAAACGGTCGTCTAATAATTTAATGGGCTGGGCGCAGCCGTAGGCGCAGGCCTGCGCCCCCCCCCCCTGCGCCCCTCTGTAAAAATCCGTATTTTTGTGAATTAATTTCTTCTGTCGAGCACTTGGTCTGGGCGCAGGGCTGCGCCCCTCTCTGCGCCTGGCTCTGAAATTTTGTCCTTTTTTCGCCATTTTAAACCGGATTTTGTTTACCTGCACAAGCACAGAATTTATTCAATAGCGGCACATTCTATAAAACTTTTGTATTAAAAACAACTCTTTTAAGCTTAATAAACATGATAAATTATAACCCGATCAGTTTAAAGGTCGAAATCGGGTTTTTACAAAATTACCAAGTTAGGACCGATAAATAGTCAAATTAAAAGCACATATCTGTGATTAGTAACTAGTAGGACCAATGAATGTAATTTTCTAAGTCCAAAAAAAGGTTAAAATCAAGAGATTTGGTGTTTGAATAGAGTCGGCGGTTCGAATCTGTTCCTGAGGCTTCTCGAATCTGTCATTAGACTCGAGAAGACCAGGACATTCGAATCTGTCATCAAACTCGAAAAGGGACTTATTCGAATCCGTTACATTCGAATCTGTCTTTTATTTGCATTATTTAATTTAAATTTTATTAAACTTGTAGAACTTTAATTGTGTAGGATTTTGTACTTAAACAAGTTCAAAATAAAACAGATTTGAATTTAAACAAGTTTATTGATTTTTAATGAATCTAATAGTTTTCTTTATTGTGCAGAAATGGCTGTACGAGCTTTTGTGCCTAAGCACAATATGGTCCTTCATCCTGATCATCATCTCCCTGAGGCGCAGGGATTCAGACAGATGCTTGATTTCCTAGTAGAATCTAGGATAGGTTTTGCTTTGTCTCATAATGTTCAGCTCGTTCTAGCATATATTCGTCAATTTTATGATCATCTCCAGGTAGACTGCTCGGTCACCCCGACAGTGCTACGAACTCGCATAGCTACACAACCGCTAGTCTTTTCGGCGGATATGCTGCGTCAGGTGTTGTAGCTGGGCTCGCAGGAAGAGGAGTCTGGACCAATTGAGTTTCCTCTGAATATCAGGCAAGCGGCCTTTTAGAGAATGGGATATAGTCTAGACGTGACGAAGGTGTCCTATATGAAGAGCGGATTAATCGGACAATGGAGGTTTTTAGCTCATGTCTTTATGGTATGCTTTGCACCAAAGAAAGCAGGTTTTGACTATATGGTTGCGAAGATCCAGTCTGGGATTGTCGCGATTGTGTATAATCGACCATATAGTTTCTCGGAAATGTTTTTCTCTGAATTTGTTCACCAGATCACCGCTCCAGAAAATCAACAATTCCTGCTATATCCGCGGTTCATCATGATGCTTATAAGGCACTTCTTGCCAAATCTGCCTCCGTCAAATGACATTCATAGCGTTGCTGTAATGGATAAAAGGATCTTTGTTGACTGTTCCTCGCATAGCGGAAGATTGGCTGTTCCAGTTGAGCGTCCGTTATTTGGAGCAATCTTGGATAAGATTTTGAAGCCCCAGATGTTGCCAACTGGGCAGGGGAAGTTGAATTTCAACCAAGACAACCACAGCCACAACAACAACAACAACCACAGCCACCACGTGCTCAAAGGCGAAGACAAAGACCATCCGCGAGTCAAACTCAGGCGACCAGGCCTTCTACTAGTCAGCAACCAGAGGTGCAGGAAGCCGGGCCTTCAAATGTTCCAAGCGAAGCTGAACAATTATGCCAAACTCTTAACGAAATCTGGGAGGTAGGTCCACATGCTAATGAAGATGTAGCTGCCGCGTTAGTGGGTGAATTACTTGAGCCTCCTGAGGGAGAAGAAGACGTGTTGAGAGATGTTGAAGAATATGAGCCAGAGCAGGCTGATAAAGTTTTGTCATCATCTGCAACCGAATCGGAAGAGATGGAGGAGTTAGAGGTTGAGGCTCCTGAGTCAGTATCGACTGAACCAACTGTTCAAATTGGAACGTATGGATCTAGGTTAGTAGTCAATGAAGATGCGTCGAGGAGGAGAGTATCTCGAGAATCTGATGATTCGGATTTTGTAGAGGAGGAAGTTGCTCAATTAATGACGCGGCAACGGGCCAAACGTCATAGGTTTATGCAAGGATCATCTTCAACTCCATCAGTTCAACAAGAAATCCCCCAAACTCAACATCAGGAACCTCAGGCCACCACTCCACCACCACCACCACCTCAACATGAACCATATATTCCATCACCAATCCGCCCAACACCTATACAGTCTATTCCATCAACCTCCACCACATATACCGACAATCAACGATTTCTACAGCTTAAAGCTCGCGTTGACTTCCAGAATGTCCATATCTTAAGCATAACCAAGGCAATCGGTGAAATTCAGGCGCATAATGCAAATCTCGATAAAGAGAATGCCGATTTGAAAAAGATTGTGGCGAAAGTACAGGAAGAGAACACAGAGCTCAAATCATTTGTAGCAGATCAGGCCGCAGAGATAAGGGCTATGCGCTCCCTAATAGAGCAGTTACTGAAAAATGTACAGGCTCAGGGGGAGACGTCGTGCCGTGATCAGGCAATACAGAGGCCGAGAGAAGATGATGATGAAGACAACCAAGGCAATGATCCCAGCCCTAAAGGTCAGAATGAGCCAGTAGATTTTTCTGCTGCTTAGACTGCTCAATCTGAGGGGGAGCCTTGTCTAGCAGGAGGAGATATAGGAGAAGCAAGTTCATCGAAGCCTACAGATTTTGAAATTAGTGAGATGATCGATGCTCTCATGGATGTTGATGATGATCCGATGGATTTAGGTTTTGATTATGACGATGAAGAGCTTGAAGAGGGTGAGTTTGTACCTGAAGAGATAGTTGACTGGCGATCAGATGACGAGGTATGTGCTGATGACGATGATGAAGCTGATGAGATCGTCGTGCAGCAGAAC
This sequence comes from Centrapalus pauciflorus, assembly GCA_020465985.1. Lineage (NCBI taxonomy): Eukaryota > Viridiplantae > Streptophyta > Magnoliopsida > Asterales > Asteraceae > Centrapalus > Centrapalus pauciflorus. The sequence continues at coordinate 1,385,996 of JAANYP010008403.1, forward strand.
CCTATCACTGATACATACGTGATAGATGGGAATGATATTGTTAACGTAGAGGTTGTGAATGCTGCGTTAAACGTTGAGCCATCAGTAGAGGAACCAGCCAGGGAACTAACGAATGAAGAGAAGAGAAAATTATGGTTCAGAGCTGAAAAGAAGGAATTAGAAATTAAAAAGACAATGAGGGTGTCGGGTACTGGGAAGTTGTCTGCACGCATATTAAGCTGGTTCTTTGATCGAGAACTGCAGCTATTCATAATTAAGAGGAAAGACGGGCTCCAGTACCTGAGACGAACTTTAAAAGCTTTCAATTCATTGCCAAAGATCGAAATCACAGCGCTAGCATGGAAAGATCTGATTAACATTGGCAATGATCCCTACGCAGACGTTATTGAAAGAATCATAAGAAAAGAGGGAAGATCAAGGAAGTTCGAGCGACTGAATCCAAGGGTTGGAAGAAGAGTAGAAGATCCTTCACGCATTTATCCTCTAACTGGACGACCTTGGATGAGGATCCACTACAAACCAGCAAGATGTCTTAGGAAGGTGCCTCTCAAGCCTATGCCACAGAATGTCTTGAAGAATCTACATTGGTGGTATGCTGACACTGAGACTGGAGAAGCGGTCATGGAAGACTTTGAAGAAAACGTTATTCTTAGAGTTTACGATCCACTTCACCTGGAAAACCTCTCTAGAGATGATCTTCACATTTTGCATGCCTGTAAAATTTCTAGTGATGCACATATGGATAGTGAAGCTATGAAATATGAAAATGTAGTCAAAGTATGTGTTGAAAAAGGTTTGTATGCTGGAAGTAGTTTGAATCAATAAATAAACAAAGTTCTTAAGTCAAATGTGTGAATTATTAGAAGCTATCGTCAAGGGGGAGTCTGTTGGTACATCTAGCAGTCTAAGTGATCCAACATTATGGTTTAGCAAGTGTTTGTTATATATGTTTATATATGGTTGATATTTATTAGTGTTTGTATGTTTGAACTTGATGTAACGTATTACAAGAAGTTCAAACATAAAGTACAAAGATAAAATCAATCATAAGGTAATAACATAAGTTTCAACACTCAGGTGTTTAAGTGAATTAGTTAGATTCAAATTATATAAGGCTTGGCATTCGAATCTGTGATAGATTCGAATGTAGCCCTAGATTCGAATGAGCCCAGATTCGAGAGTGTCATTGTGGACAAACTCGAATGGGCCTTGGGCCAGATTCGAGTTTGGCCCATAACAGACTCGAATCAGGGTCTATAATTAGGGATTGACTCGAGATATTATCAGACTATTTGCAGAATTCGTGAGGGATTAAGCATTAAGCGATCTCGAGTTTATCATCAGTGTTAGTGCCGTTTCGGAGAGAATCAGTTCGTAGGATCATTCGTGTGTCGTTCATTCAGCCTCTGATAGTCTCCGTGTTTCGTGTGTGAGAGTTGTTTCCGTCTACCCGTTAACGAGGATTCCGCACTCGTTGACGGCTCCGCGTCTAGATAGATCTTGTAGAGGTAGACCTTACAAAAACGGTACAACAAACCCTAAGTGGCATTTTAGGCAAAGAAGATCGTTGATATATGGGGGAAAGTAGTAAACCTGATCGAAGGTTTTGAGGAGGCGGCAACGAAAACATACTCGAAGCTCGTCGGAATTTGCGTAAAGGTCGTTATAGCACTTGACTACGAACCCATCGGAGAACACGCTTGATTACGAACCCATCGGAGGTGATGGAGAACAGTCCTCACAGATGAAAACCCTTCGTATTGATCAACATTTGGAATGATCTACTAGAAAGAGAAAGTCCAAGAAGAGGTGACAAAGGAAAATTTGTTTGTAGTTGTGAGCTTATAGCAGCAGTCGAATTTTATGGAAACGATGAGCCAACTTGAAGAAAGGAAAAGTCGGTTTGGGTGACGGAAAAACACTTTCCCAAGAAATATTAGATGTCTGTGTGTGATGATATCCACAGTTTGTTTATCTTGTGTTTTAAAGGTTGTATCTTTGCTTTTAAAGGTTGTACCTCTTACAATTCAGCCACTATGCTTTAATTTCTTGTACAATGTGCAATATGAATTGTTTTTAAGACAATATGATAAATGTATTATATAGTAGTATATATATATATATATAGATTTCTTTCCATCATATTACGCAACTAACTTTAAACACATTGTCTAAACAAGATTTATAACTACTTAGCGAATAATATTTAAATCCTAGCTAATTACCTCAAAATTAGAAACATATATGCATATCTAGGCAACCAACTTTTATATCATCTATAACAAAAGATTTAATTATTGAATTAACTAATATGTTCTCTAAACATAAACCTCGTAACACATTATCCAGGATTAGCATCTTAAACATGCAATTTCACCATATTTTGACTCAAAAAGTCAAAACCTCAAAAACTCCATGGATGAATATGAAGCTTTCTTACTTTCTTTCAACACAAATTGTTAGGCACAAAAAGGCCTCAGTCAAACCTGCTCTACGTCTTAGGGGGAGATTTTTAATCAAACCTGTTTGATGCACTTGAAGATATAATTTAAGGCCTGTTAATGCCTTATTGAAACCTGAAAAGTGATTTGCAATATAAGTCAAAGCTGTTTACCCTGTTGCATTCGTTGCAACGAAGGCAGATTGTCCAAGATGTTCTGTCTGCTGAACAGGTTGGACATAAACTGTCTACGCTGCTCTATTCTGCGGAGCAGCTTGGACAGATTCTAAGTGTTCTATTCTTTGTGAACAGAACCTATTCTTTGCGAACAGGCTAAACATCTTATAGAATATGTTTCCAAGTCCTCATGTATTGTTTTTGGCTACATGATCAGTTTACAAGTCGAATACAAAGTGGAAAACAGAAACTGCAAAAGCCTGCCTACGCTGTTCTGTTACATGAAGACAAAAGGATATTTGAAATGGGTGACAAATCATTTCTTATATCAAAATAGCCTTAACAAAAGAAGAAAGATGCAAAGTTGACATTCCTCTTTTGGTTAAAGCCTTATGCAACAGAGATAAAAAGGAAAAGACAAAGATTCTGCCGCAAGAAGACAAGTCTACTTTATCAAAATGTGTAGAAAAGTTGTTTTGTCTTTTTGGAAAGACATCCCACTATCTCCTTGTAGTTCTGCAGCTTGTGGATGGAACTACAATCGACATGGCAAAATGGATTTTTCTGAATTTGAGGGGCCTGGTGCAGCAGGAGACACGTCCAGATGCTGTTCGTTATCCCAGTTTTCTGAGCCTCATCTTCAAGAACATTTGTGGTGAGCACTTATATAACTCTCAGCCTTTACTTCGTACTGCTGCATTCCCTGTAATAGGGAATAGAGTTTTCTATACACCTGTTCTCCCAAATGAGCCTCCTCTGTCAACACCAATGAGGAGGTTGTTAGGATTGGTGGAAGGACCCTCTAATGTGAGGGTGGATCCAGAAGCTGCTCCCAGAGGAAAATCCAAATCCAGGGACAAACTTGTTAAAAGGACCCTGGACATCACTGAAGCTGAGCCTGTCCACAAGAAGGCCTAAACAGCTCAGTCTAAGTCTGCACCCTCAACCTCTGTGGCTGAGGGAGAGCAGGCTCCTCACCCTGGTTCATTTGTTGAACCTGAAGCCTTTGTGGCTGGTGCCTCTGTGGCACCTGAGACTATGGAACAGGCCAACCCACCTGTTTCTGACCCAGTCTCCAAAACTGTCCAGTATGAACCTCTCATCTCCTCTCCAAAACCACACACCTCATCTCACATATTATAAGAACGCAAATCCATAGCCAGAAAGAAACCGGCAACCCAAACAGCCCAAACCAGCCCCTCTGTTCCCTCTCAACAGGGTTCAGTTGAAAAAGAAGCAACCCCTGCTGCCTCTCCTACTTTGGGAGAAGGTTCAGCACAATTGGAGCCTGCTTCACTCCACCTTGTGTCAACCCCAAGTCAGCCTAGACCCTCTGGTTCCTCCCAACAGGAGCCAGTTATAAAAATGGAGACAGCCACATCAGCTATTCCAGCCTCCCAACAGGCTGAGAATATTGAAAGACAGGAGTTCTCTCCACTCCATACTGAGTCCACACTGTCCCCACCTCATAGTTCTCTACACCCTGAGTCTGCACGAGGTGTCCACACTGTTGGCTTAGACCATCCAGCAGCTCAGCCTCAATCTTCTGTTCCTCATGATGCAGCTGTTCTACACCAAACAAGTGCTGAAGGACCACTCACTCAAGCTGATGAACCTCAGGGAATAGAACATTCCTTTGGTGAGGCTACTCCCTTTATGCAAACTCCATCAGCAGGTTTCACCACTGCTGATGTTGAAATGCAAATAACAACTCCCCATGATGAGGTACCTTTAAACCAAGGTAATGCATAAGGAACCACCACTGGCCTTAATGAAGGTGCTGCAAAACAAGCAGTGTCCGAAAGGCTACTATCCTCTACCCACTCTCCTGATGATGCAGTTACAGCCACTGCTGAAGGACCCATCGACCCCTCCAAACTGGGCCACATTACTTTTCTCCAGGCTATGGAGCTTCTTTCCAAAATACCCTCTCCTTCTTCATCACCTCCCCATACACCAGCCTCATCCTCTACTCAATCCAAACAATCCACCCATACACCTCCATCCCCTAAAGACCTGCCTTTGAAGGATCAGCTTTCCTTGCTGACCAACAAAGTTGGTTCTTTAGAAACTTCCATGTCTTCTCTACCCTCTCTCATTTCAGACTCTGTGTCTGAACAGCTTAGGGGATTCTTTGATATGTTCAAGAGTTCTTTCCCAGCCACTCCACAAACTGACAACTCCTCACAGCTACTTGCACTCACTGCACAGCTGCAAAATGTCTCCACCTCCCTCTCCTCAATTCTTTCACTCCAATAGGACTCTATGTCCTCTATGACAGCTATATCCCAACAGCTGTCATCTCTCCTCACCACTTGCAAATCTACACTTCCTGCTACTTTGGCCAGCTTAAACACCTTAATAGGCTCTCTATCAAATTCTGTGTCAGCAAACCTTGCTGATGTGCAGGACTCTCTTGAGTTACATCTTGCACAGCTCCAAACTTTGATGTTCATAGCTTCTGATAGGGAATACATTCTTATGCTGACCACTCTGGCTGATTCCCAATCCTCTTCTCTTCAAACCTGTCTTTCCCAAATTGTTGAGGTAAAGGATAACCTGGCTTTCTTAGTGCATAGCCTGGTTGGTTCAAAGCCTACTGCCAAAACTGCTTCAAAGCCTGCTGAATTTGTTTCATCAGGCAGACCGGTTGTTGAAGGTGCTGGTCCATCTCCTTCAAAGGGGGAGAAGTTGTCTGCCTCTAAGACTAAGTCTAAGGGGGAGAAAACTTCTTCTCCTAAGGTGACATCAGCTCCTACTGGTCAAACAGGAGGTGCATTTGAAACAAGTACTGGTCCAGCAGAGGGTGCCTCTCATCTACCTGAAGCTGCTCAGCCTAGTCAGGCTGAATCTCCAAACCCTGCACAGTCTAAGGGGGAGGAATTCATTTCTGGGGACAGGCCAAGCAGCAGAAGGAGGCACCTCATACTGGAGGAAGAAGAAGAAGAAGAAGACATTCCTGAAGCTGTTATCACTACAATAGCTAAAGGAAAAGAAAAAGCAGTATTTAATCCTGAACAACAGAAAGCAGTAGATTTAAAGTTTCACAAAGCCAGGGCAAAGGAAATGGGTCTTTCCATGGATATATACTATGAGTTCAGAGATGAACAGCCTAAAGCCCAGGAAGCACTAAGAGAAGAAGAAGCCTCTGCCAAAGCTGCCAGAACTTTTGCACTTCAAGAGGCAAGCAAAATCAAAATGCCTTCTCTGGATGTGCAAAAGAAACTGATGGAAGCTGCTAAGGGATCAGCTGGTGAGAAGGAAGTTGAAAAGGAAGTGGGTGCTCTGGTCTCTATGACCAAACCAAAGCAAGCTTCCTCTGCAAGAGCCCAATTCCATCTGTTGGACAGGCTTGCCGTTATCTGCTCCCATGATCAACAGTCCAAAGTGTTGAATTTTCTGTTTGTACATTAGTTGTACTTTGTTACATGTGTTGTAACTTTTCTCATTTACATTAGTTGTAATAGACATTAGTACATTAGTTGTACTTCTGTAAAAACATGAGTTGTTAATGTAATAAAAATCAGTATATATAAACTGATCTTTTACTTTACTTAGATGTTGTAATTTCTTTTCAACAACATGTATTGTAAAATGTATAGTGATTATTGATTAAATCAGCTTAGACTGATTATTGCAAAGAGGGGGAGATTGTTAGGCACAAAAAGGCCTCAGTCAAACCTGCTGTACATATGAGGGGGAGATTTTTAATCAAACCTGTTGATGCACTTGAAGGTTGAATTTAAGGCCTGTTATATGCCTTATTGAAACCTGAATGTGATTTTCAATATCAGCCAAAAGCTGTTTACCATGTTGCATTCGTTGCAACTAAGGCAGTTTGTCCAAGCTGTTCTGTCTGCTGAACAGGCTGGACGTAAACTGTCTACGCTGCTCTGTTCTCTTGAGCAGCTTTGTAGCATCCGGCATTAAACCAGGTTAGCAACTACGACCTAATTAGAATTTAATGGCCAATTATAACCTAATCAGTGGTCATTAGAAATTAATCAAGTGATTAACAAGATTTATTAGAAAATTCAACTCAATTATAATCAAATTCATCGGGGAGATGAATTGGGAAATCAATTAATCCGATCAATTTACGACATGAGGGATTAATTCAACTAAGTACATAATTAAATTATGATTAGTGACACTAATCATACACTAATACAATTACTTAACATTAATTATGCAAGACTAAAACAATTCATTAAAACAATGCATCCATAAGTATTTTTGAAATTACAAGAAAAGGGAAATACAAGAATACATTTCTAAATACTTTTATACAAAAAAAATATAAATACATGTATATCTCATGTATATGGCCGGCCTTAAGGCCTTAGGCATGTGTTGAATTAGTAGTTGACTTTTAATTAAATAATATTACTTTAAACACCATCATTTTGTTAAAAAGTGCACTCAACTTTTGTCTCCCATGCCTTTCATCATTTGAAAGACCAAATTTCCTCTATAAATAGAGAAGTCTTTCACTCATTTTAAACACACCAAAAACCTCTCATTTCTCTCCTAAAATCCGGCCAACATACACACACACCACAAAAATTCTTCATTCAAGTGTTCTTCAAGTGTTCTTGGTGTTCTTCAAGAGTTTTGGTGCATACCTTGCAAGAATTTCAATTTCTACTCAAAATCATCTTCCAAATACATCAAAGTAAGTAAATACTAACTTATTTCATCTTATAATTATGTTTATATAAGTCTTGCATAATATATATAATCACCAACAACAACAAGTTACATAAAAACTCAAGTTTATAAGTTTCTAGTTTTTATTTTTAAGTTGTTTCTTTAAATGTGCATATGAATATATGAACACATTATAAACATGTTAATATTATGAAAACATGTGTTATATATGTGTTATATAACTTTTATAACTTTTATACAAGTAGTCTTTGAATAAACAACAAGACTCATAAGTTGTTTCAAGTTTATAAAACTACGGATTTTCGGCAGAAAATTTATATCGACTTTGAAAAATCATAACTAATTCATAACTCAACGAAATGAGTTGATTCTTGTCTCAAAAGTTAGATCTATGTCTTAGATATAGATCTGTAGCTTTTCATAATTTATTTTCAAGTTTAAGACCTCCAGAAATTATTTGGGAAACCGAAAGTTTGACAACTCAAAAATGGCCAACATAGCGTTTTTAACGAGCTCTTTCACCAACCTAAACAACTCGAAAAATGGCCGTTCTTTATTCTAAAAATCCTTTGTATATAGTAGTTTAATGTCCTAGAAAACCAAGTCTAAAACATTTTGGAGCTTGGTCAAAAACAGCCTCAAAGTAGGCCGAAAAACCTCCGAAAAAGCTGGAAAATTATATATAAATAAACTTGACGTTTTAAGCAAATCTTATTTATAAACTTCTAATGTTGGGTGATTTAAGACATAAAAATCTATAAATATACCTATTATCATATATTAGTGATATTAAGTCCTCATTATCATTTAGGACTCGGTTAAACACCTCCGGTTTCATCACCCATCAAACAACGCACATTTGCATTTTTGCGCATATTTTGCCATCGCAATTCCGGTGAGTCTTCATAGCCCCTATTCTCACTATCTATTGGGGTGGAAATACATGCACTGTTTTCATATGGACATCAAAACTGTATATTTCTTATATGTATTACATGTGGTTCCATTAGCCCTTATATCGTGAACCGTTAATTGCATTCATTTGTAAGCGCGAATATATTGTGGATAGATCTATCGGGAGTCATGTCCCCCATTCAGGTTAGTTCGGGTCGGCTAACAGCGAGTGCATATATATTCAACTCACGGTATTACGTATGGGGATACTGCACAGGGCCAACTCATTTTAATTAAGCTTCGGTTGCATGATGGTTTATGTAATACATACACGGAATTTATGATTTTATAAATTCAACTCATCTGATAATGTCCATACAACTGGTCTTTTCGCGTAAACCTATGAGCTCACCAACAATTTTTGTTGACGTATTTTAGCGTGTATTTTCAGGTAATTAAGGCAAGTATGCCTCGGATGTATTTTACTTTCAAGCTTCCGCATCCATGGAGTCGCATGCATATTCAAATTAACGGAGATTTAGCTGCATTATTTTGGATATTTTAATTATGTAATTAAATCTCTGTATTTTGCGAACTCCTTTACTCATATCAGTCTATGTAAAACATTGCTATATTTTCAAGTTTGAATGATGTATTTTAAAAACGTCCATATAGTGGTCGTTCATTATGATTATGGTTACGCTTCCGCACTCGTCACGCCTCGCTGCCAACCGGGGTAGCAGGGTGCGACAGATTGGTATCAGAGCCATAGTTATAGTGAACTAGGTTGCATTAGTACCTAGACTATAACTGTTACAAAAACTAAACTTTCTTCAAGAACTATGAACACATATATGGACCCTGATGACAATAACATGTCGAAATTCACCCCTAGGGAAAGGGTGTGACTAGCACAACGGGAGTTTATCCCGATACCTGCCCATCAGCCAAGCCCGCCGCAGTAGTAACAGGCGAACGTAAGACAGTGGGGATGGATGCCTCACATTCTCTAAGAGTGGAGAAACAAGGAAGGGATCCCAAGCCAGATAGAAACACCATCTTCTCCTCAAGTGCCGACACATACCCAGAAACCTACGTAACAAACGATGCCTCTATTGGTTGCAAGGGCCGCCAGACACGACCCCCAATTTCGACAAAATCCACCGAGAGGTCGGTGAGATCCTTGCAAGGGTTAGGCAGGAGGCAATGCAAACCCCCCATAAACCTTAGGCCAACCAGAATACCCAGGCGATTCAACAAAGACGGAATAGACAAATTATGTCCACGCCTAGCAGAGCGCAAAGCCAGTAATGTAGAACTAACCCAACGACTTAACGCTCTGGAGTACGAGGAAACCCCGGAGGCATCTCTTTATAGTATTTCTCTAGGCTTTACTATCTGATATATCTTAGGGTAAATAAGGCTTAAGAATTTAGAAAATTCTGACCATATCATATACAAAGATTAAGTATCAAGAACTTTTATGAGGAATTAAGTTTTAACTACAACTCTGCGTAGGAAAAGATAAAGCTGTGACTATCTGCCTAAGAAATTTCAAACCCGTAGACTTATCCTCTTACCCCATTAGATACCACTTATGCATTTCTACTATTTGATACTGGTGCTGATAGGAGCTTTATATCCACTAAGTTCACTAAGCAGATAAATTCCATTAAGTGCTACTTATGCTATTGAGGTTGATGACAGTGAGACGCTTAAGACAAATAATATAAGTCGAGGATGCTCCTTAGAATTAGTAGGCCGACTCTTTGAAACAGACATGATACCCATCAAACTGGGAAGTGTTTACGTGGTCATAGGCATGGATTGGCTATCGAAAATCGTGTGGAAATAGTATGCAACAAGAACACAGTTCATATACCTTTAGCCAATAAGAAGGTCCTTACTGTCCAACGCAAAGCAAGAAATACCAAAGTAAGCGTCATCTATAGCATTAGGACCCTAAAGTGTTGATAGAGAGGGAGCCAAAGGGAAAGTGGCTCGAAAATATTCTTATTATTTATGGTTACCCCAAAGTTTTTCCAGAACACTTATCTGAACTCCCAACATCGAGGCAAATCAAATTCAAAAATAAGCCTAGTATCAGGTGCGGTACCAGTGGCTCGAGCACCATGCCGATTAGCCCCATCAATAGTGTAAGAATCGTCCAACCAACTGTAGGAGCTCTTAGATAAAGGGCCTATCAAACCGAGTTCCTCGCTTTGGAGGAGCTCCAGTTTTGTTCATAAAGGAGAAGGATGGAACTTTCGGGATGTGCATCAATTACCGAGAAATTAAATAAGCTAAAAGAACCAATACCCACTTCCAAGGATCAATGACTTGTTTGACAAAACTCCAAGAATTAAGCTTCTATTCGAAGATCGTCCTTAGGTCTGGTTATCATCAGGTTAGAGTTCACAAGAAAGATATTCCAAAGACAGCTTTCAGATTCCGTTTCGGTCATCATAAATTCCTATTAATGCCGTTTGGATTAACCAGTGTCCCCAACGGTACTCATGGACCTCATCGGGTGTGCAAACCTTATTTAGACAAATTCGTGATTGTATTCATGAATGACTTTTAATCTACTCACGAAACGAGAAGGAGCACGAGCAACATTTAAGACTGATTCTGGAATTATCGGAGAAAGAACCACTACATGCTAAGCTTTCTAAATTTGACTTTTGGTTAGGAGAGGTGAAATCCCTCGGTCACGTGAACAATAGTAAAGGAACCCAAGTCGACCCTGCAAAGATCGAGGCTATCAGGAATTGGTCAACTCTTAGAACCCCCATAGAGATACGATAGTCCTTAAGACTTGCCACTTATTATAAACAATTTTCTCAAAGATCACCAAAACTCTAACAAAACTGACCCGAAAAGACATTAAGTATGATTGGAGCAAGGATCAGGAGATATCATTTCAGTTATTAAAGCACAAACTGTTCAGCGCGCCTATTTTGTCCATACCTAAGAGGAACGAGAAATTTATAGATAACTATGACACTTCACACAATGGACTGATGTAGAAAGATAAGGTCATAGCTTATACTTCATGAAAACTTAAGGTTCACGAGGTGAATTACACAACGCATGATCTAGATCTTGGAACAGTAGTCTTTACCCTTAAGACTTGAAGACATTAGTTGTAAGGTAAGAAGTGTATTACACTCCCGGACCCTAAGAGCATGCAACACATCTTGAACCAGAAAGAGTCAAATATTAGGTAACATCGTTGATAGAGCTAATAAGTGAACAGTGAGATTCGTTATCACCTGAGGAAAACTAATGTGGTTGCAGACGCTCATAGCCGAAAGAAATGAGTTAAGCCGTTAAGAGTACCAGCCATAGTTATAACCACTCAACCAAACCCTCCTTTCTTAGTTCATGAAGTTATTAAGGAGGAAAATATGAAAAATAAAGCCCTGCACAGAATGGATAAATAGTTTGGAATAAGGGTTTATGGAAATCAATACTTCACGAATAGAGTCTGGTTACCTTGTTTTTGATAGAGTAAGAAAACTGGTTAAAGATGACGGACACAAATCAAGATATGTCGTTCACCCCGGATCCGATAAAATGTATCATAGGGAACTATACGGGTGGCCTATCATGAAGGATGACATTGCCACATATGTCAAAAAAAATTTCTAACATGCTCCAAAGTTAAGACCAACATCAGAAACCATTTGAGTAATATTCGACCACCTAACAAAACCCGCGCGTTCCTACCAATCAAGAAGAACATCAGGATGAATAAGCTAGTCCAAACGTACCTCAAGGAAGTCGTCTCCGGACACGGAGTGCCTATTATAATCATTTTTGATATGGATAGCAGATCTACAGCTAAGCTTTTGGCAATTATTATAGCAAACTGTGGATACAAACCTGTACATGAGTACCACATATCACTCTCAGACCAATGGTCAGAATAATAGAACGATCCAAACCCTAGAACATACATTAAGAGCCTGTGTAATGGATACGCATTTGCCTTAGTGGAATTATCGTACTACAAATAGTTATCACTCGAGTATTAAAGCTTCTCCATTTGAGGCCCTCTACGGGCGAAACTGTCGATCGCCGATTAGTTGGGAAGAGGTAGGAAATAGCCACATCACTGGCCCTATGATCATTCACGAAACTACCGAAAGGATAGTACGATTGCGGAACTGACTAAAAGTTGCCCGCAATTGTCAGAAAGTTATGCAGATGTAGGAAGAAAATCCCTTGAATTCTAATTAGGAGAACGAGTACCAATGAAACTCTCGCCATGGAAGGGTGTGATACGATTAGGAAAATAAGGAAAAACTAAACCCTCGATACATTGGCAATGCAAAGTCTTAAGGGGAATTGGACTGGTAGCTTATCGTTCAGAGTTACCACCAGAGCTTAGCAGCATGCACAATACCTTCCATGTATCAAATATGAAGAAGTGTTTGTTAGAGGAGACACTTGTTACCCCCTTGGAAGAGATCCAGCTAACTGATAAATTTCGCTTCACCAAAGAGACGGTTCAAATCATGGACCGTAAGGTCAAAGGATTGAAGCACAGTTGTATACCCATCCTCAAGGTCAGATGGAATTCTAGACATGGACCACAATTCACTTAGGCATGCAAAGGCCAGTTTAAGCAAAGATACTCTCATCTACTCTTAAGTGACAATACCCCTGAGGAAACAGGATCAAATTTCGGGACGAAATTCCCTTAACAGGGGGAGACTGTAACATCCGACATTAAACCAGGTTAGCAACTACGACCTAATTAGTATTTAATGGCCAATTATAACCTAATCAGTGGTCATTAGAAATTAATCAAGTGATTAACAAGATTTATTAGAAAATTCAACTCAATTATAATCAAATTAATCGGTGCGATGAATTGGGAAATCAATTAATACGATCAATTTACGATAGAGGGATTAATTCAACTAAGTACATAATTAAATTATGATTAGTGACACTAATCATACACTAATACAATTACTTAACATTAATTATGCAAGACTAAAACAATTCATTAAAACAATGCATCTATAAGTATTTTTGAAATTACAAGAATAGGGAAATACAAGAATACATTTCTAAATACTTTTATACAAAAAAAAATATAAATACATGTATATATCATGTATATGGCCGGCCTTTAGGCCTTAGGCATGTGTTGAATTAGTAGTTGACTTTTAATTAAATAATATTACTTTAAACACCATCATTTTGTTAAAAAGTGCACTCAACTTTTGTCTCCCATGCCTTTCATCATTTGAAAGACCAAATTTCCTCTATAAATAGAGAAGTCTTTCATTCATTTTAAATACACCAAAAACATCTCATTTCTCTCCTAAAATCCGGCCAACATACACACACACCACAAAAATTCTTCATACAAGTGTTCTTCAAGTGTTCTTGGTGTTCTTCAAGAGTTTTGGTGCATACCTTGCAAGAATTTCAATTTCTACTCAAAATCATCTTCCAAATACATCAAAGTAAGTAAATACTAACTTATTTCATCTTATAATTATGTTTATATAAGTCTTGCATAATATATATAATCACCAACAACAACAAGTTACATAAAAACTCAAGTTTATAAGTTTCTAGTTTTTATTTTTAAGTTGTTTCTTTAAATGTGCATATGAATGTATGAACACATTATAAACATGTTAATATTATGAAAACATGTGTTATATATGTGTTATATAACTTTTATAACTTTTATACAAGTAGTCTTTGAATAAACAACAAGACTCATAAGTTGTTTCAAGTTTATAAAACTGCGGATTTTCGGCAGAAAATTTATATCGACTTTGAAAAATCATAACTAATTCATAACTCAACGAAATGAGTTGATTCTTGTCTCAAAAGTTAGATCTATGTCTTAACTATAGATCTGAATTATTTGGGAAACCGAAAGTTTGACAGCTCAAAAATGGCCAACATAGCGTTTTTAACGAGCTCTTTCACCAACCTAAAAAACTCGAAAAATGGCCGTTCTTGATTCTAAAAATCCTTTGTATATAGTAGTTTATGTCATAGAAAACCAAAGTCTAAAACATTTTGGAGCTTGGTCGAAAATAGCCTCAAAGTAGGCTGAAAAACCTCCGAAAAAGTTGGAAAATTATATATATATAAACTTGACGTTTTAAGCAAATCTTATTTATAAACTTGTAATGTTGGGTGATTTAAGACATAAAAATCTATAAATATACCTATTATCATATATTAGTGATATTAAGTCCTTATTATCATTTAGGACTCGGTTAAACACCTCCGGTTTCATCACCCATCAAACAACGCACATTTGCATTTTTGCGCATATTATGCGACAGTGACAAAAGGAAAAGACAAAGATTCTGCCATGTGAAGACAAAGATGCTTTATCAGAACATGCAGAAAGGTGTTTTGTCTTTTTGGAAAGACTTTCCACTATCTCATCTGTCCAATGAATAAGCTTCACTGAGATTCAGCTTTTGAGTATAAAAGGAAGCTTCTAAGGAATATGAGATATCAAGAGTGTGAAATCTGAACGTGCATTGAAGTGTGTCATTCCATGCATGCAAGTCTGCTTATATAAAACAGTAGAGTGTGTTTAAGTTGTTCTTGTATAAGCTGTCCATATGAGTCTTGTAAAAACAGTGAGTGCTTCTAAGTGAGTGTATTCATTGTACCTAGTCTGAGTGAGTCTTAGATTAGTTAACCAACTATTGTATCTGTCATCTCAGCTTGAACCTTTCCGCATTCAAGCTTGTTTGTAATTAACACTTGTTAATAATATACACAAACATTGAGAAAAAGATTCTTAAGATTTAAATAGTTGTATTCACCCCCCCCCCCCCCTCTACAGCTTAGAACTATACACTTGGAAAACCTTTTGGGACCTACAATAGACTAAACACCTTATGGAATATGTTTCCAAGTCCTCATGTATTGTTTTTGGCTACAAGATCAGTTTACAAGTCGAAGACAAAGTGGAAAACAGAAACTGCAAAAGCCTGCCTACGTTGTTCTGTTACATGAAGACAAAAGGATATTTGAAATGGGTGACAGACGATTTCTTATATCAAAATGGCCTTAGCAAAAGAAGAAAGATGCAAAGTTTACATTTCTCTTTTGGTTAAAGCCTTATGCAACAGAAACAAAAAGGAAAACACAAAGATTCTGCCACAAGAAAAAAAGTCTGCTTTATCAGAATGTGCAGAAAAGTTGTTTTGTCTTTTTCAAAAGGCATCCCACTATCTCATCGTCCAATGAAGAAGCTTCACTGAGATTCTCAGTGAGAGTATAAAAGGAAGCTTCTAAGGATTATGAGACAACCAAGAGTGAGAAATTCAGATCGTGCATTGAACTGTGTTATTCCATGCATGCAAGTCTGCTTGAATAAAACAATAATGTGTGTCCAAGCTGTTCTTATTCAAGCTGTCCATCTGTGTCTTGTAAAATCCGTGAGTTAATCTAAGTGAGTGTATTAATTGTATCCAGTCTGAGTGTGTCTTAGATTAGTTGAACATTTGTTGTGTCTGTCATCTCAACTTGAACCTTTCCGCAGTCAAGCTTGTTTGTAATTAACACTTGTTAATAGTAAACACAAACATTGAGAAAAGAGTGTTGAGTTTTAAATTGTTGTATTCAACCCCCCCCCCCCCTTTACAGCTTAGAACAATTCACTAGAAATACCTTTTGTGACCTACACAAATATTATGAAATAAAACATGTATGTTAAAGAAAAACACTCACCTTGATGAAAGGTGATGAAAAGGATGAACAAAACTAGATTTATCTTCCAAACCAACTTTACCAAAAAAATCACTCAAATGAGTGAAAATGACTACAAAGAGAGCAACTTGAGCCTAGATCTTGGTGTTAGATGAGGGTAGGAATGCTTTTAAGCTTAGATTTGTGAAATTTGGAGAAAAATTGGGTTTTCAAGGGGTAGCCACACCTCAGCCGTTGGTTGAAAGAGTGTTTAGAGTTTGCAAAATGAAGAAGAACCCACTTTTCGACAATTTTACTCGACAGGGGTGTAGGCCTGGGCGTAGCCCTGTGTCCCCTCTCCTCTGCACACACCTCTTCAAATTTCTTGATTTCCTACTGTTTTTGAGGCGTAGGGTGGCGTAACCCTCTACTAGGTGGAGAAACATTCGGTCTAAAAATTTTTGTGGAGGCTAATTTAATTATATTAAACATTTCATAGAACCTTCCCTCCCCAACTTAGACCATTGTGACGTCTCGTCACAAACATGCTAACATTAACCGATTATGAATGCGATTGTAAACTAGTAACATTTCTTGCTCAATTTGATCATAATAATTAGAATAAAACTTAAACAAACTTAATTAATCTTTCAATTTAAACACACTTGCTTAAAATAAAATAAAATAAATAAATGTTATCACACCAGAAAAAACTAAATATAGAAAATGTAAGTCTGTATACTCATGTTAAACTATCCTCACACAAAAATAAATAATTTAATTCGACTTTGGAGGAACAATCATAACTTGAAGCTTATCCACTTCCATTTGAATGTTCGTTAGCCAACCCGACTGAACTTCGAACCACTAATCGTGCTTCTTTTTATTTGAGTGTAGTGCCTCGATGTCCTTAAGTAGAGCCTTATTTGTGTTGACAAGGCCTCCCATAATGTCTCTTGAAATCTCAATATATGTTATTAACAGTTCCAAAGTTGGTGCATCACTTCGTGGCTTCTGGTCCTCCCCATCGATATCAATCATAGCCTTTCCTTTAATATTTGGTTGCTCATCCGGGTACTCTGGTTTATCAAATAGGATTTTTGTGACTGTGGCAAATTTAGGGCAATGAATTTTAAAACCTAACGCAGTCCTCTAAAAAACTAACCATACCTCTGTTAACATTCTGCAATGCGGGTAATTCCAACCTTGGCTCTTCACACTTCACTCCCATAAGTTCTCCATAATTATATACCTTAAAGATAGTGTTGGATAACCTGTCATAAGTGCATGAATCAATAGAATCTCCTGAGGCATGATATTGGTAGTGCCATGGTGGCATGGATATAAGTTAAAAGTAACAAATTTCCACAAAACCATAGCTAACAGGCACAAGTGTCCTCTACAGTAACTAATGTATGTATGTGCGTCATGCAATGTCATCCCAAACACAATTGCCAGTGTTCACATCCAACGCCTAGCCCAATCATTTTTCTTACAAGCTCTACCCCCTAAAGATCCAATGATGACCAAAATTCTCTAGCACGTGGTACTTGTGTATCTATGTGAAATTCCTCACATATTATGTTCTAAGACATTTTCACCTTCTTATTTCATACCATTCCCATTAACTCAAAGTCATACTCCTCATACTCATCTACTCTCCTCATAGTGACGAAACACTATTGTATCAGACTAGAAAGGATAGATGGTAACTCTCATTAGATAGCTCTAGCCCATCCTAACCTCTCAAAACACTTTTTTATTTCAAACCCCTCAAAGTGATATTCTTTCAGGGTTCCCTCTATATGGAAATGAGGTGGTCGACCGTTGTTGGTGTTTGGTGGAATAATTGGAAACTCCGCATTGAATGGGACCTCAAAGTGAATAGAATCAGGATGAGGGACCCGCATAAGTGGAGTACGAGTGAAACGTGTGTTGGATCCACGACCTCTATTGTCTTGGAATTGGCTCGACATCTACAAATTAGAATTTGTTGGAAATAGGTTATTTAATAGTGGTTGAATAGGGTATTCTATATGAATAATGTATGATTTGTAAAAACCATTTTTCTATTAGACAATGCAAAATCCTACTTCTCACAAACAATGTGAGCCAATGCTAAACCTAATAATGCATGAACTTTATGATGGAAAACTTTAAGGTTTAACCAAACCTTTATACGAAACTTAACCTAGAAACAACTAAATTTGGATTGGACACCCTCCCAAACTTAGTTGGTGACATTAAAATTAAGAAATAACGATGAAATAACGAAGAAATAAATAAATAATCCTCCTTTTCGTAGGGAATCACGATTGCATTAGCATGTGCAACAATCCGTTAAACCCATCGGTATCCCGAGTGGACGAGTGTTGTCTCGTGAGGGTTTCCAGAAACATACCCACAAAGTTCTCTGGATTGCCTCGAGGAAGCGCTAACTTTTGCGTATTCAGCCAGACATACTGCTCCTATACTAGCCTAACTATGGTTGGGTTCCTCTAACCTAATTAGTTCAGAGACTAGCATATTATAGGTGGCCCATTGTACATATAATTTTAATCTATGTCCGTTTAATTTAAATGGCATGCCACCTTTTAGGTCCTTAATTTCTACCGCACCATGTGGGTAGACTTCTGTTACTATATATGGAACTGTCCATTTACTCTTTAATTTACCCTGAAATATTTTAAGTCATGCATTATATAGCCAAACTTTATTCCCTTTGGTAAATGTTTTGTTCCGCAACATTCTATCATGAAAAGCCTTTGTTTTTTCTTTATAAATTTACGAACTCTCGTAGGCTTTTCTACAAATTTCCTCCATCTCAATTAGTTGGAATTTTCTAGTCAACGTCGGCATCATCCAGATTTAATTTAGTGTTTTTAGTTGCCCACATGGCTCAGTGTTCCAATTGAACAGGGAGATGACACAGCTTACCATATACAAGTCGTTATGGGGACATACCAACTGTTGTTTTAAAAGTAGTATGGTACGCACATAGAGCATCCTCCAGCTTTTGCGATGAATCCTATAGATCCGGCCTCACTATTTTTTCGAGGATTTTTTTTGATTTCTCTATTTGAAATCTCGACTTGTCCGCTAGTTTGCGGATGATAGGGTGTGGCAATTCTGTGAGTGACTCCATAATGTTTAAGGAGTCTTCTGAAATGCTGATTTCTAAAGTGTGACCCCCGATCGCTAATTATTGCCCTTAGAATTCCGTGGCGTGCAAAGATATTTGTCTTCACAAATTTGCATACCACTGTATTATCATTAGTTCTTGTATCTTCTGCTCCAACCCATTTGGAAACATAGTCCACTGCAACTAAGATATATTCAAATCCGAACAACTTAGGGAAGGGACCCATAAAGTCAATCCCCCAGACATCAAATATCTCAACTATTCGTATTGGGGTCATGGGCATTTCATCCCCTTTTGCAATGCCACCTACTTTCTGGCATCTAGTGCGTGCTTTGACAAACTCATATGCATCTTTGATATCGGCAAGAAAAACCCACATTGCAATAGTCAGTGGCCTGTTTTCTTGGCGCTGAAATGGCCCCCACATGCATATGCATGACAATGTCTCAGGATATCTTCATGTTTTGATTCAGGGACACACTTTCATATAATTTGATTCACACCTCTTTTGAACAGATCAAGCTCATCTCATATTTAATGCTTTTCCTGAGCATAGAAGTACTTACATTGTTGGCAATTCCAGTGCTCTGACAATCTTCCTGATACGAAATAATTAACTAAATTTGCGAACCAACATATTTTGGAAATTGATAATAATTGTTAATCAGGAAAGGAGTCCCTAATGTGATCAGTTAAGTCTAATGGGAGGATTGGGAGAGTAGATAGGTGGTCGGCAACAACATTCTTGGTGCCTTTCTAGTCCCTTATTTCTAAATTGAACTCTTGTACTAGAAGGTTCAACTGGATCAATCGAGGCTTGGCAACTTGCTTTGCTAACAAATGCATTAAAGCACTGTGGTCTGAGTATACAAGTACTTTTGCCCCCAAAAGATATGATCTGAATTTATCAAGGGAAAATAACAAGCCAGTAATTATTTTTCCGTAGTAGTCAAGTTCATTTGTGCCTCATTGAAAGTTTTACTTACATAGTAAATGACCACAAGTTTCTTTTCAACTCTCTGGCCAACCACAACACCTACTGCATAGTCACTTGCATCACACATGATCTCGAAGGGTTGAGAGTAATCTGGAGATGGCAGTATTGGTGCTTCTGTTAATTTCGCTATCAACTTTTCAAGTTCTTGCATACATGCTTCATCGAAGTTAAATTCTGTGACTTTCGCCATGAGATTACATAATGGCCTAGAAATTGCACTAAAATCCTTAATAAATCGCCGATAAAATCCAGTGTGACCTAAAACGGATCACACTCCCTTAACATTGGTGGGGCTGGAAGCGATGATATCAATTGGACTTTTTCTTTGTCCACTTCCATACCCTCTCGGACACAATGTGTCGCAGGACTACCCCTTCTTTCACCTTGAAGTGACTCTTTTCCCAACTTAAAACGAAGTTGGTTTTCGTACATCTCTTTTGGACTTTTTCTACATGTCATAAACGGTCGTCAAATGACTTATCAAAGAATGAAAAGTCATCCATAAAGATTTCAAGAGAACCACCCACCATATCTGAAAAGATAGCCATCACACATCGCGGAAATATGGCGGGTGCGTAACTGAAAATTCAATATCTATCATGCAATTCATAACACATTTAAGAACAACAAGATCATAACACAATATATCGAATGATTAATATTGAGATGAGAAGAATATTACAATTCGTTCTTGATTTCTTGCACAACACACTATTAAGCACTCTGATCATATCAGTATCCCTTCTCTTTTAAAACCGTATTTAACTACAGTAACTCTACTTCTATTTATATACAAAATACAAGTATAGAGTATTTACAAAATAACCCCCTGAACTATAAGAATAAAATTGTTTTCACCTCAATTAATATATTACCCAACAATCTCCCCCTTAGAGATGAAAGCAATTTTTCAATTAAAGTTCAAATTAGGAAGTTCAATCCTTTTCTCTTTTCTTCTCTTTGATCTCTGAACTTCTTTGTCTCTCTCTGATCTTCATAGCTCTTCTTCTCTGATCTTCTCTATTCTTATGAGCAAACTCACCCCCTTGAATCATGAATACAATTTGATTCTCTCCCTTGATAAATCAAAGACAACATATCATCTTTCATCTTTAACTCTTCAGCAGTTGTATCAATTGCCTTCAGCATTTGTTGCAATTATTTTCAAACGATTCAGCAGTTGTCTCTGACATACAGCTTTTCTCCCCCTCATGATGATCATAAGAATTATGAACCTCATGCATAATCTTCAGAGACGCATATGCAGTGAAATTACAATTGCAGAAATACAACAACAATTACAACACAGAAATATTACAAATTTTCGCTCTCCCCCTCAAAACAATATTCTCTATTTCAAATGTGTCCTCTCCCCCTATTCTGAACAAATTTATCACTCCCCCTCAAATGAATACTCTCTCCTTACAGAAACAAACGAAGTTAAAGCTTTTCAACTTTAGTTGAGAAAAATGAAACACATTCCTTTATAAGGAATAGAGTCCAGGTCCACATAGGATTCTTGTTTGCACAATAGACATAATCTATGTGACCTACTATCAGCACTGGCGTGATGTTAACAATGATAGGATTTCCAAATAGTCACCAGGAAATCCTTTATCATGAAAGAATCACTCTTATTTGTTCCGGCTTAGTCACTTTGGACTAGCAGTTTATAGTCACGCGGACTGTTAGACTTGATGTGTCCTAAAAGTGTATATAATCATCTCTAGAGACAATGTGCATCAACTAAAGTCAGAGACCGGAGCAAATGTCTTGCTTGTTTCAACATCAATAATATCCAAATGATATATCGATAGTGTGTTAAACCTATGTGATTACTGAAATAGAAAACTTTTGCAAGATAACTGAGTGGTTGGTGGGGTTAAGTGCATGTGTCACTAGGTCCATGATGTCTTTTTCAATATCTAGTCGCCTAGGGCTTTGATAGATTATGTGGTTTCCCTGGCAGACACAGTGTTGATAGAATTTTATTTTCTTCAAATCCTTTCTCAACTTGTTGGGAAATATTCTAAGTATGTCAAGCTGTTAGTTATATTTCTCAAACTGTTAGTAGATGATCTGTGTAAATACAAAGTTCAAGCTGTTAGTTGAGTATGTTCGAGCTGCTAGTTCAAAAGTTCGAGCTGGTAGTTCAAGAGTTCGAGCTGCTAGTTCAAGAGTTCAAGCTGCTCAACAGATAAAATTCAAGCTGCTCAACAGTTTTATAAACAGAAAGTGCTGAAATTCAGGAAAAGATTTATATTTGAATGTTCAAGCATATCTACTACCAGAGAAATCATAGTTCCTCAAGGAAACAAATCAGAAGGCTTTATATATAGATAGAATAGGTTTTTCTATTATAAGTCTGTACGTGCAATTTTGTAATCGTGTGCTTCAATTGTAATTGCTTTCTGATTAAGTTTCTCAAGCCTCTAAGGTTGTAAAAACCCTAAGAACAGTTTGTGTTCTTCGTCTAATCAAACAGATTAGAGGTGATTGTAATCAGTGAGTAGGAAATACAAAAGATTTGATTTTTGATTATAATTATGTGTTATTTGTTCTGAAAGTTTTTCTTAAAACAATTAAGTGTTATTCCGCAAACTTCTTAATTGGACTTTGATTCTATACAAGGTTAGTGGTTATATACTCTGATTTATTTAAACCAGTTAATCTTAGGTGGTGATTTTGATCCTGTCAAGTGGTATCAGAGCCAGGTTTTTATTTGTTTTCAAAGTCAGAAGCTTTCTTGTAAAATTTTTATTTTTCTGCAATGGAATTTGAAATTAGCAGTAGTGGATGTGGGCAAGGACTCAAAGTACCTATGCTCAAAAACACTGAGTTCGAGATGTGGAAACTCAGGATTCAACAACACATCTATTTATTGATTATGCCATATGGGAAGCTGTTGAATATCCTCCTGTAGTTGATCCTGAACTACATGCTGAGGGCTAGCAGATAAAAACACCTCCAAAGACTGAACTTGAAAGAAAGGCTAGAATGAATGAAGTGAAAGCTCTTACTCTATTACAGATAGCCATTCCTAATGCTTATCAACATCAGTTTAAAAAGTTCTATACTACTCATTCTCTTTGGATTGCTTTAGAGAAAAGATTTGCTGGCAATGCTAGCACTAAAAGGAATCAAAAAGATCTTATAAAACAGCAGTATGAAAACTTTTCTGGTGGCAAGAATGAGAACCTTACTCAAATTTTTGACAGGTTTAATAAACTGATTAGTGAATTGGAGAGTGCCAAAGTCAGCTTGGATCAAGATGAAGTAAACAGAAAATTCCTTAGATCACTTGGTGAAGAGTGGACAGTCTATGCTGCCCAATGGAGAACAAAAGATACTCTTGATGAAATAGAGTTGGATGACCTTTTCAACAGTCTGAGAGTGTTTGAAACTGAGATTGAAAATAAAAAGAAGTCCTTTTCTTACAATCATAACACTGCTCTGCTATCATCAGCATTAACTGATAAATCAAACTGTTATGATTCCTTTTCAGGTGCTGATGGTAACTCTACTGAAGTTCGTTATGAAGCTTTTGTTGCAAATGATGGACTGTTTGCTCTAAATGCTGATGATTTAGAACTAATCCATCTAGATGATCTAGAAGAGATGGACTTGAAATGGCAGCATGCTATGTTGACTATGAGGGCCAAAAGATTTCTGAAAAGAACTGGCAGACCAAACTTTCAAGCCAGACCAGAAGGCAAACCAGCATTTGATAAATCAAAAGTTGAATGCTTTAAATGCCACAAGCTTGGACACTTTGCCAGAGAGTGCAGATCCCAAGGTCAACAGCCACGAAGACTCCAGGAAACTAATCAAGCTTCATCATCACAAGCACTTGTTTCTCAAGAAGACAATGTGTTTGACTGGAGTGATCAGACAGAAAAAGAGTTTCAAAATCAAGCTCTTATGGCAGAAACATCTAATGTCACTTCCACTGAACTACCATCTGAGGTAAATGCTAAACTCTGTTCTCAAACATGCAAAAATATGGTTAAAAAGTACAGAGATCATAATGAGAGCATGTGCAAAACTCTAGCTAAGATGGAAGAAAGGAGATATGAGTACATGCAGGCCATAGAAGATCTTGAAAAACAGATCAATGACTATAAAGATAATGAGATTCAGATGGGACATGATAGAACATATCATGAGTGGGAGAAAAAGAAACTGAATAAGAAAATTGAGACCCTAAATAAGGAAGTAGATGAGGCTGAACAGAAGGTGTTAGAAGCTAACAAGAAAATAGAATCTGTCAATATAGATCTAGGAAACTTCAAGCTCGCAAATCAAAAGCTAGAACACCTAATGGAGGTTCAATTTAAAGATAGGGTAAAATCTCAGCTCAATCCCAAAGAAGGTATAGGATACAGAGCCACTCCACCCCTATACAACAACAAATACATTCATCCTATGAGTGAAGTTGCTGATAGGCTTGTTAATGAACCATTAGATGAGACAATGACAACTGTAGATCCTATCCTTGAAAACAGTCCTGAATCTAAAGAAGAACTGATTCCAAATGAAGGCTGTGAACGTAAAGAAGTTGAGAGAGAACGCAAAACAATGAGTGCACCTATAGAAACCCCTATGTTAGTACATCCTGTGTTATGATAGCAATCTAAGTTTAGATATCATTTTGTATAAGTCAATTTACTTGATATTGAGTATTAACAAGTGTTTGATATATATGTTTGGTTATATATGTTTGATATTGATTGATTGTATGTTTGAATTGTAAGGTCTACCACTATACGAGATCTATCTAGACGCGGAGCCGTCAACGAGTGCGGAATCCTCGTTAACGGTTAGACGGAAACACTCTCAACTACGAAACACGGAGACTATCAGAGGCTGAACGAACGACACACGAACGATCCTACGAACTGATTCTCTCCGAAAGAACACGCACCAAGCCGATAAACTCGAGATCGCTTTAAGCTTAATTCCTCACGAATTCTGCCAAAAGTCTAATTATATCTCGAGTCTATCCCTAATTATAGACCCTGATTCGAGTCTGATGTGGGCCAAACTCGAATCTGGCCCAAGGCCCATTCGAGTCTGTCCACAAAGACACTCTCGAATCTGGGCTCTTCGAATCTATGGTTACATTCGAATCTATCACAGATTCGAATGTCAACCCTTATATAATTCGAATCTAGCCAACTTGTATATGAAACTTATGTTTATGCTTGAATTAATCTTTGATCTTTATGTTTGAACTTCTTGTAATATGTTACATCAAGTTCAAACATACAATCAATTACTATCAAACATATATAAACACATATATCAAACACTCGTTAAACCACAATGTTGAATATTACTTAAACCAAAATGTTAGATCGATTAGACTGCTATCGTCACACAGGGTGTACCAACAGACTCCCCCTTGACGATAGCTTCTAACTATTTACATCAAGTTTAAGTACTAGAACTATATATACTACTGCCTGCATATAAACCAGCATCTATACAAACTTTAACTACCTTCTGGAACATCCTGGCTTCAGATCTCCATGCTTCAATAAAGAAGATAGGCTGATCATGTAGCTTCTTCAGGTCGTCCTTTGATAGATTTATCAAATGCAGTGGATCATATACCTTCAAAATGACCTTCTCGTCTTGATCCTCCATGACGGCTTCAGCAGTGTTAATATCGACGTACCACCATTTCATGTTGCTCAAAATATTCTGTGGCATCGATTTCATAGGTACTTTCTTCAGACACCTCACAGGTTTGTAAACCATCCTGGCCCACGGCCTACCTGTATGAGGATCTATTCTCGACTGATCCTCGACCCTCTTTCCGGTCCTTGGCTTGAGTCGCTCAAATTTGCCTGATCGCCCTTCTTTCCTTATAATTCTTTCAATCACTTCTGCATACTTATCATCTCCAATATTAATCAGCTCCTTCCAGGCTAACTCTTTAACTTCAATATTGGGCAGTGAGTTGAATGGTTTCAGTGTTCGCCTCAAGTATTGGAGGCCATCTCTTCTTTTCAAAATAAACAGCTGCAGTTCTCTGTCAAAGAACCAGCTTATGATCCCTCCTGAGAAGTTTACAGCACCCGGAACTCTCATCTTCTTTTTCATCTTCAGCTGATCTTTCTTTTCTTCCTTCTTAAACCAAAGATTTATCAACTCAGCTCTAGATGGCTCTTTCTCTGCCTCTTCAAGTTCAGTGTCCTCGACTGAGGCTATCTTGATGTAGTCAATATCAATCACATGATCGTCCTCATCATCTAACACTTCGTCATCCGACTTCCAGTCAACGACCTCCTCCGGAATGAACTCACCTTCCTCCAATTCTTCGACTTCATCTTCAAAATCGATTCCATAAGCTCTTCCTCAATATCCTTCAGCGCATCTATCATGTCGCTATCCAAAGCCTTTGAAGAACCTGCTTCTCCTCCTTCACCTTCAATTTGACTGGGCTCCCCCTGAACTTGTGTAGCCTGAGCAGCAGGAAAATCTACTGGCTCATTCTCATTATGTGCGTCGGGATCATTGCCTTCGTCATCTTCATCTCTACGCTGCTCCTTCTGATCCCTACAACTTGTCTCCCCCTGAGCTTTTAGATTTTTCAGTAGCTGCTCAAGGAGGTACCACATTGATTGGATTTCTTCTGATTGATCTACAATAAAGGACTTTAATTCTGTGTTCTCTTCCCTGACATTCTCCACAATCTTCTTCAACTCGGCATTATCCATATCAAGATTTGCATTATGCGCCTGGAGTTCGCCGATCGCCTTTGTTAGGCTTAAGATTTGGACATGCTGGAAGTCAACGCGTCCCTTGAGCTGCATAAACCTCTGATTGTTAGCGTAGGTGGTCGAGGTAGATGGAATGGACTGAATAGGAGTTGGGCGAATTGGTGATGGAATGTATGTTTCATGTTGAGGTGGTGGTGGTGGTGGAGCGGTGGCTTGAGGTTCTGAAGTTTGAGTTTGAGTCTGTTGGGCTTCAGATGCTGATGTTGACCCTTGCATAAACCTGTGACGCTTGGCCCTTTGCCGAGTCACTAAGGGAGCAACTTCCTCCTCTTCAAAATCTGAATCATCAGATTCCCTTGCTACTCTCCTCCTCGATCCTTCTTCATTGATTACTAATCGTGATCCATATGTTCCAATTTGAACTGTAGGTTCAGTCGAAACTGACTCACGAGCCTCAACTTCTAACTCTTCCATCTCTTCCGACTCTATGGCCGATGATGACAAAACTTTATCAGCCTGCTCTGGCTCATACTCTGCCACATCTCTAAACACGTCTTCCTCTCCTTCTGGTGGACTAAGTAGTTCACCTACTAGCGCTGCAGCCACATCTTCGTTCGCATGAGGCCCTGCCTCCGAGATTTCATTAAGCGTTTGGCACCGTTGCTCAGCTTCAGTTGGAACAGTTGATGGCCCGACTTCTTGAACTTCTGGCTGCTGACTTGTCGAAGGCCTTGACGCCTCAGTTTGACTCGCTGAAGGTCTTTGTCTGCGCCTTTGAACACGCTGTGGCGGTGGCTGTTGTTGTTGTTGTTGTTGTTGTTGTTGAGGCTGCCCAGCTCGAAATTTAACTACCCCTGCCCAGTTGGCAACTTCCGGGGCTTGAAAATCCCTATCCAAGATCGCTCCGAATAACGGACGTTCAACAGGAACCGCCAATCTTCCTCTGTGTGAGGAACAATCAGCGAAAATCCGTTTATCCATAACAGCAACACTCTGGATGTCATTTGATGGCGGCAGATTTGGCAAGAAATGCCTGATCATCATCATAATGAACCACGGATATAACAAGAACTGCTGATTTTCTGGCGCGGTTATCTGGTGAACAAATTCTGAGAAGAACATCTCCGAAAAACTGTAAGGACGATTATACACCATTGCGACTATCCCCGACTGCATCTTCGCAACCATATAATCAAATCCTGCCTTCTTTGGAGCAAAGCACACCATGAAAACATGCGCAAGAAATCTCCATTGTCCTATTAGGCCACTTTTCATGTATGACACCTTCGTCACATCAAGACTGTATCCCATTCTCTGAAAGGCCGCTTGCCTTATACTCAGAGGAAACTCTATAGGACCAGCTTCTTCTTCCTGTGTCCCCAGCTGCAACACTTGTCGCAGCATATCTGCCGAGAATACCAACGGCTGTCCAGCAATACGAGTGCGTAGAATTGTCGGTGTGACCGAGCAGTCTACCTGCAAATGATCATAGAATGGCCGAATATATGGTAACACAAGCTGCACATTATGAGATAGTGCAAAACCGATCCTAGACTCTACTAGGAAATCAAGTACTTGTCTAAATCCCTGCGCCTCAGGAAGATTACGATCTGGATGAAGCACCATATTGTGCTTAGGCACAAACGCTCGAACAGCCATTTCTGCACAATTAAACAAAACTATTAGATTCATTAAAAATCAATAAACTTGTTTAAATTTAAATCTGTTTTCTTTTGAACTTGTTTAAGTACAAAATCCAACACAATTAAATTTCTACAAGTTTAATAAAATTTAAATTAAGTAATGCAAATAAAAAATAGATTCGAATGTAACAGATTCGAATTGTCCCTTTTCGAGTTTGATGGCAGATTCGAAAGTCATGGTCTTCTCGAATCTAATGACAGATTCGAGACACACCATGAACAGATTCGAAACGCCGTATTTATTCAAAGACCAAATCTCTTGATTTTAACCTTTTTGGACTTAGAAAATTACTTTCATTAGACCTACTAGTTACTAATCACAGATATATGCCTTTAATTTGATTGTTTATCGGCCCAAACTTGGTAATTTTGTAAAAACCCTATTTCGACCCTTAAACCTTCAAAACTCGATGATTTTGCCTAAAATTGTGCATAAAACTACATGAATCTTGTACAATCAAGTTGATTATACCTAGATGCAAGAGTAGAATCGAACACACTAGCTTCAAACTCGACAAAATGTCGTTTAGGAGAAATACGATAGACTCGAGGATAGATTCGAAATCGCTGGTCTTAGATTCGAGGAAGTAGATTCGAAAACCGTAAGAAATAAATGACTTCACTGTTGACCTATATATACTACCAACCTTCGAGTCTAAGGATAGACTCGAATCTACTGACAGATTCGAAGTACTCCTTATTCGAGTCTGTACTAAACTCGAAAACACCAAACACTTAGAAAAATTTCGAAAATTTTTGAAATAACTTCAACTTTTTCAACCTTTTTCTACGGTATTGTGTAACAAGATAAACGATGCCCAATCTTTTACCCTAAGCACAAGATATTTCACGCAATGTTTATTTTATCCAACTTTGAATGCACCCTCAGTAATTTTTGACCTTTTACCTAAGTAAAAATTAAACTAAAATAAAATAAAATAAACTAAGGTAAAATAAAATAAAATAAGATAAGTAAACCTAGAAAATTTTAAACTTGACTAAAAATTTAACTAAGACTTACGCTAAACTTATTAAAATTAACAACCTATGCAAAACTCTAAACAAAATATTTTTGATGAGTATAGTCTAAGAAATGTTCAATCAGATAGCGATGTCTGATACTTAATTTCTGTATTTAAACTTTCACACTTATGAATTTTTGATTCCTTTGATTATTTGTCGTGACATACCTATTTAGCCGATTGTTGGTATTTTACCCCTTTAAACACTCTACATTTCGGAATATCTCTTGGCATTGTTATTTATCTGGAATTTATCTTACGTGACTCAGACATAGACATACTTTTATGATCAAGGCACACAGACAAAGATTCTAACTTGTTGGTATTTGCAAACTTTCTTTAAAAGACAAACATCGGACACAGGTCTGTATTTTCATACAACAAAGTGTCTTAGTTCGACTTAAGGTTTATTTTTAAAGTTAGCAGACAGCGGTGACAGGTCTGTACTGACGTACAACAAAGCGACATATCTGCTAACCCGAATCTAAACAGAGACAACAGGTCTGTACTTACGTACAACGGAGTTGCATGTTTTCGACTCTCAATTTTGTATGATTTTTCTATTCTTTCCATTTTAAGATGTATTTGATGTTGCCATACATCCCCAGAAAGTTTGCATACCTCATTTAGACTCAAAGTTTGTATGTCTTGTACATAAAAATTAAGACCGATTGGTCGTACATCTAAGTTAGTGACATGCTTGACTCTTTCTAGAATATTTTATTAGCCTTGAGATTCCCTATATGTATTATGCCTACCAACACATCAAAATAAATAAAGTATAACACTTAGAATTCAGTTGCATTATGTGTGAAAGCCTAAACACTTAGAGTTTGTAACGACTGTGCTAATTTTCGTCACTTTGAACCTATATATCTAAGACTTAACTCCTTTTCTGATATTCTCTTTTTTTTTTTTTATAATTTTCTCTCTTTTTTCTTTTGTTTTTCATAAGAATTAAGATAACCTACTAACTTACTAAAAATAGAAACTTACTAAAAATAGAAACTTACTAAAAATAGAAACTAACTAAAAATAGAAACTTTCCTAAATTAGCAGACTACTGTAAAGAAAGAAAAACTACGACTTATAAAAGAAAATAAGCTTCTACTACTAAGGTCAATTTACTCTGGGTTGCGCATTCCATTCAGTTGAATTAAATACTCAAACCGTGACTTATCAAACGCTTTGGTAAATAAATCTGCACTATTATCTTCTGTTGCCACTTTTACCAGTTTGATTAAGTTCTTTTCAGCACAATCACGAATAAAATGATGCCTTATGTCTATGTGCTTTGTTTTGTTGTGTTTAACTGGATTATTAGTTATAGCAATTGTAGATTGATTGTCTATCCTAATTGGAGTTTGAGTGTAAGCCAAACCGTAATCCCGCAATTGTTGTTGTATCCACAGAACCTATGAGCAGTAACTACCAGCAGCAACATACTCGGCCTCGCACGTCGAAACGGCTACCGATGTTTGTTTCTTGCATTGCCAGGATACCAATCTCCCTCCTAGGAACTGACAACCTCCAGTTGTTGATTTGCGCGTCAAGCTGCATCCTCCGTAGTCAGAATCCGTGAACGCCTCCAACTCTAGATCTCCCTCCGCGTGATACCAAAGTCCCAGCTTCGGTTTCGACTTGAGGTATCGTAGAATCCGCTTCACAGCTTTCATATGCATCTCCTTCGGATTCGCTTGAAAACTAGCACAAATACACACAGCAAACATAATATCAGGTCTTGAAGCAGTTAAATACATAAGTGACCCAATCATGGCCCGATATAATGTCGAATCCACATCGGTATCACTTTCAGTACCCGGCCCGAGATTATGATTCACTTGAATCGGCGTGCTAAAATGGGCAGTCGACTTTGTTCCTTCCATCCCGAAACGTTCTAATATGTCATAGACATACTTAGTCTGATGGATAAACATGCCTTCCTTCTTCTGGTCAACTTGTAACCCCAAAAAGAAATTTAACTCCCCCATAGCACTCATCTCGAACTTAGACTTCATCACCTTCTCGAAATCTTTGCACATCTGTTCGTCTGATGATCCAAAGATGATATCATCAACGTACACTTGTACCAAGATAAAGTGATCGCCCTTCCTCTTAACAAACAAGGTACTATCTATCCTACCCCTTTCAAAACCGTTCTCTAACAGATGGTTGGATAGAGTCTCATACCATGCCCTAGGTGCCTGATGTAATCCGTATAGAGCCTTATCTAAGCGATATACTCTATCAGGATATTTTGGATCTGTAAATCCGGGCGGCTGTTCTACATACACCAACTCCTTCACTTTCCCATACAGGAAAGCACTCTTAACATCTAACTGATATACCTTAAAGCCCTTGAAGGAGGCAAACGCTAGAAACAACCTAATGGCTTCCAGCCTTGCTACTGGTGCAAAAACCTCATTGTAATCGATTCCCTCCTCTTGGTTGAAACCCTTTACAACTAACCTAGCCTTGTTGCGCGTGACTATACCCCGATCGTCTCTTTTGCACTTAAAAACCCATTTGGTTCCTATGGCAACTTCCCCTCGAGGTAATGGAACTAACTCCCACACTTCTAGTTTCCTAAATTGCGAAAGTTCTTCCTGCATCGCTTTAACCTAGGAGTTATCCTTAAGTACCATTTGCACATTCTTAGGCTCTACTTGCGATATGAAACATGAATATAGACATGTGTGATATGCCTCGGAGTCGTTTATCATCGACAACAACACAGTGTTGTAATTTACACTACTCCGAGTCCTCACACCCTCGTTAGGATTTCCTATGATGCTTTCTATTGGATGGTTCTTGTTAATCCTAGAGGTCTCTATTTCATCAACCCTTAGATTATCTCCTAAGTTAGATCCTATTTCACCTAATGGGGGAACAGGCTCAGCTTCTATATTTTCCTCCTCACGGACGTTTTCCTCAGAGTTAGAACTTGATGCTTGAGTCTGATTCTCAGTGTTAGGTGCCTCTTGATCAGCAACTTCTGGAGATCTATCTACAGTCGCAGTAGGCTCGGATGTGGATTCAAACGTAGTCCTCGGAAAGATATGGCCATCGTCGTTCAGATGCAACGTCACCATGTCTTTTTCGATTGTACCTGCAGTATCATCCAAAGGAATGTTAAATGACTCCAATAACTTATCATAGTCAAATATCCATTCCGGACCAGTTTGGGGTTCATGTGTATAACTTGTGACTTCAATATTATACACAATCTCCACAGTACCACTCGTTTTGTTAAAAACCCGTTTGTTTGGTGAGTTCGGCACATAACCTAGGAAATATCCTTCGTTAGCCTTTTCACCAAACTTCGGTTGATGTTTTGTTCATAAAAGAGTGCATGGTACTCCAAACGGTTCGAATCCAGTTAAGTTAGGTGGCCGTTTATTCAAAATTTCATAGCATGTTTTGTTCAAAGATTTGACTGTAAGGACTCGGTTTAAAATATAGCACGCGGTATTCACTGCCTCCCCCCAAAACATGGTAGGAAGCTTTGAATCCGAAAGCATATACCTTGCAGCTTCAATCAATGTTCTATTTTTACGTTCGGCCACCCCATTTTGTTGAGGTTCATATGGTGCACTGAATTGATGCACTATGCCCTTTGATAGGCAATATACACCAATTACAGAGTTTTTGAATTCAGTCCCATTATCACTACGAATATGTTTAACCCTTGTTCCGTAGGAGTTCTCCACTTGGTCTAAGAACCCGATGAGCTTTGAAGCCGTGTCGTCCTTTGTACCTAAAAAGAAAACCCAAGAAAACCGTGAGTAATCGTCAGTGATAACTAAACAAAACCAACTACCTCCTATACTCCTTTTGTTGATAGGGCCGAAAAGGTCCATATGCAACAAATCGAATGTTGAGGCGATTGAATTCTGCTTCTTGGACTTGTGTGTCTTTTTATGCTGTTTGCCCTTCATGCACGGTAGACACTTTTTCTCGAACTGAAATCTCTTCATTGGCACACCCTGCACGAGTCCATTCTTCGATATGTAATTCATCTTTCTTAAGTGCAGGTGAGCCATGCGTCTGTGCCACAGTATGGACTCCGTCTCCGAAGCTTTGGATAATAGACAGATTGGCCCCATCGAACTCTCCGGCTTGTTCATATCCAGCATGTACAAGTCGTTCTTCCTTGGCGCCCACATCAGTACCCATTCTTCAGGAATTTTGAATCCCGGCTTTAGCACTAACGCCTCAGTGTCAGTAAATAACACTGAGTTCTTCCTATCACAGATTTGAGATACACTAATGGGATTATGAACCAGTTTATCAACGTGATAAACTTGGTCCAACGTGATTGTCCCATTAGTGACCACTCCGGTACCCGTGATATTTCCACCTTTGTTACCCGAGAATGATACGAATCCCCGATTCCCACCCTTGAAGTCTGTAAGTAGACCTCTTTCCCCGTCATGTGCCTGGAGCATCCACTGTCGACGAACCACTTGTTGTTTGGACCAGTGGTAATCTCCTGCACATGAAAGAAAATAGGTTAGTTATCACGGGGAACCCAAGCCATGACTGACTTGGTAATACCATTCTCGTCCACATACTTGAACTCTTTCAAATACCCATCTCGCCTTTCAGGCGACTTGGGCCTTTGAACTGGGTTCTGTTGTGGTGCCGAGTGATTTAAGTTCACTCTTTGCCTTGGAGTAGGCATTTGTTGTGGAGCTCTAGAATAATTCCTATTATATGGCATTTCGGACTGTGATCCCTGAGCTCTTACCGGTGCATATCGTCTAACTGGAGTGTGAGACCTAACTGGAGTGTGTGACCTGCTAGGTGTTGTGCTCCTATAGACTTGTTGTGGTGCTGACC
This sequence comes from Centrapalus pauciflorus, assembly GCA_020465985.1. Classification (NCBI taxonomy): domain Eukaryota; kingdom Viridiplantae; phylum Streptophyta; class Magnoliopsida; order Asterales; family Asteraceae; genus Centrapalus; species Centrapalus pauciflorus. The sequence continues at coordinate 1,420,304 of JAANYP010008403.1, forward strand.
TAGATTGATTAATGACACGATTCGGTGAATTTGTTCTAATCACTTCCTTTGGTCCAACCTTAACCGGTGTGTTTTTCGCAACTTGTTTGGGTGCGGCCTGCACAGCTTTCTCGGTACTTTGAGAACTGCTGGTGCTTGCCACACTGGTTGAGGGCTTAACAGGTGTTGGGCTCACTGTCTTAGGTGTAACATCGGCTTTCCTAACCGGACAGTGAGAAGCAACATGCCCCTTCTCGTGACATCTGAAGCAAGACATCTTATCTATGGACTTTTTGTGTGTTCCCTTAGATCTAGGTGTCTCACTAGTGTCTATTTCCTTTGGTACATCTACGGTGTCTGGCTCATCGACCTGATCAGCCCAAGCAATTTTCTGTTTTCCTGCAGGTGTTTCACTGGAGGAACACACAAACTTTACTTTTTTAACCTTGACGGTTGAGTCAGCCACCTTAGGTGTATTTTCCACTATATGCTCTGGTGTCGGTGTAGGTAGGTCCTCTAAGTCAACTGACTTGTCAGTTTTCTCCTGAGGCTGAGGCACATAGTTCGCATTGAAAGGTGGAGGAATTTCGTGAAATCCTAGACCTACGGGCTTCCTAGACTGTCTTTGGGCATCTAAGTCTTTCCCTAGATTTAGGCTCGAATTCCTAAACTTCTCCAGCTTGCTATTCGCCTCTGCTACCTTAACCTTTGTCTCAGCTAGCTCTATATCCTTGTCCTTAAGACTTTTGGTCAAGGCTTCTACGTGCTCATACATTAGCTCTATCCTAACACACTGCTTACTGAGTTTGTCTTTTAGAACTATTACGTCTTGAGCATCAGCCTTAAGCTTTTCTTTAAGATCTTGCTTGATATCATTTAGGCTAGCATTTTCAATATTTAAGTTCTCATTTTGAGCAGATATGGTTTTATGTGATTCTAGGACTAGATTTAACCTATCGTTAGAATTAACACACAAAGCACATAATTCACGAAATAGAGAACAAGTCAGACTAACCTTTGAGTTATCAGATTCCACGTTGGCCATCTGAGCAGCAAACTCCAGCACTGTCTGATCATTCGCCTTCTCTACCCACATCGGACTGCTGTCCCGTGTGGTCTGCTCGTCCCCATCACATCCAGATTCCGTGACTTCAGCCATGAAGGCTCTAGCATTCGACTCAGGATGTGAACTCCAGTCATAGGTACCATCTAGCTGTCTGTCTAAAGTGACATTGGATAGAAGACTCGCTAGATTGGCCTGACCAGTTGATGAACTTGGAAGATATCGTTGTTGGGACTGATTTTGGAACTGTCCCTGATGCTGACTTTGTCCTTGGTATGTTTCTACCTTCGGTCTCTGGCACTCCCTGGCGAAGTGTCCCAGTCCTTGACAGTTGTAGCACTTTACTTTGGACTTATCAAAACCTATTCCCTTGTTATTCATCTGTAGATTCCTCCCAGTTTGCTTAATGAATCTCTTAACCCGTTGGGTTACCATGGCCAGTTGCCATTTAAGATCCATTTCCTCAAGATCATCAGGGTCGACCTGATCGTAGTCTTCGTCCCAAAGAGCAGGATCGTTAATCTTCCCTTGAACACAATTTCCATATGCGGCCACAAAAGAAGCAAGTAGATTCAAATGCTCTTCCACTGACTTTGCGCTCATGGGCATCTTTGAGTAGATCTGAGTTGTCGATGCCTGTTGGACTTGAGGCTGCGGTTCTTCCGATCTTCCTAATCCTAAGAACGCGCGACTCAATGAGTCTTCAGACTCTGCTGGTGATGACGTTTCTCCGGTGAAAAACGCTGTAGCTGTCTTCGGTTCGGCTTTCACTGAAGATTTTGTTGGCTTTCCAAAATACATTGCTGGATTCTGGACTTGCTCGTAATCAGTCTCGACCATTAGTAACTCGAAGTGATATGCCCGCAACGTTCCCACAATATCATCCAGAGATTGAGTGTAGTACTTGTCCTCGTTCAGCTTAATCATTGCCACGTACATAGCCCATTTGGCTGGTAGGGCATCAAGAAGCTTGTTATTCTTGTCAGTATCAGTAAACTCAATCCCGTGGCTCTCAAGTTCCGTCAATAGATGATAAAACCAGGTGATGATGTCATCCAGTTGTTCATCCTTTAACGCCTTGAAGATTGCGAACTGTTGTTTCAACAGCTCTGTACGCTTTCTACGAACCCGAGGATTCCCCTCACACCTCTTCTCTAGCGACTCCCAAAGTTCTTTTGATGTCCTTTGAGTCCTAAATGTGTGTAGAATATCCTGCGGCAACGCCATTCGAATTAGTGAGAAAGCTTTGTTTTCGGCTTCAAACAATTTCTTGTCATCCTCCTTCATCATTTGGTATGACAAGACTTTCTGACGGCCTTCTACTTCTGAGACCGGTGGAATATACCCTTCGTCGATGCACACCCACATGCGCATGTCGTTAAAACGCACGAAATCAGTAAATCGGTCCTTCCACCAGTAATAATCCTCGACCTTCATCAGCTTAGGCGGTGCGTTTGCCTTCCCGACCTCGTGGTCCATTTCTAGGAATTTCTGAAGATTTGACATCTTTTCGAAAGTAATTGAATTGAACTTAATTAATTTAATGCGAAACTAATGTGAATTAACTCTTTCGAATCTAGGTAGATTCGAATGTAGTCAGATTCCAATTTATTTGGGATTAAATTCGATTAAGTATTTTAATTCAATTAAACTCGAAATATGTCAGATTCGAATTGTCCTTAGATTCGATGGTCCTTAGATTCGAAGGTCAGCAAACTCAAAGTAACAGCAGATTCGAAACCCTTATCGAAACTAGACTAGACTCGAACTAGACTCGAAACTAGGTAGACTCGAGACCCTATTCGAATGTAGCACAAACTCGAAACAGATTCGAAACCCACTGAAACAGGCTCGAAAGGAGCGGATTTTGTTTAGACTCGACAGTAAGTGAAACCCTAATTACCCCTATTAGATTCGAGCGCCGCAAACTCGAAAAACGGCTAACACTTTGATATTTTGACGTTTTTCAGATGAAACCAGTATTTTTCCAAAGAAAAATAATGATTTCGATCAAAAACGTGAAAAACCACAAAGTGTTTCCCGGATTACTATTTGCTAAGCTCAAAAACTCGATTTTGAGAGAAAAACCGTCCAACTAGCGTCAAGAAACCTAGAATGTATTTGATGAACACGAAGAACACCAAGAACACTCCTTAGGCTCTGATACCACTTGTAAGGTCTACCACTATACGTGATCTATCTAGACGCGGAGCCGTCAACGAGTGCGGAATCCTCGTTAACGGTTAGACGGAAACACTCTCAACTACGAAACACGGAGACTATCAGAGGCTGAACGAACGACACACGAACGATCCTACGAACTGATTCTCTCCGAAAGAACACGCACCAAGCCGATAAACTCGAGATCGCTTTAAGCTTAATTCCTCACGAATTCTGCCAAAAGTCTAATTATATCTCGAGTCTATCCCTAATTATAGACCCTGATTCGAGTCTGATGTGGGCCAAACTCGAATCTGGCCTAAGGCCCATTCGAGTCTGTCCACAAAGACACTCTCGAATCTGGGCTCTTCGAATCTATGGTTACATTCGAATCTATCATAGATTCGAATGTCAACCCTTATATAATTCGAATCTAGCCAACTTGTATATGAAACTTATGTTTATGCTTGAATTAATCTTTGATCTTTATGTTTGAACTTCTTGTAATATGTTACATCAAGTTCAAACATACAATCAATTACTATCAAACATATATAAACACATATATCAAACACTCGTTAAACCACAATGTTGAATATTACTTAAACCAAAATGTTAGATCGATTAGACTGCTATCGTCACACAGGGTGTACCAACATGAATTTAGGATAACGTATTACATTTAGTTCAAACATAAAGTTCAAAGATAAATTCAAACATAAGTTAAAAGATAAGTTCAAAACATAAGTTTAAAGGCAAATTAGAATTTGTCTAGGAGGACAAGTTCGAATAGGCCTTGGGCCTATGTTCGAATTTGTCCTAGACAAAGTCGAACCTGTCAGTATAATTAAGGGTTAATTTGATTAATTATTAGACTTTTGCAGAGACTTTTCAGATTTTAGAGAGTTTAAGCAAAAGGGCGATCTCGAACTTGCTAGCATTTGGAGAGTTTAGTGTGGAGAGAATCATCGTGTTGGGCCGTTCTAGTTGTTCATCTATCACCATGGTAGTCTCGTGTTTTGGTGTGTGTGGTCTTACCGTCAAGCCACTAACGAGGATTCCGCACTCGTTGGAAGGTGTCACGTCAAGATAGATCCGTAGAGAGCAGACCTTACAAGTGGTATCAGAGCCATTGGTTGTTCGTGGTGTTCTTCGTGTTCACTAGAAACATCTGTGGTTTCTTGATGTTTTGGACGGTTAAAATCACGTTTTTGGATATATTTCGAGTTTATCAAGCAATATATCGGGAAAAAGTTCAGAAAAGTTCATCTTTTTGATCGAAATCAAAGTTTTTAAGCCTAAATACTTTGGTTTAATCTGAAAAGTTGAAAAATTCGAACTTTTAGCCGTTTTTCAAAATTGCGGCGCTCGAACATCAAGGGGTATTAGGGTTTACTCAAATTTCGCGTTTGAAAGAAAAATACGCTCCTTTCGAAGTTTTTTAGGGTTTGATTTGACTTCACTTTAATTCGAATTTGCTCAAAATTCGAATCCTCATTAAATTCGAATTCAGTTCTTCGAGTTTAGATAAACCTTCGAATTTGTCATTTTTTTCGAATTTAGTTGGACTTCAAACTTAATTTCGAATTTAATTCCAAACAAGTTTAAAATTAATTAAATTCTAACTTACTCAGGTTCGAAATAGTTAATTTTAATTAATTTCGAATTAAATAAATTAATTTTTAACTTCAAAATTTTTGAAACAATGACAAGTCTACAAAGGTTTATTGAGATGGACCACGAGGTCGGAAAAGCAAATTCTCCACCAAAGTTGATGAAATTGGAGGATTATTATTGGTGGAAGGATAGGTTCGCCGACTTCGCTAGATTCAACGATATGAGGATGTGGATATGTATTGATGAGGGATACATTCCACCTACAACCGAGGTTGAAGGCCGTCAACGTGTCTTGTCCTATCAGAAGATGAAAGATGATGATAAGAAGTTGTATGAGGCCGAGAACCGAGCATTCTCGATCATTAGAATGGCTTTACCTCAGGAGATCCTGCACACATTTCGCAATCAACGCACAACAAAAGAATTGTGGGATGCATTGGAGAAACGGTGTGAGGGAAATCCCAGGGTTAGGAAAAATAGAATGGAAATGCTCAAGAAGCAGTTTGCGATATTCAAAGCTTTGAAGAACGAAAAGCTGGATGAGACCATTACCAGATTCTATCATTTGTTAACTGAGTTACACAACCATGATATCGAGTATAGTGAGTCGAGAAAGACTGTCAAAATTCTAGATGCCTTACCAGCCAAATGGGAAATGTATGTGACGCTGATAAAACATGATGAAGACAAGGTCTATACTCTAACTCTAGAAAATGTCATAGGAACGCTGAGGGCCTATAACTTTGAATTGCTGAAGAAGGAACAGGAAAATGACCAGGTACAGGATCCGGATATGTATTTTGGGAAACCTTCAGGGGCAAGTGACGTGAAGACGGCTACAGCATTCTTTTTAGGAGAAACATCGACTCCGGTTGAAGCAGAAGACTCAGTGAGCCGGGCTTTCTTAGGGTTTTCTAGACCAGAAGAAAAGCCAACTCAATCTACATATACATCTCAAGGTTATTCAAAGATGCCGATGAGCGCAAAATCAGCTGAAGACCATCTAAATCTGTTGGCTTCATTTGTGGCCGCCTATGGCAATTGCGTTCAAGGGAAAATAAACGATCCAGCGCTATGAGATGAAGATTATGATCAGGTGGACCCTGTTGATTTAGAGGAGATGGATCTGAAATGGCAACTGGCCATGGTAACTCAGTGAGTTAAAAGATTCATCAAAAGGACGGGCAGAAATCTCAATGTTAGTAACAATAAGATTGGGTTTGATAAATCCATAGTTAAGTGTTACAACTGCCAAGGGTTAGGACATTTCGGTAGAGAATGTCAAAGACCCGAAGTAGAGAACTACCAGAACCAGTACAAGAATCTATCTCAAGGGAGATATCAGCCGGGTAGTTCGAGCAATCAAGCAAACATAGCTGGTCTGTTAACCAACGTCACATCTGACAGACAGCTCGATGGAACATATGACTGGAGTACACATCCAGAGTCCAACGCTAGAGCCTTTATGGCTGAAGTAATAGAGACTGGAAGTGTTGGAGCAGAGGAAAAGGCAGATGACAGCAATCAGAATCATATCAGTCCTATGTTGGTAGAAAAGTAAGAATATCTGACGATTCTGGAGTTTGCCGCACAGATGGCCAATGTGGAAGCTGATCACGCCAATGTAATTCTGAATCTCTATATATTTCGTGATTTATGTGCTTTCTGTGCTACGTCTAATGATAGATTAAACTTATTGCTAGAATCTCATCAAAATATAACTGCTCAAAATGAATCCTTAAAATCAGACAACGCTAGCCTCTTAGATATAAAGGAAGACCTTAGGAATAAGCTTAAGGCAGATGCACAAGATATCATAGTTCTAAAAGACAAGCTGAGTGAGCAGTGTGTTAGAATAGAACTAATGTATGAACATGTTGACGCATTGACCAAAGAGCTTAAGATCAAAGAGGTAGAACTAGCTGAGTCTAAGGTTAAGGTAGCCGAGGTGAATAGTAAACTGGAAAAGTTTAGCAACTCATCACTCAACCTAGGGAAGATCTTAGATGCACAGCGTCAGTCTAAGAAACCTGTAGGTTTAGGATATAATGAGAGTCCTCCACGTTTCAATGATAACTATGTACCTCAGCCTCAAGAGAAAACTGAAAAACCAGTTGAATCAGAGGTAGCACCTGAGCCTATGTCTGAACCAATAAAGGATAAAGAAGTTAGGGTGACTAATAATAATGTCAAGATTAAGAAGGTCAAATTTGTGCCATCTTCTAGTGATAAGCCTGTAGGAGAAGCCAAAATTGACTTTAATGATCAAGAAGAGGAAATAGTCACTATAGTTGAGACGAAAGAACAAGACACTAGTGAGACACCTAAGTCAAAGGGCACGCATAAGAAGTCGATTGACAAAATGTCTTGCTTTAGATGTCATGAAAAGGGACATGTTGCTTCTAGTTGTCCAAATAGGAAGGTAGACTCTACACCTAGAACTGGAAAGCCGGAACAACATAAACCTTCTTCAAGTGTATCAAGCACAAGTGGTTCTCATAACACCGAGAAAATTGTGCAAGCCACACCAAAATCTGCTGTGAAACAAACACCTGTGTCAGGATGACCCAACGAAGTGATTTGGACTAATTCACCAAATCAAGTCCCTAATCAATCTAGGTTAGGAACGCAACAAAATTATAGGGGTACTACACCTAGACGAGCTTACACTCCGGTTAGGTCACACACTCCTGTAAGACATCAAACACCAGGTAGAGCTCAGGGATATCAATCGGAAATGCCTTATAATCGAAACTATTCAAGAGCTCCACAGCAAATGCCTACACAAAGGCCGAGAGTGAACTTAAATCACTCTGCACCACAACAGGCTCTAAATCAAAAACCCAAGTCACCTGAAAGGAGAGATGGGTATTTGAAAGAGTTCAAGTATGTGGACAAGAATGGTATTACCAAGTCAGTCATGGCTTGGGTTCCCCGTGATAACTAACCTCTTTTCTTTCATGTGCAGGAGATAACTACAGGTCCAAACAACAAATGGTTTGTCGACAGTGGTTGCTCTAGGCACATGACTGGGGAAAGAAATCTACTCGCAGACTTCAAGGGAGGGAATAGGGGATTTGTATCATTTGCTAGAAATAAAGGAGGAAATATCACCGGTACTGGAGTGGTCACTAATGGGACTATCAAACTGGATGAAGTTTATCACATTGATAAACTAGTTCACAATCTCATTAGTGTATCTCAAATCTGTGATAAAAAGAACTCAGTACTTTTCACTGATACTGAGGCGTTAGTGCTAAAACCGGGATTCAAAGTACCTAAAGAGTGGATGCTGATGAGGGCTCCAAGGAAGAATGACCTGTACATGCTGGACATGAACATGACGGAATCTTCGATGGGACCAATATGTCTACTATCAAAAGCTTCAGAGACTGAATCAGTTTTGTGGCACAGACGCATGGCACACTTGAACCTGAGAAAAATGAATTACATTACGAAAAATGGATTGGTGCAAGGTGTTCCAAGAAGAGTTTTCAGTTAGAAGACAAGTGACTGTCATGCAAGAAAGGAAAACAACACAAGAAGGCACACAAGTCCAAGACTCAGAACTCTATAGCTGCAGCGTTCGATTTGTTGCATATGGACCTGTTCGGACCAATCAACAAAAGGAGTATAGGTGGTAGTTGGTATTGTTTGGTTATTATTGATGATTACTCACGATTTTCATGGGTTTTCTTTTTAGGTACGAGGGTAAAACGTATCAGGAGTGATAACAGAACGGAATTTAAAAACACGGTTATTGATGTATATTGCTATCAAAGGGCATAGTGCATCAATTTAGTGCACCTTATGAGCCACAGCAAAATGGGGTGGCAAAACGGAAAAACCGGACCTCGATTGAGGCAGCAAGGACCATTCTTTCGGATTCAAAGCGTCCTACCATGTTTTGGGGGGAGGCAGTGAATACCGCGTGCCATGTTTTAAATCGGGTCCTTACTGTCAAATCACTGAACAAAACCTGTTATGATGTTTTGAATAAAAGGCCACCAAATTTAACTGGTTTCAAACCATTTGGGGTACCATGTACGTTAATGAAGACAAAACATCAACCTAAGTTTGGTGAAAAGGCTGACGAAGGGTATTTCCTAGATTATGTGCCGAACTCACCAAACAAACGGGTTTTTAACAAATCAAATGGTACAGTAGAGATGGTGTATAACATTGATGTCACAAGTTATACACATGAACCCCAAACTAGTCCTGAATGGATTTTTGATTATGACAAATTGTTTGAATCATCTAACATTCCTTCGGATGGAAATGCAGGTACAATCGAACTGGACTTGTCGTCGTTAAATCTCAATGACGAGGGTCAAAGTTTTCCGAGGACGACCTTTCCATCAACATCTGAGCCTACAAAAACTGAAGATAGATCTCCAGCAGAGAATGATTCTGAGTTGCCTACAAACGAAAATCAGACAACAAGTTCTAACTCTGAAGACAGTGTTCATGAGGAAGAAAATGTAGAATCTGAAGTCGTTCCCCCGATAGGTGAAATAGGATCCCACTTAGGAGATAATCTTAGGGTTGATGAGATAGAAACATCGAGGATTAATAAGAATCATCCGATTGAGAGTATCATAGGAAATCCTAATGCTGGTGTGAGGACTAGGAGTAGTTTAAATAACAACACAGTCTTGTTGTCGATGATCAATGACTCCGAGGCATTTCATAGTTGCTTATATTCATGTTTCATCTCGCAAGTAGAGCCGAAAAATGTGCAAATGGCACTGAATGATAATTCTTGGGTTGAAGCGATGCAGGAAGAACTGTCACAGTTCAGGAAACTAGAAGTGTGGGAGTTAGTTCCTTTACCTCGAGGAGAAGTTGCTATAGGAACCAAGTGGGTTTTTAAGTGCAAGAGAGATGATCGGGGTATAGTCACTCGCAACAAAGCAAGGTTTGTGGTAAAGGGTTTCAACCAAGAGGAAGGAATCGATTACAATGAAGTATTTGCGCCAGTAGCAAGGCTTGAGGCAATCCGTTTGTTTTTAGCTTTTGCTTCCTTCAAAGATTTAAAGTTTATCAACTTGACGTAAAGAGTGTTTTTCTTTATGGGAAAATGAAGGAACTGTGTATGTGGAACAACCGCCCGGGGTTACAGATCCGAAGTATCCAGACAGAGTGTATCGGTTAGATAAGGCTTTGTATGGACTACATCAAGCACCAAGGGCGTGGTACGAGACACTATCAAATCATCTTTTAGACAACGGGTTTGAAAGAGGGAGAATTGATAGTACGCTGTTTGCGAAGAAAAAGGGTGAACATTTCATCTTGGTACAAGTGTACGTCGATGATATCATCTTCGGGTCATCAGATGAGCAGATGTGCAAAGACTTTGAAAAGGTGATGAAGTCTAAGTTTGAGATGAGTGCTATGGGCGAGTTAAACTTCTTTCTGGGTTTACAAGTCGAGCAAAGGAAGGAGGGTATGTTTATTCATCAGACGAAGTATATCTACGACTTTCTAGAGCGCTTCGGGATGGAAGGAACCAAGCTGAGAGCTCACATCAGCACACCGATTCAAGTGAATCATAATCTCGGATCGGGTACAGAAAGTGATACCGATGTGGATCCGACGTTATATCGGGCCATGATTGGATCACTCATGTATTTAACTGCTTCTAGACCTAACATAATGTTTGCTGTGTGTATTTGTGCTAGGTTTCAAGCTAATCCAAAAGAGATGCACATGAAAGCTGTGAAGCGGATTCTGAGATACCTTAAGTCGAAACCGAAGCTGGGACTTTGGTATCACGCGGATGGTGATCTGGAATTGGAGGCTTTCACGGATTCAGACTATGGAGGATGCAGCTTGAATCGCAAGTCAACAACTGGCGGTTGTCAGTTCCTTGGAGGGAGACTCGTTTCCTGGCAATGCAAGAAACAGACTTTGGTAGCCGTGTCAACGTGCGAGGCTGAATATGTTGCTGCTGGTAGTTGCTGTTCACAGGTTTTGTGGATACAACAACAATTGCGGGATTACGGTTTGACTTATACTCATACTCCTATTAGGATAGAAAACCAGTCAACTATTGCAATAACCAATAATCCAGTTAAACACAGTAAAACCTAGCACATAGACATAAGACACCATTTTATACGTGATTGTGCTGAAAAGAATTTAATTAAGCTGGTAAAAGTGGCAACGGAAGATAATAATGCTGATTTATTTACCAAAGCTTTTGATACGACACGTTTTGAGTTGTTAGTTCAACTAAATGGCATGCGTAATCCAGAGTAGCTTGACCTTAGTATAATTTATTTCTTTTTATAGCAGTAGAATTTCTTTCTTTTTTTACTAAGTTAGTAGGTTAGTTTATTTTCTTACTCTTATTTATGAAAAAAAAAAAGAGAGAGAAAACAATAAAAACCTCAAAAAAAGAGAATATTAGAAAATGAGTTAAGTCTTATATACATAGGTTCAAAATGACGAAAATTAGCACAGTTGATACAATCTCTAAGTGTTAACCTTTCACACATAATGCACCTAAAACTCTAAGTGATATACTTTTCTAGTGTGATGTGTTGGTAGGCATAATACACAAAGGGAATCTCAAGGCTATTAAAATATTCATGAAAAAGTCAGACGTGTCACTAACTTAGATGTATGACCAAATGGTCTTAATTTTTATGTTAGAGACATATAGACATTGATTCTAAATGAGGTATGCAAATTTTCTGGGGGATGTATAGCAACATCAGTTACATCTTAAAGAAAAGAAAAGAATAGAAAAGTCATGATACTGAATTGAGAGTCAAAACAAGTAACTCTGTTGTACGTAAGTACAAACCTGTTGCCTCTGGTTTGACTCGAATTAGCAATATAAGTCGCTTTGTTGTACGTCGGTACAGACTTGTCACCGCTGTCTTGCTAGCTTTAAAACAAACTTTAAGTCAAACTAAGACACTCTGTTGTATGTAAATACAGAACTGTATCCGACGTTTGCCTTTTAAAGAAAATTTGCAATACCGAAAAGTTATAATCATTGTGTGTATGACTTGATCATAAAAGTATGTCTAAGTATGAGACACGTATGGTAGTTTCTTGATAAATAAAAAGGCCAAGGGATATTCCAAAGTGTAACATGTTTAATGGGAAAATAATACCAACAATCGCCTAGAAATGTGTGTCACGACAAACAATCAAGGAATCAAAAATTCCTAAGTGTGAGAGTGTAATACTAAAAGTGCGTATCTGACACCGCTATCTGATTGAACCTTTCTTTGACTTTCTCGCCAAAAATATTCTGTAAGTATAGGATGTAAAATTTTAAAAGTATTTTAGAGTACTTTAAGGTTAAATTTTATTCAAAATTGTATTTTATTTTATTTTACTTTATTTTTAGTTTATTTTAGTTTATTTTAATTTTTATTTTTATTTTTAGGAAAAAGGTCAAAGTTACTAATGATGCATTTTTAGTTGAATAAACATCCATTGCATGAAAAGCTATCACTTTGTGTGAATAATTTTGCAAAGTTTGTGTCGTTGCACGTAAAAGTTGAAAAAGTTGGACAAGTTTGAAAAAGTTGAAGTTTATCCAAAGATTTTCAAAATTTTCAATTATATTCGAATTTAAGACAAAGTCGAATTGACATTCGAAACTGTCAGTAAACTCGAATTTAAGACAAGTTCGATGGTGGTTAGTATATAAAGGTCAACAGTGAAAATTCATTACCACCTACATTCGATTTTACTCATTCGAACTTACCCACCGACAATTCCGAACTTACCTTCGACTTTGCCGATTTCGATTTTTCAACTATTCCTCGAAGTTTTGCTCGATTGTGTTCGAATCTACTTACTAATCTAGGTATAAACATAAGTGTCATACAAGATTTAGGTATCCTAGGACTCATTTTTATCAAAAATCGACCAAAGTTTGATGTTTTAAGAGTTTAAACTTTGTGATTCAAAATCACAAGTTTCAACCGGTAAAACTTCAAATAAATCAAATACATCTTCGATTAGAACCTAATAGGGCTAGTGAATACTATTTTCTAAGTCTAATGGGTTTTAAATCATGGATTTGTGTTCGAAAGTGACCGAATTCGAACATGTTCATCATGTTCGAATTTGTCAGTAACTTCGAAGTTGTCAATAAACTTGAATTCAGTGAAATTCGAACATGTCCTTCGAATTTAGTATTAAAGTCGAAATATTTCCATAATTTTGAATTCAATCTTGTAGAAATTCAAATGTGTTGGATTTTGAACTTATATAAGTTCAAAATAAAACAAATTTGAAAATAAATAAGTTTCATTTTTATTTTTCACTTCTAATATATGTTATTGTTTTAATGTGCAGATATGGGTGAAAGAGCATTCTTTAAGAAGCATAATATGGTCATATCGCCAGATATGGAGCTTCCTGAAGCTCAAGCATTTAGACCAATGGTGGAATTCTTGGCATACTCCAGGGTGTCATATGCCCTGTCGCATAATGTGCAAATCATCTTGTCATATGTTAGACAGTTTTGGGATCATTTGCAAGTGGACTGTACGGTGACGCCAACAGTCTTACGGACAAGAGGTGCTGGGCAGCCAATAGTGTTTTCTGCTGATATGCTACGTGGAGTTTTGCAGCTCGGGACGGTAGAGCAAGAGGCAGGGCCGATCGATTTCACATTGAGCATAAGGCAAGCGGCCTTTTTAAGAATGGGTTATGGCCTAGATATTGTTAATGCTTTCTATATGAAGAGCGGGTTGATAGGCCAATGGAGGTACCTAGCGCATGTAATTATGGTGTGCTTTGCACCTAAAAAGGCGGGTTTTGATTATATCGTATCCAAGATGCAATCGGCCATGATTGCCTTGGTATATAATAAAAGTTTAAGGTTTTCAGACATGTTCTTTGCGGAGTTCGTGCACCAGATCACGACTCCAGCGAGGGAGGGATTTCTGATGTATCCGCGTTTTGTGATGATGTTGATCCGTCACTTTTTGCCAAATCTGCCTCAGCTGCCGGATATTCAAAGTGTGGCTGTTATTGATAAGTGCATTTTTGTTGATTGCCGATCACATAACGCTCGTAGGGCAGAGTAGATTAGACCACTGGATGCACCTCTATTCGGTGCACTGGTAGATCCGGAGTTTGTAGCCCCAGAGGGAGAGAACTGGGCTGAAGAAGGGCCTCAACCTCAGCCGCAGCAAGTACAGCAACACCAGCAACACCCACAACCACAACAACGTCCTCCACAACAGAGAAGAAGACAAAGAGGTCAGGAAAAACCGATTCAGGCTTCAAGGCCAAGCTCAAGCAGAGTTCAAGAGCCATCGGAAGCAGGTCCGTCATTGGATGCTGCGGGCCCCTCAGGCATGGCCCCAGAAATAGATCCTCTAGTAGAGACTCTGGAGGAAATTTGGGCACAAGGCTCTCAGGCACAAGAAAATATTACTGCTGAGCTTATTGATGCTATCTTGGAGCCGCCAGCTGATTATGATGATCTTATGAGAGATATAGATGAATACCAGCCTAAGGAAGAAGGTCAAGCAGTGACCACCTCAGAATCTGAGTCTGAGGAAGCTGAAGAGATAGAAGTTGAAGAACTAGCTGTTGAATCAGTTGATCCATCTGTTAGAATAGGCAGATACGGATCAAGAATTGTTGTCAGTGAAAGAGAGGCAGAAAAGAGAGCAGCTAGAGATTCAGATGACGATGACTCTGATTTTGAAGCTGAAGACCCTACCCCTCTAGTGCCAAGACAAATGGCAAAAAGGCACAGATTCATGCAGGGAGCTTCATCTACTTCCGCGCCAGAGCCTGCTAATAAGCCATCCATTCAACCATCAATCACGCCATCTCCAATCACATCCGTTCCATCCACATCGTCCACATTCACAGATAACCAGTGATTCTCAGAGCTAAGAAGCAAAGTAGATTTCCAGATAGTCCAAGTCTTCCAGCTGTCCAAAGCAGTTAATGAGCTTCAAGCGCATAATGCAAATATTGTTCAGGAAAATATTGAACTGAAAACATTTGTTGCTGATCAAGCTGCTGAGATCAAGCCCATGAAGTCCCTCCTCGAGCAGCTAATGAAAAATAATCAGGCTCAGGTGGAGAGAAGCTGCAGAGAAAGAGAAGCGATAAAGAGAGAAGATGACGATGGCAATGATCCCGAAGCACGAAAAGAAAGTGAGCCAGAAAATTTTCCAACTGGTCAGCATTCAACAGTTCAGGGGGAGCGTAGTCAGTCTGGAGTCGAAGGAGGTGAAGCTAGTTCTTCTAAGATTGTAGAGAGTGAGATGATAGATGCTCTCATGGATATAGAAGAAGAAGAAATGATTTTTGACTTTGATTTTGAAGATGATGTAGGAGAATTGGAAGAAGGAGAGTTTGTGCCTGAAGACGTAGTAGATTGGTAGTCTGATGATGAGGTCATGGATGATGAAGACGATAACGTTGATGAAGTGATCATTAATTCACAACCTATCACAGAATTATACGTACAGAACGAGCACAATGTGATTGATATCGACGAGATTAAGCTGGCATCTGTAGAAGATTCAGAGTTGGAGGAAGCTGAGAAAGAAGCAACAAGAGCTGAATTGCTAAATTTATGGTTCAGAAAGGAAGAGAAGATGGGAGAGCCGAAGAGGAAACAGAAAATGAAAGTGCCAGGATCTGAAAATATCTCTGGTGGAATTCTAAGCTGCTTCTACGACAGAGAACTGCAACTACTCATACTAAAGAGAAGAGATGGACTTCAATACCTAAGGCGAACCCTTAAAGTGTTTAACACATTGCCGAAGGTAGAAGTAAAGGAATTAGCCTGGAAAGAATTGATCAATATTGGTGACGACCCGTACGCTGAAGTGATCGCGAAGATAATCAGAAAAGAGGGTCGGTCCGGAAAGTTCGAAAGGATAAAGCCAAGATCAGGCAAGAGGGTAGAAGACGAGACAAGAATAGATCCACATACAGGAAGGCCATGGGCTAGAATGGTGAATAAGCCCGTCAAGTGTCTAAAGAAGGTGCCAATGAAGTCTATGCCACAAGATGTTCTCAGTAACATGAATTGGTGGTACATAGATAACGATACTGCTGAAGCTGTGATGGAAGATACAAAAGACAAAGTTATTTTGCGAGTGTATGATCCGTTGCATCTAATAAACCTATCTAAGGATGACCTAAAGAAGCTACACGATCAGCCTATCTTCTTTCACGAAGGATGGAGATCTGAAGCTAGGAAATTCCAAAAGATAGTTAGAGTATGTATCGATATAGGCTTATATGCAGGTAGTAGTTTATATGGTTCAAGTACTTAGACAAAATGTAAATAGTTGGAAGCTATCGTCAAGGGGGAGTCTGTTAGTACATCATGTGTGACGATAGCAGTCTAAGTTTAGATAGCATTTTGTGTAAGTCAATTTACTTGATATTGAATATTAATAAGTGTTTGGTATATATGTTTGATTACATATGTTTGATATTGATTGATTGTATGTTTGAACATAGGGTAACGTATTACAATAAGTTCAAACATAAAGTTCAAAGATAAATTCAAACATAAGTTAAAAGATATGTTCAAAACATAAGTTTGAAGGCAAATTCGAATTTGTCTAGGAGGACAAGTTCGAATAGGCCTTGGGCCTAAGTTCGAATTTGTCCTAGACAAAGTCGAACCTGTCAGTATAATTAAGGGTTAGTTCGATTAATTATTAGACTTTTGCAGAGACTTTTCAGATTTTAGAGAGTTTAAGAAAAAGGACGATCTCGAACTTGCTAGCATTTGGAGAGTTTCGTGTGGAGAGAATCATCGTGTTGGGGCGTTCTAGTTGTTCATCTATCACCGTGGTAGTCTCCGTGTTTCGGTGTGCGTGGTCTTTCCGTCAAGCCACCAACGAGGATTCCACACTCGTTGGAAGGTTTCGCGTCAAGAAAGATCCGTAGAGAGCAGACCTTACACCCTACCCCCAGTGAGAAAGGTAAAGAGAAGATGAGTGTATGAAATAATGCTCCACATGTTTCTGTATCTTCTAACTGTAACATTGCATCTTCCTCAAAAATTAATAAAAGGGGTAAGACTGTTCCAATCTGCACATGCCAAAAGCATGGTGTCCAAAAGTTTCCCACACAACAGCAGGTAAGGGAGAATCAAAGGAACAAGAACCAGTTATGGTCTAACAAAGCTGGTTCTCTAATCAAAACAGTCAAAAGATGTTTCCATTGTGGCAGGAAAAACCATTTGGCCAGGCATTGTTTGTATAAACCATCTGTTGCAAAACAGACTGTGGTTCAAAAACAGGCATTTATTCAAAACACAAAAAATTCAAAGGCCAAACCACCTGTTAAACCAGTTCCAAAGAAGATAGATGACTACAGGTTCTTAAAAGTCAACAAAAGACAGCCTACACACCAAAAACAAGTTTTAGCAAAATCCAAAGCAAACATTAAACATATATGGTGTGTTAAAGGGAAAAACTCAGATCAAACTGTTGATACAAATGTTGAGACTGTTAAGTCTAAAGTTGGAACTGGTAGTGCAAACTCTGAAGCTGTTAGCACTAAAAACTCAGTTCAAACTACTAAGCCTAAAACTGGATCTGGTAATGGATCATCTGAGACTGTTAATGAAAAGGTTGGAAAGAACACCTGGATACCTCATGTCCCAACTAAATATTCTTCACAAAATCCACCAGTGGATCTCACTAATTATAAAAAGAAAACAAATATTGTTTAGTTATGCCAATGCACAACGACAACGCAAATCCAACTTGGTTTGGGTTTACTCAACTACTAACTAAGCTTTTATTTGTGCAGGGCACCCACAGGACCCAACATAAAACAAGATGGCATATGGATAGTGGATGCTCCAGGCACATGACAGGCAATTCTGAATGCTTGTCAAATTTCAAAGGCTTTGAAGGAGGATTTGTTGCATTTGGTGGAAATTCCAAGGGAGGTAAGGTAATAGGTAAGAGTACTGTCAAAGCAGGCAATATGATTTTCAATGATGTTTTGTATGTTGAACAGCTGAACTATAATTTACTAAGTGTGTCTCAAATTTGTGATAAACAAAATATTGTTCTATTCACAGACTCTGGGTGCATTGTCCTTTCAAAAGATTTTAAAATCCCTGAAAATCTTGTTTTAGTTAGAACACCAAGGAAGGACAATGTCTACTGTTTGGACACAGATCTTTTGTCAAAATCAAATACTTTGAGCTGTTTGATATCCAAAGTATCATCCAATGAGTCTGCTCTTTGGCACAGAAGGATGTGTCACATGAAGTTCAAATCTATGAATGTTTTAGTGAAAAAGAATTTGGTAAGAGGTTTACCACAAAAGGAGTTCATCTGTGATGATCATTGTGTAGCATGTCTTAAAGGCAAGCAACACAAAACTTCTCATAAGGCCAAAGAAGTAAATTCAATCTCATCTGCTCTTCATCTTATTCATATGGATCTCTTTGGTCCAACATCTGTGTTGAGTTTGAATAAAAGAGCTTACTGTTTAGTCATTGTTGATGATTTCACCAGATTTACATGGGTCAACTTTCTTAGGAGTAAGGATGAAACTGCTGAGCTAGTCAAATCCTTTATCCTTAACATAGAAAACTAATCAACCTTAAAAGTTAAGGTGATCAGGTCAGACAATGGAACTGAGTCTAAAAAATCGTATCCTAAATAGTTTCTATGAATCTAAAGGTATTGCAAGGCAATATAGTGCACCAAGAAAACCACAACAAAATGGTGTAGCTGAAAGAAAGAATAGAACTTTAATAGAGGTTGCTAGAACCATGCTAGCTGATTCCAAACTGCCAATGACCTTTTGGGCAGACGCAGTTAATACAGCTTGTTATGTGCTAAATAGGGTTCAAGTTGTTCAATCACAAGGGAAAACTCCATATGAGTTATTCCATCATAGAGTTCCCTTAGTAGCCTTTCTAAAGTCTTTTGGTTGTTCATGCACTATTCTTCACACTAAAACTCACTTAGGAAAGTTTGAAAGTAAGGCTGAAGAAGGTTTCTTTGTAGGATACTCTAGTCAAAGCAAAGCCTATAGGGTATATAACAATGTGTCTAAAACCATTGAAGAAAGTGTCAATGTTGAGTTTAATGAAAACACTACTAATGTCAAACGCACTGGTCCTGATTGGTTGTTTGATTTAGATTCACTAACAAATTCTTTGAGCTTTGTTGAGTATACTGCACGAACTGATGAAGATAGGGTTGAAGCTGCCAACACAAATTCTCATGCTGGTCACACAAACATTCAAGCTGTTGGCACAAAGTTTCGAACTGTTGAAATTTCTGATAAATGGATTGAGTATATTGTACTACCACTTCTATCGTGTGACCCACCAGGGGTACTGGATACTCAACATGATACAAATCTAGATTATGAAGTGCCAATCCCAAGTCCTGAGGTAATGTAGGTCTCGAGAGGTTCCCAAAGTATATAGCTTTAAGCTGTAGAGGGGGGGGGGGGTGAATACAGTTATTCAAAAACTACACACTCTCAATGTTTGTATGTATTATCAACAAGTTGTTAATTACAAACAAGCTTGAATGCGGAAAGGTTCAAGCTGAGATGACAGATACAACAGTATCTTCACTCTTCTAAGACAGACTCAAACTAGTTTACAATGAATACACTCACTAAGAAGCACTCACTGTGTTTACAAGACTCAGAGGGACAGCTTATGTAGAACAGCTTAGACACAAAGAAACTGTATTACATAAGCAGGCTTGCATGCATGAAAAACACACTTGCACGTTCACTCTTGGTTTCAGCACTTAGCTTTTTTTTTTTGGCTTCATCTTTCTGACCTTAGAAGCTTCCCTTTATACTCACTTAGAGGATCTAAGAGAAGCTTCTTCATTGGACGGAATGAAAAAGAAAAAGTCTTGTTTGAAAAGACAACATAACTTTTTCTGCACTTTCTGAAAAGCAGACTTGTCTT
Organism: Centrapalus pauciflorus; assembly: GCA_020465985.1. Classification (NCBI taxonomy): domain Eukaryota; kingdom Viridiplantae; phylum Streptophyta; class Magnoliopsida; order Asterales; family Asteraceae; genus Centrapalus; species Centrapalus pauciflorus. The sequence goes on from JAANYP010008403.1 coordinate 1,440,052, forward strand.
CTTGTGTGCAGAACTTTTGTCTTTTCACTTTGTCTACTGTTGCATTGCCTTTAACTAAATAAGGAATGTCAACTTTGCGTCTTTCTTCCTTGTAAACGCCTATTTTGATATAAGAAAAAGGTCTGTCACCCTTTTTCAAATAACCTTTTGTCTTCATGTAACAGAACAGCTTGGGCAGGCTGAGCAGTTCTGATTTCCACTTTGTCTTGACTTTGTAAACTGATCTTGTAGCCAAAAACAATACATGAGGACTTGGAAACACATTCCATAAAGTGTTTAGCCTGTTCACAAAGAATAGGTTCTGTTCACAAAGAACAGAACACTTGTAAACTGCCCAAGCTGCTCATCAGTGTTGAGCAGCGTAGACAGTTTATGTTCAGCCTGTTCAGCAGACTGAACAGCTTGAGCAAAACTGCCTTTGTTGCAACACATGCAACACATAGAACAGCTATATACTGATATTGCAAATCTTTTTCAGGTTTCACTAAGGCATATAACAGGCCTTAAATCCAACCTTCAAAAGCATCAACAGGTTTGATTAATAATCTCCCCCTCAGATGCAGAACAGGTTTGATTGAGGCCTTTTTGTGCCTAACAATCTCCCCCTATTTGCAATAACCAGTCTAAGCTGGTCTTATCAAAAGTCACTATATTTTTTACAGTACATTTGTTGAAATGGAATTACAACATCAACATAAAGTAAAAGATCAGTTTATATATACACTGATTTTTTATTACATTAGAACAACACATGTTCTTACAAAAGTACAACTGATGTACTAATGTATATTACAACTAATGTAAAGGAAAATTACAACTTATGTAATTAAAGTACAACTAATGTACATTGGACTATTTTAGTTGGGAGTAGAAAATGGTAAGCCTGTCCAACTGATGGACAACTCCCATTCTTCACCTACCTAGATGGTAGATGGACTTCATCACACTGGAGGGGGATCTTGAAACATCTTTTCCAGCTCTTCCCTTGTTTCCTCAAGTTCTTGAACTTCACTTCTTATTATCATGAACTTGGGATCTTCAAGTTCACCTCTCTCAAAGAAGCCTCTGAGCTGATCCCAGACGGCTGCTCTCCACTTACTAAACTGCCTGAATGAAACTGCAAGTCTGAAGGCCACAAGTTGTCTCAGATCCACTTTGTATAGATCAGAAGCTCTTTGAAAGCATTTCTACTAAGTTAAGGGATCTACAAAAAATGCCCCCAGCTGAGGCTCTTCAATAATCTTGCCATCCTCAAACTCTATTCCACTAGGCAGGCTGTGATCAACTCCCTTCATTTCAATGGCATAATCGCCTTGTTCAATCAGTGCAAGGAGTAGTTCCATTTCAGTGTCCTTCCTTGTCCTCCTGGCTTTTATCTTGGGATATGTCCCAGAGACACCCTCGCTTATATCAATTGAGATCAGGCCAAGATCTTTCACTCTCTCCATTAACTTTTTCACATATGCCCTGATAGTCTTAGCCGTTTCTGACTTTGACTGGCTCAGGGCAACTGCTAGTTCCACCCATTCCCTGTATCCCATTTGGGCAACATCAGTGTGATCAAAAGATTCCAGCTCAGGGCCTGTTGAACCCATCCTGGTAATTTGCAGTTTTCACTGTTTGCCTTTTCTTGAAATAGGAACAGCTTTAACAATTGGTTCCTTAGCAAGTCTTCGGTCAACAACATCATGAAACTTCTTTCTTGCCAGGTTGTCAAAATGGAATTGGGTTCTAGCAGAGAGTACTTGAGTTTTGGTCACTGAGGCCAGAGCACCCTTTTCTTTTTCTGCTTCCTTTTCCTCTACTGATCCCTTAGCAGCTTCCAGAATTTTCTCTTGCCCAACAAGAGAGGACATCTTAACTTTCCTTGCCTCTTGAAGTGCAAAAGACTTAGCAGCTTTTGCAGACTCTTCTTCTTTTCTTAAAGCTTCCAGGGCTTGAAGTTGTTCTTCTCTAAATTCAAAATACTTATGCATAGGAAGACCCATTTCTTTGGCCCTGGCTTTGTGAAATTGGATTTTTGCTGCTTTCTGCTGTTGAGGAGCAGTTGCTGCTATTGCTTTACCTTTAGCTGCTTTAGTGATAGCAGCTTCAGGACTTTCCTCCTCCTCTTCTTCTTCTTCTAATTTCAGATGTCTCCTTCTGCTGCTTCGCCTGCCTTCAGGATTAGTTTCCTCCCCCTTAGATTGAGCAGGGATTGGAGATTCAGCCTGAGTAGACTGAGCATCATGGGAGGCACCCTCCAGTGTACTTGTTGAAGATCCTGCTTGTTGACCAGTTTGTGCTGCAGGCACTGGTTTCTCCTTAGGAGAAGAAGTTTTCTCCCCCTTAGACTTAGTCTTAGAGGCAGACAACCTCTCCCCCTTTGAAGGAGATGGAACAGCACCTTCAACACCCGGTCTGCCTGAAGACACAAAGTCATCAGGCTTGCCAGCAGTTTTGGCATCAGGCCCGGGGCCAACAAGGCTATTCACTAAGAATGCCAAGTTGTCCATTACCTCTGCAAGCTGGGTAAGACAGGACTGAAGAGAAGAAGATTGTGTATCAGCAAGGGATGTCAGCTTAACAATGTTTTCCCTATCAGACTCGGTGAACAGCAAACTTTGAAGCTGTGCAAGATGTAATTCAAGAGAATCTTGCACATCAGCAAGGTTTGATGACACAGAATTGGAAAGGGAGCTAATGAGAGTGTTCAAGCTGGCCAGAGTAGTAGGAAGAGTATTGTTGCAAGAAGTTAGAAGAAATGACAGCTGTTGAGAAATGGTTGTCATTGAGGACACATAGTCCAGTTGGAGTGAAAGAATTGAGGATCGGGAGGTGGACACATTTTGCAGCTGTGCAGTGAGTGCAAGCAGCTGTGGAGAAGTATCTGTTTGTGGAGTAGCAGGGAAGGAGTCTTTGAACAAATCAAAGAACCCTTTAAGCTGTTCAGACACAGAGTCTGAAATGAGAGAGGTTAGAGAGGTCATAGAGGTTTCTAAAGAACCAACTTTGTTGGTCAGCAAAGAAAGCTGATCCTTCAAAGGCAGGTCTTTAGGAGATGGAGGTGTATGGGTTGACTGTTTAGATTGGGTAGATGGAGAAGATGATGATGAGGCTGGTGTATGAGGATGTGATGGAGAGGGAAGAGGAACATTGGATAGAAGCTCCATACCTTGGGCAAAAGTAATGTGGCCCAGCTTGGAGGGGTCAAAGGGTCCTTCAGCAGCGCCTGTAGCTGCATCACCAGGAAGAGGGGTTGATGTTTGGGGCCTTTCAGATGCTGCTTGTGTTGCAACATCTTCATGAAGACCAGTGGGTGTTCCCTCTGCAGTGCCTTGGTGTAAAAGCACGTCATCATTGGGAGATGGGATATGCATTTCAACATCAGCAGTGGTGAAACCTGCTGATGGAGTTTGCATGGAGGGAGCAGCCTCACCAGAGGGATGGTATGATCCCTGAGGTTCATCAACTTGGGTTGTTGGACCCTCAGCAGCTGTTTGGTGTAGAACAGCTGTATCATGGGGAGCAGAAGTTTGAGGCTGAGCTGCTGATTGGTCTATACCAGCAGCGTGGGCACCTCGTGCAGACTCAGGGTGTGAGGAGATTTGAGTGGGGGACAGTGTGGACTCAGTATGGAGAGGAGAGGGCTCCTGTCTTTCAATATTCTCAGCCTGTTGGGAGGCTGGAATAGTTGAGGTGGTGATCTCCTTTTGTACAACTGGTTCCTGTTGGGAGGAACCAGAGGGTCTAGGCTGACTCTGGGTAGACTCAGGTTGGAGTGAAGCATGCTCCAATTGGGCTGAACCTTCTCCCAATATAGGAGAGGCAGCAGGGGTTGCTTCTCTTACAACTGAACCCTGTTGGGAGGGAACAGAGGAGGTGGTTGTTTTGGCTGGTTTCTTTTTGGAGATGGATTTTCGTTGGTAGTGAAAGGATGAAGTGGGTGATTGTGGAGAGATGATGAGGGGTTCAGACTGGACAGGTTTTGAGACTGGATCAGAAACAGGTGGGTTGGCCTGTTCCATAGTCTCAGGTGCCACAGAGGCTTGAGGTTCAACAAATGAACCAGGGTGAGGAGCCTGCTCCCCCTCAGCCACAGAGGCTAAGGGTTCAGGCTCAGACTGAGCTGTTTTGGCCTTCTTTTTCACAGGCCCAGCTTCAGCGGTTGCCAGGGTCCTGTTAACAAGTTTGGACCTGGCTTTGGATTTTCTCGTGGGAGCAGCAGCTTCTGGATCCACCCTCACAGCAGAGGGTTCTTCCACCAATCCCAGTAACCTCCTCATTGGAGTAGATAGAGGAGGCTCATTGGGTAGCACAGGTGTATAAATTACTCGATTCCCTATGACAGGAAATACTGCAGTTTTAAGTAAAGGTTGAGAATTGTACAGGTGCTCACCACAATGATGCTTGAATATGAGGCTCAGAAATCTGGGGTATCGAATAGCAGCTAGACGAGTATCCTGCTGCACCAGATTCCTCAGATTCAGGAAAATCCATTTTGCCATGTCGATTGTAGTCCCATCCACCAGCTGTAGAACAATGGGGACTTCATCCCGGCTGAGTTGGTCAAAAGGACCAACTTTGCTACTGAAGCTCATCATTACTGAAGCAAATAAGAAGCTGTAAGTGGGGGACAACTCCTTCCTGAATAAAGTAGCTCCAATTTTGGGTTCTGCGACACCACAGAAGCGTGGCAGATTGCCCATTTGTTCATCCTCAGCTTGAGGCATGTCATAAGTTTCAGCAGTTTGTAGATGAAGCACTTCCCTGAGAAGATCAGTACTAATCTCAATGGTCTGAGTCCCATTGAGAATAGTACCCTTGATGACTTTGGTGTTGGGGTTGTAGGCATAGGTGTACCAGAACTCGTACACCATCTCCTGGTACATGACACCAGGGGTTGCAGTCATTGCATAGTTCAACGGATGAACTCTTAAGAACTCCACCATTTCTTCATACCCTTTTCCCACATAGTTGTTGGGTATGGTCAGATTTGCAATGTAGTTGCTGGGTTTGATGGTCAGCATTGTGGTGACTGATGAGTGTTTGAGAACATCATCACCAACGAACACTGGAAGAAGGGGATTAGGTCTGTGAGCCATTTGGGAAGTTTTGAGGTTTGGAGAAGCAAAAGACACTTAGTCGATTTTTAGGGTTCTTGAGGATTTCTGGAAATAATGAGGAAGACGAAGATGAAACAGTAGTTGGGTATTTATAGGATTTGAATGTGAGTGTGTATGAGAGAGAAGGTTTGGGCGGTTTGATTTGAAATGTTAGTTAACGAAAAACGGAACGGTCGTCCATGTCAGAAACATTTGTCAGACCACTTGACCTTTTTAATCACTAACACACGTAACCCACATTATCCGCAGTAATTAAGTTAAATAAAAATATAAATTAAGTAACTTAAGTTGGAAGAAAGGTAATTAAAACTGTTGGTCTAAACTGTTGGTCAAACCTGTGATGAGCAGAGTCATCACAAGCTGTGCATTCTTCAAGCTCTTCCCTCAGCCTGTTCAACTATGTAGAAACAGGTTGTGTCCAATAGCTGAGCAGGTTACAAGTTCATGTCTTGTAAGTCAGTGTGAGGGAATGAGAGTGAAGAATGGACCAGCAGATCAGGCTGGACAAGTAAACTGTTTGTGTTCAGCCTGTTATGTGTTCAAGCTGATCAAGAATTACAAAAAAATGGCTAAGTACATAACACGCAAAGCCTGTTCTGAGAAACATGATCAGTGTGAGACATACAAAGTTTTAGACCTTTGAGGACACTTAGTCACTTTTGTTTAACATGCCCAGCTTGCTGACAAGGTAATTAAACCTTGTTTCATCCAGAGGTTTGGTGAAAATATCTGCAAGCTGTTCATTTGTGGAAATAAAACTTACCTCCACATTACATTTCTGAATGTGATCCCTGATGAAGTGATGTCTGACTTCAATATGCTTTGTTCTAGAATGAAATACTGGATTGTTGGAAATGGCTATGGCACTTGTGTTATCACATAGAATAGGAATTTTCCTATACACAAGCCCATAATCTTCAAGCTGATGCTGCATCCACAGAATCTGCCCACAGCAGCTTCCAGCAGCAATGTACTCAGCTTCAGCAGTAGAAGTAGACACAGAGTTATGCTTCTTGCTGCACCAACTTATCAACTTACCACCAAGGAGTTGACATCCACCTGTTGTGCTTTTCCTGTCTAGCCTGCAGCCTGCAAAATCACAATCTGAATAACCTGTTAGTTCAAGGCTTGAATCTTTGGGATACCAAAGACCCAAACCTGGTGTACCCTTCAGGTATCTGAAGATTCTTTTAACAGCAGCTAGATGAGATTCTCTTGGATCAGCTTGGAACCTAGCACACAGACATGTAGCAAACATAATATCAGGTCTACTAGCAGTTAAGTATAGCAAGCTCCCAATCATGCCTCTGTAACCTGTTACTGAAACAGCTTTGCCACTGGCATCAGCATCCAATTTTACATTGGTTGCCATTGGGGTTTTAATAGGAGAACTTTGATCAAATTTGAACTTTTTCAATAGATCTAAAGTGTACTTTCTTTGATTTATAAAAATTCCAGTTGAGGTTTGTTTAACCTGTAATCCTAAAAAGAAAGTTAGTTCTCCCATCATACTCATTTCATACTTGGATTTCATGAGTAATGAAAAATTCTTGCACAACTGCTCATTAGTAGAACCAAATATTATGTCATCCACATAAATTTGAACAAGCATAATATCAGACTTCACCTTCTTTATGAACAGTGTGGTATCCACTTTACCTCTGGAATACCCATTGCTCATAAGGAAATCAGTAAGAGTGTCATACCAGGCTCTAGGGGCTTGTTTGAGACCATAGAGAGCTTTGTCCAACTTATAGACAAAACCTGGATGTTGTTCATTTTCAAAACCTGGAGGCTGCTTGACATAAACTTCTTCTTGCAGCTTCCCATTCAAAAATGCACTCTTCAAATCCATTTGAAATACCTTAATGCTCTTATGAGCAGCGTAGGCTAGATACAAACGAATTGCTTCTTGCCTGGCCACAGGAGCAAATGTTTCATCATAATCAATTCCTTCCTCCTGTCTGTAGCCCTGAGCAACCAGTCTTGCCTTATTTCTAATGAAATGACCTTGCTCATCCATCTTATTCCTGAAAACCCATTTAGTGCCAATTATAGTTTTGCCTTTAGGTGCAGGGACCAGCTTCCATACTTTGTTTCTCTCAAACTGATTGAGTACTTCTTGCATGGCAGTGATCCAATTGGCATCCTTTAATGCTTCATCCACTTTCTTTGGCTCCATTAGTGAAACAAAACTAGAAAACATACAGAAGTTCCCTAAGCTGTCCCACCGTGTTTGTACCCCTTTGTTGATGTCACCAATTATTTGATCATTGGGGTGACACCTGATCCACTTAGGATCATTTTTCAATGATGATTCACCTGAGTTGTTAACATCTTCAACAGGTCCTGTTGAACAGCTCTCAAGATTTTCAGACTCACTGTTGTCTTGAGTCTGTTCACTTGTTGAACATGTCTGACCACTGTTGAACATATCAGCAGTAGAACTAGGAAAATCAGCATTGATAGGTTCAGGACATGCAGTTGTAATTAAGTCAGTACACTTATTCACACAGGGTGTATTGACATAATCATCATCATGCCCATCATGATTAACAGGTTCCACACTGGGTGTAGTGGAAGCTTTTGAGTCCTCTTCATTGTTTGAATGTATCAGATCATCAAAGTTAAGTTCTCCTGAAACTGATTCAGGAACAGCTTTGGTGGAAGCATTCTTGGACTCTTCAAAGGTGACATTGATAGATTCATCTATCACCTTTCTTTTGTTGTTGTACACTCTGTAGGCTTTGGAGATAGCAGAGTAGCCAACAAACACACCTTCATCAGCTTTTGGTTCAAACTTTGCCAGTTGATCCCTTTGATTCAAAATGAAGCAGGGACAACCAAATACATGGAAGTACCTGACATTTGGTTTCCTCCCTTTGAGCAGCTCATAAGGAGTCTTGTTGAACCTTTTCACCACTAAGGATCTGTTTTGGGTGAAGCAAGTAGTGCTGACAGCTTCAGCCCTGAATGATGAAGGTAAACCTGATGCACACAGCATGGTTCTTGCAGCTTCAATGAGAGTTCTGTTTCTCCTTTCAGCAACTCCATTTTGTTGTGGAGTTCTTACAGCTGAAAAGTTTTGAGTAATTCCTTTCTCTTCACAAAAGTCTTCAAGAGTACTGTTTCTGAATTCAGTACCATGGTCACTTCTCAGCTGCTTTACTTGGGCAGAGTTCAGCATTTCCATCTTTTTCACAAATCCAATAATTTCTCTAGCAGCCTCTCCTTTGTTCTTCAAGAAGATAACCCATGTGTACCTGGAGAACTCATCAACCATTACTAGAGTGTATCTTCTTCCTCCTAGACTTGGGATATTAACAGGTCCAAACAAGTCCATATGGATTAAGAAGAGAGGAGTATCAATAGAGAAGTTATGTTTGGATTTAAATGATGATTTTCTCTGCTTGCCTTTCTCACAAGCTGTGCAGAGTTTGTCTTTAACAAAGGTCATAGAAGTCAAACCTGTCACTAACTCTTTCTTACATAGTTTATTGATGTTCTTGAAGTTCAGATGTGACAGCCTTTTGTGCCATAACCAGTTTAAGTCTGCATTTGTTCTTGTGAGAAAGCAGGTTTCAGTTGTGGGATCAGCAGATTGCATGTCCCCAACATATACACCTTTTTTTCGTTGAGCACAACTTTGCCTTGGGGATCCAATATGTAACCCAGGTGCTCATCAAAGTTAACCTTAAAGCCAGCATCAGACTGTTGACTTATGCTAACAAGGTTATGTTTTAGCCCAACCACATAGCCTACTCTTTTGAACACTGCAGCACCAGCTTTAAGAGTTCCATATCCCTCAGTGGATCCCTGTACATTGTCACCAAATGTGACTTTTGGCCCTTTTTCAGGCCTGAGATCACTCAGCAATTCTTTACAACCTGTCATGTGCCCTGAGCAGCCACTGTCCAAGTACCAAACCTGGGAAGGTTGTTTTTCCTGTAAAGTGATAAGAGAAATATTAGTCATTTTTAGGGGAACTCATCACAGAGATGAGTTCTCCTACTTCATCAACATTTGTTGATGGACTTATAATATCCACACTAATATTCCCTATTTGAATGGTATCAGCTTGGATACCACTTTCATTGACAGAAATGTTTCCAACATTGCTTGTAACAGCTGTGAGAGAACCATCAGAGTCAACAGGCCTCATGTCCTCAGATTCAGGACAGTCCTTGGCCAGATGTGTCTTCTTCCCACATTTATAACATTTTCTCTTTTTAGGATTTTTGGAAGAAGAACTTTCAGAAACACATTCTGAGTTATTTTTGTTGATTCTATTAGAAGGTTTAGCAAACCTATTACTATTTGATGAATCAACAGCTGAGTGCAGGGTTCAATAGCCACATCTTTGTCTATCTCCTCTTTCCTCTTTTTAGGAGGACAGATGTCAAAGACAGGAAGCTTAATTGGCTTTTGAACTTCCACAGGTTTGGGAAACTTATTCCCAAGTTTCTCACGATGAGCAATGGCTTTGCCTTTGCCCCTACTGAGATGTGATTTATGCTGCCTATCAGCATAATCATTATTTCTGGTTTTGAAAAACTTATTCTCATTTAAAACCAGTTTACCACTATGATTAGAAAACTTATTAGAAATCACAGCAGGTTTGCTTTCAACATGAGACTTGCCCTTGTTAAAAGCAGGCTGCTTAACTTTTGAAAACTTATTTTCCAAATGTTTAGCATCAAAAGAATTATCATGCCTTTTACCATCAACTTTGGACCCAGAACCTGTTTTGTCAACAGGTTTAGTATCCACAGCTGCAGTTTGGACATGTTTTCCTTTCTTTTGATTGTGTGAATCAGCAGAGCACTTAGCATGCTGGTTTGATGGAGAACATATTCCAACACCAGCTTTTGAGCTAGGTTCACACGAGCTGTCAGTATTTTGAGGCCTGACAAACCTGTTTGTTGAGATTAGTTTACCATTCACTTTTTGAATAAAAGGGTTTGGAAGCTCACCAAGAGTGGATAAATCTTCTTTCAGATTATTAATCTCAACAATGGAAACTACTGTGTCAAGATCCCCTCCAAGATAGGCTTGAATTTGTGCAGGGATCTGTTGACTTATACAATGGCTGACTTTTTGTGCAGATTGGCACCAAGAGTCAACTATCTTTTGAAGTTTAGCATGCTTTATATCTGTTTCTCTCTTTTCCTCCAGTAAAATAGACTTGATGTGTTTTAATTCATTAAGCTCAGTTTCCAACTTATGAAAACTGTCCAGTTTACTGGATTTTGTTTTAAGATTAGTTTTAAGCTTAGAGATTTCAGATAATAAAGCATCATGCTTCTCAACAGCAGCTTTCAAATCAACTAGCGTATATTCAAACATTTTAACTTTTTCTTCAGAACTGTAAGCCATAAAATTTTGTACCTTATACATCATTGTAGGATTCCAGTTCTCCAAGCTGCTGAAAGCTTCAGCTTCAGCCAGATCCTGTTTGAAACTGCTTGTTGATGGGACATCAGTGTTGGCCATCAGACATTGATTGTCTTCTTCATCAGATGATGAATCAGATTCCTCCCAGTCACAAGTCTCTGCCATGAGTCCCTTTTGGCGGTTGGAAACCACTGAGTTTTCCAACTTCCTCAGCTTAGCCATGGCCATAAGGTACTTAACCCTATAACCATCATCCTTGTTTGTCTTGTATGGTTTTGATGACTGACCAACAGCTTTTGACACACAGTCAACAACTATATGGCCAGTTTTGCCACATTTGAAGCACTCAGCCTTGGATTTATCAAATGCCTTCTTTTTGCCAGCACTTGAACTTCCTTGTAGCATATTTCTTCCAAACCTTTTCTTGTTGAACCTATTGACAAACATAGCTATCATTTGCTCATCATCCTGTTCAGCAAGATCTGCACTATCTTCCTCATCTCACACCTCCTCCTTATCATCATCTTGTTGATCTGTTCGAGTGAACACATCACTCACCTGATTCAGAGGCTGTCTCACATTAGCCACAAAGGCTGCACCTCTTTTAGACATCTCCAAGGCATTTCTCTTCTGTTGGCTTGACTGTTCATCATTTAGTAAAGATGCATATAAGTTGAAAAGATCCATACTCCTGATGGTACCTGAATTTCTTAAGATTGTTGAAAAGTAGATCAATTCATCAGGTAGGATGTCCAAAAATTTGTTCACCAGGGTAAGGCTGTCCTTAGTGATCCCAACAGCTTTGAGATCATTCACAAGAGCAGTAAACCTGGTGTAGGTTTCTGTGAGAGTCTCCTTTGGTTTTGCAAAGAAGAGTTCATACTGTCTAACAAGATTGTTAATCCTGTTATCCAGTGTGATTGTGGGTCCATCATAGACGGTACACAAAGTATCCCACATCTCCTTTGCTGTCTTCATTTTCTCAACCTGCTTGAACACATCATCAGGGAGAGAAATAACCAGGTTATTTCTGGCCTTTGCATCCAGAGCTACCAATCTTTTGTCTTTATCAGACCATTGAGCTTTAGCTTTCTCAAATGTCCTAATTTCAGGAGCAGCTTCTTCAACCGCAGGAGTTATGGTAGTAACAGAGGTTGGCACATAGGGGCCCTCCATCACTATTTCTGGTAGTTGTACATCCAGATTCTCTAGATAGAGCATCATTCTGCACTTCCAGCCAGAGAAGTTTTGATGATTGAATTTTGGAGGTTTGCCGATAGAACCATTGTCATAGTATGAGGAACCTGCAGCACTGTTGTCCATGGAAACTTGGGAGAATGAGAGATCTAGAATGACACACACTCTAAACTGCTCTGATACCAGTTGTAGGTCCCGAGAGGTTCCCAAAGTATATAGCTTTAAGCTGTAGAGGAGGGGGGGGTGAATACAGCTATTTAAAAACTACACACTGTTTTCTCAATGTTTGTATGTATTATCAACAAGTTGTTAATTACAAACAAGCTTGAATGCGGAAAGGTTCAAGCTGAGATGACAGATACAACAGTATGTTCACTAGTCTAAGACAGACTCAAACTAGTTTACAATGAATACACTCACTAAGAAGCACTCACTGTGTTTACAAGACTCAGAGGGACAGCTTATGTAGAACAGCTTAGACACAAAGAAACTGTATTACATAAGCAGGCTTGCATGCATGAAAAAGACACTTGCACGTTCACTCTTAGTTTCAGCACTTAGCTTTTTTTTTTTTGGCTTCATCTTTCTGACCTTAGAAGCTTCCTTTTATACTCACTCAGAGGATCTAAGAGAAGCTTCTTCATTGGACGGAATGAAAAAGGAGAAGTCTTGTTTGAAAAGACAACATAATTTTTTTGCACTTTCTGAAAAGCAGACTTGTCTTCTTGTGTGCAGAACTTTTGTCTTTTCACTTTGTCTACAGTTGCATTACCTTTAACTAAATAAGGAATGTCAACTTTGCATCTTTCTTCCTTGTAAAGGTCTATTTTGATATAAGAAAAAGGTCTGTCACCCTTTTTCAAATAACCTTTTGTCTTCATGTAACAGAACAGCTTGGGCAGGCTGAGCAGTTCTGATTTCCACTTTGTCTTGACTTTGTAAACTGATCTTGTAGCCAAAAACAATACATGAGGACTTGGAAACACATTCCATAAAGTGTTTAGCCTGTTCACAAAGAACAGAAACTTGTAAACTGCCCAAGCTGCTCATCAGTGTAGAGCAGCGTAGACAGTTTATGTTCAGCCTGTTCAGCAGACTGAACAGCTTGAGCAAAACTGCCTTTGTTGCAACACATACAACACATAGAACAGCTTTAGACTGATATTGCAAATCTTTTTCAGGTTTCAATAAGGCATATAACAGGCCTTAAATTCAACCTTCAAAAGCATCAACAAGTTTGATTAATAATCTCCCCCTTAGATGCAGAACAGGTTTGACTAAGGCCTTTTTGTGCCTAACAGGTAACAGCTCCATCGAATAGGGACACAGTCCCATCTTCTGGTCAAGCTGTTCCTGAAGCAGAACCATCATGTGGTCCTGAAGGAGATGATACAAATCTAGGAACATCATTTCAGACAGAAAGAGAACCCACACTCAGGGTTCACAAGAATCATCCTCTAAACCAGATAATGGGAGACTCACGCACACCTGTGCAGACAAGGACAATGGTTCACAAGGAGTCCACTGATGCTGAATCAGCAGTTCCTGAATTCAGTCTAGCTGCCATTGAACATGCATGCTTTATGTCACAATTAGAACCTAAGAAGGCATCTGAGGCTCTGAAAGATCCATCTTGGATTGAGGCAATTCTAGAAGAACATTTGCAATTCAAGATTCAGATTGTATGGACTCTAGTTGATTTACCTAGAGGAAAGAGAGCAATTGGTACAAGATGGGTTTTCAGAAACAAGAAGGATGAGAGAGGGGTAGTAATCAAGAACAAAGCAAGATTGGTAGCACAGGGATACACTCAAGAAGAAGGAATAGATTATGATGATGTCTTTGCCCCAGTAGCAATGATAGAAGCCATCAGACTGTTCCTAGCTTATGCCAGCTTCAAAGGATTCAAAGTGTATCAAATGGATGTGAAATATGCATTCCTGTATGGTACAATCGAAGAAAAGGTTTATGTGTGTCAACCCCCTGGATTTGAGGACTATAAGTATCCAGACAGAGTCTACAAACTAGACAAAGCCCTTTATGGACTCCATCAAGCACCAAGAGCATGGTATGACACTTTTTCCTTATACCTTCTACAAAATGGATTCAACAGAGGTACTCTGGACAAGACATTGTTCACAAAGTCCATCAAATCAGAGATTTTGCTTGTTCAGATCTATGTTGATGATATCATTTTTGGGTCCACAAATGACTAACTGTGCAAGGAGTTTGAGACATTGATGCACAAAAAGTTTCAAATGAGTTCAATGGGAGAACTCACCTTCTTTCTAGGATTGTAGGTCAAGCAGAAGCCCACAGGACTTTTTATATGTTAATCAAAGTATGTTAATGACATCCTGGAAAAGTTTGGTTACAAAGATACCAAAGTTGCTAGTACTCTAATGGACACTCACAAGCAGCTTGATGCAGACAAAGATGGAGTGGATGTGGACATTCACTTATATAGATCCTTGATAGGTTCATTAATGTATCTCACATCTTCTAGACCTGATATAATGTTTGCTTTTTGTGTTTGTGCCAGGTTTTAATGTGCTCCAAAGGACACATCTGTTTGCTGTTAAGAGAATTTTTAGATACCTCAAGGGCCAACCACAGTTGGGCCTATGGTATCCTAAAGACAATCCTCTTGAACTAACAGCCTATTCTGACAGTGACTATGGAGGCTGCAACGTTGACAGAAAATTCACAACTGGTGGATGTCAATATCTAGGAGCAAGACTGGTCTCTTGGCAGTGCAGAAAGCAAACAACTGTCTCCACCTCATCTACTGAAGCTGAATATGTAGTAGCTGCCACCTGTTGTTCCCAAGTAATGTGGATTCAGAATCAACTGAGAGACTATGGTATGAACTTTCTATCTACTCCTATTTACATTGACAACTCAAGTGCAATAAGCTTTGTACAAAATCCAGTGAAATTTCCCACAACCAAGCATATAGACTATCGATTTCATTTTATAAGAGATTGTAATATGAAGAAATTAATCCAAGTTACCAAAATTCATACGGATGATCAGTTAGCTGATCTATTTACAAAACCATTTGATGTAGGAAGATTCACCTTCCTAGTATCAAATATTGGTATGGTTAATATGGATTAATTTGATTTTCATCATTCTCTCTTATTTTATGAAGAACATATTTATTTCATGTGCTTGATTAAGGGGGAGACAATGTTCATAAGAATATGCTTAATTTTCAACTAACAGCTTGAGTCTTTTCTCAAACTGCTAGTTCATTTTACTCGAACTGTTAGAGGTCTTCACTTGATCTGTCAAAGTGTGTAGGGTAATTCTGTAATTTATTATAAGTGTGTGCCCGGGACTAGATATTTTCGAAATGTCCAAACCTTTAAAGGTCCCACTTTCGTTCAATTGCAACTACTAGTTGCAAAAAGATCTTCCAACGATCTGTTCTTTCTCTCTCTAAGTAATTCACACACAGTCGATTCAAACCTTAAATCACCGTTTTGTTCTCTAAGGGAGTTTGTCAAAGAGCACAACTGCCTCCCTTATTCTCTCAAACATACTGACCTTCAACCATTCCACGACATGATGGACTTCCTTCGAAGTTCCCATATCCATCATGCCCTCACTGTAATTCCCACCATCTATGTGTCTCATATACAGCAGTTCTGGAAATCTGCCACAGTCAAAACCGTCAATGGAGTCACATCTTTTGCATCCACAATCGATGGCAACCCTATTACTATTTCTGAGGAGACCATCCGCCAACATTTGCATCTTCAGGATGCCGCAGGTATATCAGATCTATCCCTTACTGCCTTACATGAAGGACTTTTCACAATAGGGTATAGGGGCCCTACTGATTCGTTTACTTTCTTTAAAGCACACTTTGCCCCTAAGTGGAAATATCTTGTGCATATCATTCAACAATGTATAAGTCCCAAAAGAACTGGTTGGTCTAAGTTTTCCTCAAACATTGCCACTGCTCTAGTGTGTCTATCAACAGGCCAACAGTTCAACTTTTCAAATATGATTTTTCAGGGAGTGTTGAGGCATCATTCCCTAAAGAATGGGAAATTTTTTATGTATCCACGATTTTTGGCTAAAATAATTGCAAGATATTGCAATAATTTTAATATACATAAAAGGATACATGTTTCCCATAGGCACTCTTTACCATCAATCAAAAGACTTTTAAAACCTAGTGCCACTTTTTTGAATGTGGATGTCCCATTGCCTTCTGCAATGCTGGGCATCAATCCAACAAACAGAGGAGAGGGTCCTGAGCAGGCTCAGCCATCCATCACTGATTCACCCCCAGGACCCCAACCCATTCCTCATGATACAAACATTCCATCTGCTCCTTCTATCACACATACATCCCCACCCCCCACACTCCTACAATACAAATAGACAAAGGGTTTCAGGAGCTCCTTCCTCCTCAGCCCAAGCACCAGTGCCAAATATCCCTGTGCAGGAGGACACTTCTGCACAGAATATCCAAAGGGAACCCACTGAGAACTCTCCCACCCTCAATTTGGAGGTGGACATTCCATTAGAGGATGTCCATATGGGGTTTGTGGCTGACTCTACTGATGTCTTTGCACAAGAGGCACAGGCCAGTGTCAACATCTCTAAGACCACACCCATGGCAACAGAGGGTGTGCAAGCATCGTATGGAAGTCCCCAGTACCAAGAATAATGAGGACCAAGTGTTTCTACCTCTGGAATTCCTGCCAGTGATAGATCTCAAATACCACTATCATTTTACGATCTTGATGCTAGTCTGCAATTCATGGTATTGACGGATCCACAGCTGAAACCTGTTGTAGCCATATTGGAACATTATAAGTCCCTTATTGCTACACAGGGGGCACAAATCACAGCTCTGCAACAGACTATAGCAGCCCAACATCAACGACTGGATTATTTTCATCAAGGGGTCATCCTCTGCGGAAATAAGATTATTCAGCTTGAGAAGATGATTCGAACCCTGATTGCAAAGGTTGTAGGTCTACCTGGCCAAACCAATGCATCCAAAAAGGGGGAGAATCAGGAGATCCAAACAGCTTCAACCTCCCCGCCAACAGTCCCAGTTTCTAGGCTAACAGTCCCAACAGCTACTCAAGTTGTTAGCCTAGAAACTCAAGCTGCTCTTATCCGGACAACTGGAGTTGTCATCAGAGAAGGCTCTCAGGCTCCTGTCACAACAGTCCAATCTACAGCATCAGCTTCCCGGATATAAGGGTAAAGGCATTCTTATTGAATCTCCAAAGATTAAATTCTCTTCTAAAGAAGCCCAGGTTGCTCATGATGCTTAATTAGCAAGGAAATTTGCAGAGGAGCTGGATGAACTCTTAGACCAACAAACTCATGCTCAAATGAAAGATGATGAAGCCTTAGGTGACTATCTAAGAGGGTTTATGGCCAAGCAGAATCAGATGAAAAGGAAAATGCCAACAGGGCATTCAAAGGCAGAACACAGAAAATTTTTGATAAACTTCTCTGCATCAGTTGAATACAAAGAATAATGGCTCAGTCATGGCCAACAGAAAAGCTTCCGGCCTTACATGACAAGGAGAAGGAAAAACAAGAAGCAGCTAAAGCTTCCTTCTCAAATCTAGCCAACAGAAAAGCTTCAGGCCTTCAGAAAAGCTAGAATCTCAAATCTAGGCTTTAGCACCGATGCTTCCTTCTCAGTAAAATGCACTGAGTGTTTCTTATTACAGCTTTGTGAGACACTAATGAGATTGTGGTCAAGCTTATCTATATAGTAGACCTGCTAGAGTGTGATTTACCCATTAGTGACTGTCCCTATCCCAGTGATATTGCCTCCTTTATTCCCAGAAAATGCGACAAATCCTTTATACCCACTTTTCAAATCCGTCATTAGACTTCTTTCCCTAGTCATTTGTCGAGAGCAACCACTATGTACGAACCATTTGTTGTTAAGACTGTAGTTAACTCCGGCATATGAAAGAAGACAAATTAGTTATCACGGTGAACCCAAGCCATGACTTACTTGATAATACCGTTCTCATCCACAAACTTGAAGTCTTTCAAATACTCATCTCTCCTTTCAGGTGAAATGGGTTTTTGAGAAACAACCATTTGTGGAGCTGAGTGATAAATATCCATTCTTGGCCTTTGGTTTGTCTTTTGTTGTGGAGCCCTATGGTAATTTCTGTTATATTACATTTTAGTGTTATAACTCTGGGCTCTACCAAGTGTTTGATGTCTATTAGGTGTATGAGACCTAAATGGAGTATAACTCCTCTTAGATGTATGATTCCTAATGATAGGTTGGGGGCCAGACCTTGATTGACTAGGAAATCTATTCGGTGAATTATTCCATTGAAAGGTGGAGGCACATCCTGATATCCTAGGCCAATTGGTTTCTTAGACTGTCTCTGTGAATCTAAGATTTTTCCTAAGTTCAAAGATGAATCCTTAAACTTCTCAATTTTACTATTAGCCTCAGCAACCTTAGCCCTAGCTTCGGCTAATTCTACATCTTTAAGGGTGATCTCCTTAGTCAGAGCTTTTACATGATCATAAATAAGTTCTATCCTTACACATTGTTCGCTCAATTTGTCTTTCAGAACTATTACATCTTGAGCATCAACTTTCATTTTAGCCCTAAGATATTCCTTAATGTCTAGTAGACTATCATTATCAGAATTTGAAGATTGAATTTGAGCTGTCATGGATGAATTTGATTCTAGCACTGGATTCAATTTATCATTTTAAGTAGTACATAAAAGTAGAAAAGTAGAGAAATACCTTTTTCCGATCCGATTCGACGTTAGCCATCTAAGCTGCAAACTCCAGAGTAGTCAGCACCTCAGACTTTTCCAAAACCAATGGATTTGTATCGGACTACTGGGTGTCCTTCTTTTCCTCTTCAGCTCTCCTATCAGGATCTGTCACTTCAACCATAAAATCTCTAGCGTTTGACTCCGGGTGAGAATTCCAATCATAAGTCCCATCTAGCTGCTTGTTAGATGATACATTCGTTAGTAACCCAGCTATTGAAGCCTGATTCCCTGAACTAGTTGAATTCTGTCGTCCCTGGTTCTGATAGTTATCCATCTTCGGCCTCTAACATTCTCTAGCAAAATGTCCAAACCCCTGACAGTTGTAACACTTTACTTTCGATTTGTCAAAACCTACATTATTGCTCACACTGAGATTTCTTCCTGTTCGTTTCATGAACCTTTTCATTCTTTGTGTGACCATGGCCAGTTGCCATTGCAGGTCAATTTGCTCTATATCATCTGGATCTACCTGATCATAATCCTCCTCCCATAGAGTTGGAACGTTTATCTTTCCCTGAATGTAGTTACCGTATGCTGCCATAAACGATGCAAGAAGCTTCAGTTGCTCCTCTGCTGTCTTAGCACTCATAGGCATTTTGGTATATTCCTGAGAAGATGATCCTGAGTTTTGTGGTTGATCTTATGGTTTTGAAACCTAGAAAGGACCTACTACTCGATTCTTCAGCTTCTGCAGGTATGCCTTCTTCTTCTCTAGAGTAGAACGCAGTAGCCCCCGACTTAGAGACACTAGAAGTTGATGGCTTTGATTTTCCGAAGTACATTTCAGGATCTTGTACCTGATCGTATTCCATCTCCTTCTTTTGAATCTTAAATTTATAAGCCCTCAGAGTTCCAATAACTTCCTCAAGAGTGAGACTGTCCAACTTATCTTGATTATATTTGATCAACGCCGTGTACATTTCCCACTTAGCTGGTAACACATCTAAAAATTTGTCAATCTTTTCAGATTCTTGATACTCAACTCTGTGATTATCAAGCTAAGTCAACAGATGATAGAACCTTGTGACTATCTCATCCAGGTTCTCACTCTTCAAACCCTTAAAGATCGCAAACTGTTGTTTTAACAACTCAGTTCTCCCCTTCTGCACCCTTGGATTTCCTTCATACCTCTTCTCTAGAGCCTCCCAGAGTTACCAATGGTAAAGCCATTTTGATAAAAGACAAAGCTCGGTTCTCATCTTCATAAACTTTCTTATCCTCATCTTTCACTTGCAGATAGGATAGAAATTTCAGCATGCCCTCAAGCTCTTGTGTGGGAGGAACATATGCATATCGTTAAATCTCACGAAATCCGCAAACCTATCTTTCCACCAATAATAGTCCTCGATCATCATAATCTTAAGTGGTGAATTGGATTTGCCCACTTCGTGATCCATTTCCAAGAACATGTGTAGACTTGACATTCTCGTAAAACTTTTTGTTCACGAACTTAAATTATTTTATTTTTAAAATAAATTTGAAACTAGTTCGTACGGACTTAGATTAAGTTCGTACGAATTTAAGTTAAATCTGTTTTACTAAGTTAAAATCGTTTATAATTAAGTTCTAGGACACTAAGTTCCTGAGACCACAAGTTCGTGTAACCCTAGTTCGAGTTTGACATGTTTGAGTCTGACAAGTTCATTCATGACAAGTTCGTGAAGGACAAGTCCGTGGAACCCTAAATGAAACAAGTTCGTGGAAGTTGACAACTCGTGTGTCGCAAGGTCGTGGAGGAGCGTGTCTGACAAGTTCTTGAAACCCCTAAAATTTCCTCCGAAATTCGTGCGCCGTAACTTCGTGAAACGGCCAAAAATTTGAAATTTTCAAAAACTCGAATTAAATCAGTGTTTTTAAGGCTAAAAACAATGAAGCTCACTGAATAGATGAACTAGGATGAATATTGGCTTGAAAAACTACTCAAAACACCGTAAAACCATTAAGAAAATGTGATATACCAGGAAAAACGCCAAGAAACCAATGAATGTTCAACGAAAGACGAAGAACAGGAAGAACATTCAATTATAAGCTCTGATACCACTTCTAAGGTCCACGCACTACAGATCTATCAAGGCGTGACGGCGTCAAATGATTGCGGAATCCTCGTTTGACGTTGACGGATCGATCACACGGAAACACAAAGCCGAACAAGATGCTGGATGATTGAATATTGCTCCTTGGAACGCTGTAGAACTCTGTTAAATTCGTCTGAATGCTCTCTCACGAATTTCTTTGTTAAATCTCTAAGTGTTAATGAAATAACACAAATAAGTTCATGATATAACCCTTAAGTTCGTGCATGGCCCAAGCCCACGAACTTATAAGTTCAAGCCCATGCAGATAAATTCGTATAAGTTCCTTTATGACTTATGAACTTATTCTCATAAGTTCATACCTCATGGACTTATCACCATAAGTTCATAGCCTCATGAACTTATTCTCATAAGTTCATGCCTTATGAACTTATCTAACAATCATGAACTTAACATGCAAACGTAAACACCATACACAATCATGAACTTAATTCATAAATATGGCCAAAAAAACATGACTTGTATAATAAAGCCCTATCTATTATAGAACTAGACTGCTATTGTCACACCGGGTGTACCAACAACTGGAATCCCACAACGATGTACAAGGTACAAAAATTTAAATATTACAGTTCTGAAAAACGGATAAAATGTTTGATTACTTGCTTGTGGATTTGAAAGTTGCTTTGGAGAAGCATGATGATTTAAAGTCTGGGATTTTAAAAATAAAAACTGATCTTTAACTAAAATCTAATGAACTTGACCGTTTTCATAAGTTGAAAATAGAACTTGATGAGGTAGAACACAACAATACAATTTTGTTAGAGGAAAACAGAGAAACAGACTTAAAGCAATAAAAGCTTCAAAATATTTGTTGACTCCCGGTGCCATTCAGTTAAAAGAGTCAATCAATGAATAAATGAGCAAATTCCTGCTCAAATCCAAGCCTAGCTTGGAGGAGATCCTGATACAGCAGCATCAATTGTTTAAATTAAGAATCTGGAAACATATTTGTCCTCAATTGGTGTGCTGCCAAATACAATTATCCAATATGTAAATGGGAAGTTGGTTTCAACAAACAGGTTTGTCAGGCCTTAAAGCACTGACAGTTTATGTGAAAAGGTTGTAAAATCTAGTGATGGGATATGTTCTCCATCAAGCCATCCTTCTAAGTGCTCAATAATTTTACATGAACAATTGAATCGAAAAGTTCTTAAATTTGTAGTCCTAAAATCTAAACCTATCAATAAGATAGAATCTGAAATCATGTCTAAAGGTAAGAAACCCTTGCCTCCATTCAATGCTGAATTCTTTGAAAAGAAATTTTCAAAAGGAAAATAACTTACAACTAACAGGGGTAAGTCTCATCAAATAAGTTTTAAAATCATAGTGGAAAGTTGGTTATAAATGAAAGAAAACCTTTTTCTAAAACCAAGCATGATGACCATTCAACCACAAGTAGCTAAAAGTCATCACAGCTCAGTATAGGCAAAGGCAAAGCCATCGCTCAACCTAAGAAGGCTAGAAATAAGTTTTTCAAACCTAAGGAAGGTCAGAAAATAGTAAAATTTCCTTTACTTGATCTCTGTCCTCCCAAAAAGAGGAAAGAGGATACAGGCAAAGTTGTTGTTGTTGAAACTTTCATAAAACCTGTTGATAAGCCTAACAGAGATAAATCAAAATGTGTTTCTGAGAGTTCTTCTTTCATGAAATCTAAAAAGAGAAAATGTTACAAATGTTGAAAGAAAACTCATATGGCCAAGGGCTGTCCTGAAACTAAGGACATAAGGCCTGCTGACACTTTTAGCTCCACCATTTCAAAATCAAGCAGTGTTCGAAGAAATCTTGTCATTGAGAAGAGTATCTCTGCAGACACAATCCAAATCAAAAATATTAGTGTTGATCTAGTTGGTCTATCAACAAATGTTGATGAAGAAGGAGAACTCATCTTTATGATGAGTTCCCCTAAGAACTAATGTTTCCTCATGTCCCCTAGGAACTAATGTTTCCTCATGTACCTGGACAGTGGCTTCTCTGGCCACATGACAGGTTGCAAGGATTTGCTGAGTGACCTCAAGCCTGAAAAAGGTCCAAAAGTCACCTTTGGTGACAATAACCTGGGATCCACAGAAGGATATGGAACCCTTCATGTAGGTGCTGCAATATTCAATAGAGTAGCCTATGTGTCTGGGCTAAAACACAGTCTTGTAAGCATCAGTCAACTGTGTGATACTGGCTACTAGGTTAGTTTTAATGAGCACCTAGGGTACATACTGGATCCTCAAGGAAAAGTTGTGATGTGTGCACAAAGAAGAAAGGGGTATGCAACTGAGACCTGTTTCATCTCATGGAGCAATGCAGACCTTAACTGGTTATGGCACAAAAGGCTATCACACCTGAACTTTAAGAATATCAACAAACTCTGTAAGAAAGAGTTAGAAATAGGTTTTCCTTCTATAACCTTTGTTAAGGATAAACTTTGCTCAGCCTGTGAGAAGGGTAAGCAAAGAAAAACATCTTTTAAATCTAAACATAATTTCTCTATTGACACACCTCTCTTGTTAATCCATATGGACTTGTTTGGACCTGTCAATCTCCCAAGTCTAGGAGATAGATACACCTTAGTAATGGTTGATGAGTTCTCCAGGTACACATAGGTAATCTTACTTAAGACCAAAGGAGAGGCTACAAGAGAATTTATTGGATTTATCAAAAAGATGGAGATTCTGAATACTGCCCAACTTAAGCAGCTTAAAAGTGATCATGGTACTTAATTCGAAAACAATACTCTTGAGAACTTTTGTGAAGAAAGAGGAATCTCTCAAAACTTTTCAGCTGTAAGAACTTCACAACAAAATGGAGTTGCTGAAAGAAGAAACAAAACCCTCATAGAAGCTGCTAGAACAATGTTATGTGCATCATATCTGACCTCATCATTTTGGGCTAAAGCTGTTAGCACTGCTTGCTTCACTCAAAACAGATCCTTAGTGGTGAAAATGTTTAATAAAACTCCTTATGAATTACTCAAAGGGAGGAAGCCAAATATAAGCTACTTCCATGTGTCTAGATGCCCCTGTTTCATTCTGAATCAAAGGGATCAACTGGCTAAGTTTGAACCCAAAGCTGATGAGGGAGTGTTTCTTGGATACTCAACAGTTTCCAAAGCCTACAACGTATACAATCCAAGGAGAAAGGTGATAGATGAATCTATCATTGTCACCTTTGAAGAGTCTGTAAATCCTTCACCCAGAGTTGTTCCTAAATCAACTTCAAGAGATTTCAGTTATGATGATCTCATGCACTCCAATGCTAAAGAAAAGGACTCTGAAGCATCCACATCACCCAGAGTGGAACCTGTTAACCACAATGGACATGATGATGTCTATATTGGTTCACCCTGTGTGAATAAGTGCACTGATATAGTTAATGTACAATGTCAAGAACCAATCAATTTTGATTTTCCTTAATACTCTGTTGATGTGTTCAACTACAGTGCCTCGTCCTCAACAGATGTACAGGCTCAAGATGTCAGTGTGTCTTAAAATATTGAGAGCTGTTCTACAAGACCTGTTGTGAATGAAACTGATGTGCAAGATATAGAGGAATAATCAGTGAAACATGATCCTATGTGTATCAGGTGTAACCCAAATGTTCAAATAACTGGTGACATCAATAAAGGTGCGCAGACAAGATGGGACAGTCTTGGAAACTTTTGTATGTTTTCAAGTTTTGTGTCCCTAATTGAGCCTAAGAAAGTTGATGATGCACTTAGAGATGCCAATTGGATCACTGCCATGCAAGAGGAACTCAATCAGCTTGAGAGAAACAAAGTATGGAAGTTGGTCCCTATGCCTAAAGGAAAAACAATAATTGGTAGTAAATGGATTTTTAGAAACAAAATGGACGAGCAAGGTCATATTTTTAGAAATAAGGCAAGACTAGCTGCTCAATGATATACACAGGAAGAAGGCATTGACTATGATGAAACTTTTGCTCCAGTGGCAAGGCTAGAAGCAATTCGTTTATTTCTGGCTTATATTGAGCACAGGAGCATGAAGGTATTTCAAATGGATATAAAGAGTGCATTTTTGAATTGTAAGCTGCAAGAAGAAGTATATGTTAAGTAGCCTCCAGGTTTTGAAAATGAACATCATCCAGGCTTTGTCTATAAGTTGGACAAAGCACTCTATGGACTGAAACAAGCCCCAAGAGCCTAGTATGACACCCTTACTGATTTCTTTATGAGTAATGGATATTCCAGATGTAAAGTAGATACTACATTGTTCATAAAGAAAGTGTAAACTGATATTATGCTTGTCTAATTTTATGTGGATGACATTATATTTGGTTCTACTAATGAACAATTATGCAAGAATTTTCACTGCTCATGAAATCTAAGTATTAAATGAGCAGGATGCGTGAACTAACTTTCTTTCTAGGATTACAGGTTAAACAAACCTCAAATGGAATTTTCTTAAATCAAAGAAAGTATGCATTAGATCTCTTGAAAAAGTTTAAATTTGATCAATGTTCACCCATCAAAACCCCAATGGCAACCAATGTTAAATTCGATGTTGATACCCGTGGCAAACCTGGTTCTGTAACAACTTACAAAAGTATGATTGGGAGCTTGCTATATCTAACTCCTAGTACACCAGATATAATGTTTGCTACCTGTCTATGTGCTAGGTTCCAAGCTGATCCAAAGGAATCACATCTAGGTGTTGTAAAAAAGAATCTTCAGATACCTAAAAGGTACACCAGGTTTGGGTCTTTCATATCTCCAGCCGTGATCTAATTGGCTACACAGATTATGATTGTGCAGGCTGCAGGCTAGATAGAAAAAGCACAACAGGTGGATGTCAACTCCTTGGTGGAAAGTCGATCAGTTGGTGTAGCAAGAAATAGAATTCTATTTCCACTTCTAAAGCTAAATATATTGCTGCTGGAAGCTGCTGTGGGCGGATCCTATGGATGCAGCATCAGCTAAAAGATTATGGCCTTGTATATTGAAAAATTCATATTCTATGTGATAATACAAGTGTCATAGCCATCTCCAACAATCCTTTCTTTCACTCTAGAACAAAGCATATTGAAGTCAGACATCACTTCATAAGAGATCACATCCAAAAAGGTAATGTGGAGGTAACTTTTGTTCCCAAAGAAGAATAGAGTGCAGATATTTTAACCAAACCCCTTGATGAAAATAGGTTTAATACCGTGGTGTGCAAGCTGGGAATGTTAAATAAAAGTGACTAAGTTTCATTTATGTTTAAAGACTACTTAAAGCAAAATTGATAGAATCTTAAACAGCAGCTTTGACAGATTAGGTTTCACCAGTTCTGTACTTAGCCAGTTCTCTAAGATTCGTACAGGTTTTGGAAGTAATAGGTTTAAGAAAATAACTAAGTTTTTCTTTCAAAACTGCTTGGTTGTCTAAACCTGAAACCTACTCACTCTATATTCTGTCATACAAGGCAAGCCTTGTAATCTGTTCAGTTATTGAACAGGTTTCAATGTGAAACCTGTCCTCAAATAACTGCACAGGTTTCATAGACATGTTTGAACAACAATTTTGGTCTGACAAACGTGCTGTCGTGGAAATCGTTTCGTTCCGTTAGTCATCACCTTTCAAATAAACTTCCCATTTTTTGTCTCTCCCACTTTCTCACATTCAAATCCTATAAATACCCTCTATCACTTTTTCATCATCTCCTTCTTCCCTACTGCAACTTGTTAGTGCATCCTTTGTGACGATAGCAGTCTAAGTATAGATTGTATTTTGTATAAGTCAATTTACATGCGATTGAATATTAACAAGTGTTTGATATATCTTTGATTATATGTGTTTGATATTAGTTATTTGTATGTTTGAACTTAGGGTATTGTGTTAGAGTAAGTTCAAACATCAGTTCAAACATAAGTTAAAAGATAAGTTCAAACATAAGTTTGAAGGCTAAGATTCTAATTTGTTAGAGGACAAGTTCGAAAGGCCTTGGGCCAATTCGAAATTGTCCTAGACAAATTCGAACGGGGCATTATAATTAAGGGTTAATTCGATTAATTATTAGACTTTTGCAGAATTTCAGAGCGATTAGTGCAAAGGGCGATCTCAAACTTGCAAGCATTCAAAGAGTTTTGTTTTGAGAGAATCACGTGTAGGGACGTTCCGTTGTTCGTCTATCACTGTGTGTGTCTCCGTGTTTCAGTGTGCGTGGTATATTCGTCAAGTCGCTAACGAGGATTCCGCACTCGTTGGCAGGTTTCGCGTCAAGATAGGATCCGTAGTCAGGCGACCTTACAAGTGGTATCA
This sequence comes from Centrapalus pauciflorus, assembly GCA_020465985.1. NCBI lineage: Eukaryota > Viridiplantae > Streptophyta > Magnoliopsida > Asterales > Asteraceae > Centrapalus > Centrapalus pauciflorus. The sequence continues at coordinate 1,466,897 of JAANYP010008403.1, forward strand.
GATTCAATAGGGTGTTCGTGGTGTTCTTCGTGTTCACAAGTAACACCTGTGGTTTCTTGACGTTTTTGGACGGAAAAAATCCCTTTTTGGATAGATTTCGAGTTTTTCAAGATATCGCGAAAAAGTTCATATTAGTTCATCATTTTTGGTCGAAATTAGAGTTTGTAATCCTAAAAACTTTGGTTTAAACTGAAAAGTTGAAAAAATCGAACTTTTGGCCGTTTTTCGAACTTGCGGCGCTCGAACATCAAGGGGCTATTAGGGTTTATTCGAAATTTGAATTTGTCAGAAAACACGCTCCTGTCGAATTTATTTTAGGGTCTGATTCGAATTTTATTGATTCGAATTTTCTCACTTTCGAGTTTCCCTATATTCGAATTTAAGTATTCGAATTTGGCAAGAACTTCGAATTTGTCATCATTTCGAATTTGGTTGATTTCAAACTTAATTTCGAATTTAATTTCAAACAAATTTAAAATTAATTAAATTCGAACTTCCTCAAGTTCGAAAGTGTTAATTTAAATTAATTTCAAATTAAATTAATTAAGTTTTAAATTCAAACTTTTAAGAAAGAATGACAAGTTTACAAAGGTTTATTGAAATGGACCATGAAGTCGGAAAGACAAATTCTCCACCTAAGCTGATGAAGTTGGAAGATTATTATTGGTGGAACGATAGGTTCGCCGACTTCGCTCGATTCAATGATATGAGAATGTGGATTTGTTTCGACGAGGGATACATTCCACCTACAACAGAAGTTGAGGGACGTCAACGAGTCTTGTCATATCAAATGATGAAGGATGATGATAAGAAGCTATATGAGGCCGAGAAGCGAGCATTCTCGGTTTTTCGAATGGCATTACCTCAGGAGATCTTGCACACATTTCGAAATCAAAGAACAGCAAAAGAGTTGTGGGATGCACTCGAGAAAAGGTGTGAAGGAAATCCGAGGGTTAGGAAAGGTAGAACGGAAATGCTCAAGCAGCAGTTTGCTATTTTCAAGGCTTTGAAAAACGAAAAGCTGGATGAGACCATTACCAGGTTCTATCACTTGTTGACTGAGTTAGACAATCACGATGTCAAGTATCGTGAGTTAGAGAAGATTGAGAAAATTCTAGATGCTTTACTAGCAAAATGGGAGATGTTTGTAGCGCTGATAAAGCATGATGAAGACAAATATGAGACACTAACTCTAAAAGGAGTCATAGGAATGTTGAGAGCCCATAACTTTCAGTTGCTGAAGAAGGAACGGGAGTATGACCAAGTACAGGATCCGGATATGTATTCTGGGAAGTCCAAACCTTCAGTGGCAAGTGAACTAAAGACAGCTACAGCATTCTTTAGGGTACTCCAGACCGGAGGAAAAGCCAACTCAGCCTGCATCTACGTCTCAAGGATACTCAAGGATGCCGATGAGCACAAAATCAGCTGAAGATCATCTAAATCTTTTGGATTCATTTGTGGCCGCCTACGGCAATTGCGTTTAAGGGAAAATCAACGATCCTGCTCTTTGGGATGAAGACTATAATCAGGTAGATCCTGATGATTTGGAGGAGATGGATCTTCAATGGCAACTAGCCATGGTGACTCAGCGAGTCAAGAGATTCATCAAGAGGACAGGCAGAAATCTAAATGTCATCAACAATAAGATTGGATTCGACAAATCCAAAGTTAAGTGCTACAACTGCCAGGGGTTAGGACATTTTGCTAGAGAGTGTCAAAGACCTAAAGTTGAGACTTACCAGAATCAATCTCAAGGGAGATATCAGCCGGGTAGTTCGGGTAATCAGGAAAATATAGCTGGTCTGGTAACCAATGTCAAATCTGACAGACAGCTCAATGGAACATACGATTGGAGTACACATCCAGAGTCTAACGCTAGAGCCTTCATGGCTGAAGTAACAGAGACTGGAAGTGTCGGAGCAAAGGAAGTAGCAGAGGACATACACCAGAATGATATCAGTCCTGTGCTAGTAGAGAAGTCAGACAGTCAGACAATTCTAGAGTTTGCTACACAAATGGAAAACATGGAATCAGCTCACGCAAAGGTAATTATGAACTCTTCTACATTCCGCGATTTATGTGCTTTCTGTGCTACTTCTAATGATCTATTAAAATTAGTCCTAGAAACACATAGTAATCTAACTGCTCAAATTGAATCCATAAAATCGGACAATGCTAGCCTCTTAGATATAAAAGAATATCTTAGGAATAAGCTTAAGGCAGATGAACAAGATGTCATAGTTCTAAAAGACAAGCTGAGTGAGCAGTGTGTTAGAATAGAACTAATGTATGAGCATGTTGAGGCGTGGACCAAAGAGCTTAAGATTAAAGAGGTAGAGCTAGCTGAAGCTAAGGTTAAGGTTGCAGAGGTGAATAGTAAACTAGAAAAGTTTAGGAACTCTTCACTGAATCTAGGGAAGATCTTAGATGCACAACGTCAGTCTAAGAAACCAATAGATTTAGGGTATAATGAGAGTCCTCCACCTTTCAATGATAACTATGTGCCTCAGCCTCAGGATAAAACTGATAAATTAGTTGAATCAGAGGTAGCATCTGAACCTGTGTCTGAATCCGTAAAGGATAAAGAAACTAAGGTGACTAGTAACAATGCCAAGATTAAGAAGGTCAAATTAGTGCCATCTTCTAGTGATACGATTGTAGGAGAAGCCAAACCTGACTTTAATAATCAGAAAGAGGAAACAGTCACTATATTTGAGACGAAAGAACATGACACTTGGGAGACACCTAAGTCAAAGGACACGCATAAGAAGTCTATTGATAAAATGTCTTGTTTTGGATGTCATGAAAAGGAACATGTTGCTTCTAGTTGTCCACATTGGAAGGTAGAATCTACACCTAAAACTGGAAAGCCAGAACAACATAAACCCTCTCTAAGTGTAGCAAGCACAAGTGGTTCTCAAAACACTGAGAAACTTGTGCAAGCCACACCAAAGATTGCTGTGAAACAAACGCCTGTGTCAGGTAGACCAAATGAAGTGGTTAGGACTAATTCACCGAATAGAGTCCCTAATCAATCTAGGTCAGGACCTCCACAAAATTATAGGAGTACTGCACCTAGAAGAGCTTACACTCCAGTTAGGTCACACACTCCTGTAAGACATCAGACACCATGTAGAGCCCAGGGATATCACTCGGAAATGCCTTATAATCGAAATTATTAAAGGGCTCCACAGCAAATGCCTACATAAAGGCCGAGAGTGAATTTAAATCACTCTGCACCACTACAGGCTCTCAATCAAACACCCATGTCACCTGAAAGGAGAGATGGGTATTTGAAGGAGTTCACGTATGTGGATGAGAATGGTATTACCAAGTCAGTCATGGCTTGGGTTCCCCGTGATAACTAACCTCTTTTCTTTCATGTGCAGGAGATAACTATAGGTCTAAACAACAAGTGGTTCATCGATAGTGGTTGCTCTAGGCACATGAGTGGGGAAAGAAGTCTACTCACAGACTTCAAGGGAGGGAACAAGGGATTCGTGTCATTCGCTGGAAATAAAGGAGGAAATATCACCGGTACTAGAGTTAGCATTGAAGAAGTCAGTATTCCACTGACGATTGCACACCCCACCGGCTACTCAGTCTCCTCTCAACAGGAGACGGTTTCATTTGTTCAACGGGATGAAGCTCAACTTCTATCCGATAATCCTTTTGTTTTGATGGATACTGAAACAAGTACACATCTGCCCGAGTGTACGACTTCTTTTGATGCACATAGGCTAGAACATATACACACTAGGACACTTGCGTCTACTTCATGTGTTGAAGTAAGTGCAGTTGAACTACGTGTCACTGCCGGAACAACCTCAGTAGCGGAAGCATTTGTTGCTCCATCACTTGAAGAGGTTGGAAGTCCAGTCAGAGCTACATCACTGCCATCTCTGAGAACTGGCCACGCAGATGTTCTTTTTACAAGTTCAACTGTCGTGTCAACTGGAAGTCTAAGTGACCCAGTCGTTACTCTTTCCCCTTTTGTTACTGAAACATCTTTGACTCAAGCTTTGAATGCTGCAGTGGCATGAGTGAATAGTCACTTGACAGCCCAATTATCACAAGCCATGTCTCAGATGACAAATATCCACAAGTTCTTAAAGGGTAAATCTGTAGCAAAAGAAACTGTGAAGCAACCAGACCCAAATCAGGCTATAGAAGAGCTACGAGACTTTGTATTTGAACAGTTTGATGAGATGCGAGAATGCATGATGGGATTAGAAAGTACTGTAATAACATCCTTAGGTAATTTTTCTGAACGTGTCTCAACGGTGGAACAAACGTGTAAGGCTCAAGCTTCAGTGCCATAACGAAAGCATGATGAGCATGATAATGACTCCGGTGATGCTCCTCATGAGGGGGAGAAGAGGAGGAAGCTTGATGAGCCAACAATTGGTTTATTGATGATTAAGTATCCAGAGAAAGAGGCTGAAGCTCAAGAGAAAGGAGAAGCCGGAAGCTCAAAGGAACCTGCTGATGTTCAAAGTGAGCCACTAATACAAATTGTAGCTAATGCAACACATTTAAAAAGTCTTGCTTTTTTATTTAAGTTCGCTCTAAAGCAACACATTGACAATAAGTGTTGCATATAATGATTTAATGCAACACTTTTTTTTAAGGTGTTGCCATTTTTATTGAAAAAATGCAACAATTTTCTAAAGTGTTGCAATTTTTACTAAAAACTGCAACATTCGTTTAAAGTGTTGCATGTTTCAATAAAAAAATGCAACACATTTTTAGAGTGTTGCATGTATAATGAAAAAAATGCAACATATTTTTAGAGTGTTGCATTTACAATGAAAAAAATGCAACACATTTTTAAAAACATATAACATTTTTTTAAGTGTTGCATTTATAATGAAAAAAATATGACATGTTTTTAAGTGTTGACTATAATATTTTTTTTTTGTTTTGTAAGTTTGATTAAAAAATACACATAAAAGTTCAATGTCTTATTTGTTAAGATTAATAAAATACAAGATTTGATATTATATGTTTTATTTTATTTTATTTTTAAAAAAAAAGTGCAACAAAAATTGATAGATTAATTTTGATAAATATTATGACATAAACTTACAACCTTTTATTAATAATATTATTAACTCAGTATTTTATTATTTGATATTTTAAATCGATTTTTTGTTTTTGAATTTTCATTACATGTTTTTTTTATGTGCGTTTTAGATTTATTCTTACAAATTTATATTTTCTAAGTTTCTTTTATGTGCATTTAGATTTATTTTTTACAAATTTATATATTAGTTCTTGATTATTATATTATTTTTTAAAGTTTAATTCAGAACCCCCCAAAAGTCCAAAACCCTTCGGCCTCTCTCATTTGCACGCTACTCCCTTTTGGCTTTCGCTTCTCTCTCCCTCCCTCCCTCTCTTCGATCTCTAGACAGAAAAAACAACGGCCATCAATCTCCGTGTAGTTCCCGAGTGGTTCCCAAAGTATATAACTTTAAGCTGTAGAGGGGGGGAGGGGGTGAATACAGAACTTCAAAAACTACACACAATTTTCTCAATGTTTGTATGTATTATTAACAAATGTCAATTACAAACAAGCTTGAACGCGGAAAGGTTCAAGCTGAGATGACAGATACAACAGTTTATCTAACTAGTCTAAGACTGACTTAAACTAATTACAATGAATACACTCACTAAGAATCACTCACTGTGTTTATAAGACTCAGAGGGACAGTTTATGTAGGACAGCTTAGACACAGAGAAACTGTATTACCCAAGCAGGCTTGCATGGATGAAAAACACCTGCACGTTCACTCTTGGTTTCAGCACTTAGCTTTTTTGGCTTAATCTTTCTGACCTTAGAAGCTTCCTTTTATACTCACTCAGAGGATCTAAGTGAAACTTCTTCATTGGACGAAATGAAAAAGGTAAAGTCGTGTTTGAAAAGACAACATAACTTTTTCTGCACTTTCTGAAAAGCAGACTTGTCTTCTTGTGTGCAGAACTTTTGTCTTTTCACTTTGTCTACCGTTGCATTGCCTTTAACTATATAAGGAATGTCAACTTTGCGTCTTTCTTCCTTGTAAAGGCCTATTTTGATATAAGAAAAAGGTCTGTCACCCTTTTTCAAATAACCTTTTGTCTTCATGTAACAGAACAGCTTGGGCAGGCTGAGCAGTTCTGATTTCCACTTTGTCTTCGACTTTGTAAACTGATCTTGTAGCAAAAAACAATACATGAGGACTTTGAAACACATTCCATAAAGTGTTTAGCCTGTTCACAAAGAACAGGTTCTGTTCACAAAGAACATAACACTTGTAAACTGCCCAAGCTGCTCATCAGTGTAGAGCAGCGTAGACAGTTTATGTTCAGCCTGTTCAGCAGACTGAACAGCTTGAGCAAAACTGCCTTTGTTGCAACACATGCAACACATAGAACAGCTTTAGACTGATATTGCAAATCTTTTTCAGGTTTCAATAAGGCATATAACATGCCTTAAATTCAACCTTCAAAAGCATCAACAGGTTTGATTAATAATCTCCCCCTCAGATGCAGAACAGGTTTGACTGAGGCCTTTTTGTGCCTAACAATCTCCCCCTATTTGCAATAACCAGTCTAAGCTGGTCTTATCAAAAGTCACTATATATTTTTACAGTACATTTGTTGAAATGGAATTACAACATCAACATAAAGTAAAAGATCAGTTTATATATACACTGATTTTTGATTATATTAGAACAACACATGTTCTTACAAAAGTACAACTGATGTACTAATGTATATTACAACTAATGTAAAGGAAAATTAAAACTTATGTAATTAAAGTACAACTAATGTACATTGGACTGTTTTTGTTGGGAAAAGATAATGGTAAGCCTGTCCAACTGATGGACAACTTTCATTCTTCACCTACCTAGATGGTAGATGGACTTCATCATACTGGAGGGGGATCTTGAAACACCTTTTCAACCTCTTCCCTTGTTTCCTCAAGTTCTTGAATTTCACTTCTTATTATCATGAACTTGGGATCTTCAAGTTCACCTCTCTCAAAGAAGCCTCTGAGCTGATCCCAGACGGCTGCTCTCCACTTACTAGACTGCCTGAATGAAACTGCAAGTCTGAAGGCCACAAGTTGTCTCAGATCCACTTTGTATAGATCTGAAGCTCTTTGAAAGCATTTCTTCTGAGTTAAGGGATCTACAAAAAATGCCCCCAGCTCAGGCTCTTCAATAATCTTGCCATCTTCAAACTCTATTCCACTAGGCACGCTGTGATCAACTCCCTTCATTTCAATGGCATAATCGCCTTGTTCAATCAGTGCAAGGAGTAGTTCCATTTCAGTGTCCTTCCTTGTCCTCCTGGCCTTAATTTTGGGATATGTCACAAAGACACCCTCACTTATATCAGTTGACATCAGGCCAAGATCTTTCACTCTCTCCATTAACTTTTTCACATATGCCCTGATAGTCTTAGCCGAATCTGACTTTGACTGGCTCAGGGCAACTGATAATTCCACCCATTCCCTGTATCCCATTTGGGCAACATCAGTGTGATCATAAGATTCCAGCTCAGGGCCTGTTGAACCCATCCTGGTAATTTGCAGTTTCCACTGTTTGCCTTTTCTTGAAATAGGAACAGCTTTAACAGTTGGTTCCTTAGCAAGTCTTCGGTCAGCAACATCATGAAACTTCTTTCTAGCCAGGTTGTCAAAATGGAATTGGGTTCTAGCAGAGGGTACTTGAGTTTTGGTCACTGAGGCCAGAGCACCCTTTTCTATTTCTGCTTCCTTTTCCTCTGCTGATCCCTTAGCAGCTTCCAGAATTTTCTCTTGCACAACAAGAGAGGGCAACTTAACTTTCCTTGCCTCTTGAAGTACAAAAGACTTAGCAGCTTTTGCAGACTCTTCTTCTTTTCTTAAAGCTTCCAGGGCTTGAAGCTGTTCTTCTCTAAACTCAAAGTACTTATGCATAGGAAGACGCATTTCTTTGGCCCTGGCTTTGTGAAATTGAATTTCTGCTGCTTTCTGCTGTTGAGGATCAGTTGCTGCTATTGCTTTACCTTTAGTTGCTTTAGTGATAGCAGCTTCAGGACTTTCCTCCTCCTCCTCTTCTTCTTCTAATATCAGATGCCTCCTTCTGCTGCTTGGCCTGCCCTCAGGAATAGTTTCCTCCCCCTTAGATTGAGCAGGGATTGGAGATTCAGCCTGAGTAGACTGAGCAGCATGGGAGGCACCCTCCAGTGTACCTGTTGAAGCTCCTGTTTGTTGACCAGTTTGTGCTGCAGGCACTGGTTTCTCCTTAGGGGAAGAAGTTTTCTCCCCCTTAGACTTAGTCTTAGAGGCAGATGACCTCTCCCCCTTTGAAGGAGATGGAACAGCGCCTTCAACACCCGGTCTGCCTGAAGACACAAAGTCATCAGGCTTGCCAGCAATTTTGGCAGTAGGCCTGGGGCCAACAAGGCTATTCACTAAGAATGCCAAGTTGTCCTTTACCTCTGCAAATTGGGTAAGACAGGACTGAAGAGAAGAGGATTGTGTATCAGCAAGGGATGTCAGCTTAACAATGTTTTCCCTATCAGACTCGGTGAACAGCAAACTTTGAAGCTGTGCAAGATGTAATTCAAGAGAATCTTGCACATCAGCAAGGTTTGATGACACAGAATTGGAAAGGGAGCTAATGAGAGTGTTCAAGCTGGCTAGAGTAGTAGGAAGAGTATTGTTGCAAGAAGTTAGAAGAGATGACAGCTGTTGAGAAATGGCTGTCATTGAGGACACAGAGTCCTGTTGGAGTGAAAGAATTGAGGATAGGGAGGTGGACACATTTTGCAGCTGTGCAGTGAGTGCAAGCAGCTATGGAGAAGTATCTGTTTGTGGAGTAGCAGGGAAGGAGTCTTTGAACAAATCAAAGGACCCTTTAAGCTGTTCAGACACAGAGTCTGAAATGAGAGAGGGTAGAGAGGTCATAGAGGTTTCTAAAGAACCAACTTTGTTGGTCAGCAAAGAAAGCTGATCCTTCAAAGGCAGGTCTTTAGGAGATGGAGGTGTATGGGTTGACTGTTTAGATTGGGTAGATGGAGAAGATGATGATGAGGCTGGTGTATGAGGATGTGATGGAGAGGGAAGAGGAACATTGGATAGAAGCTCCATAGCTTGGGCAAAAGTAATGTGGCCCAGCTTGGAGGGGTCAAAGGGTCCTTCAGCAGCGGCTGTAGCTGCATCACCAAGAAGAGGGGTTGATGTTTGGGGCCTTTCAGATGCTGCTTGTGTTGCAACATCTTCATGAAGACCAGTGGGTGTTCCCTCTACAGTGCCTTGGTGTAAAAGCACCTCATCATTGGGAGATGGGATATGCATTTCAACATCAGCAGTGGTGAAACTTGCTGATAGAGTTTGCATGGAGGGAGCAGCCTCACCAGAGGGATGGTATGATCCCTGAGGTTCATCAGCTTGGGTTGTTGGTCCCTCAGCAGCTGTTTGGTGTAGAACAGCTGTATCATGGGCAGCAGAAGTTTGAGGCTGAGCTGCTGATTGGTCTATACCAGCAGCGTGGGCACCTCGTGCAGACTCAGGGTGTGAGGATATTTGAGTGGGGGACAGTGTGGACTCAGTATGGAGTGGAGAGGGCTCCTGTCTTTCAATATTCTCAGCCTGTTGGGAGGCTGGAATAGTTGAGGTGGTAATCTCCTTTTGTACAACTGGTTCCTGTTGGGAGGAACCAGAGGGTCTAGGCTGACTCTGGGTAGACTCAGGTTGGAGTGAAGCATGCTCCAATTGGGCTGAACCTTCTCCCAATACAGGAGAGGCAGCAGGGGTTGCTTCTCTTACAACTGAACCCTGTTGGGAGGGAACAGAGGAGGTGGTTGTTTTGGTTGGTTTCTTTTTGGAGACGGATTTTCGTTGGTAGTGAAAGGATGAAGTGGGTGATGTGGAGAGGTGATGAGGGGTTCAGACTGGACAGGTTTTGAGACTGGGTCAGGAACAGGTGGGTTGGCCTGTTCCATAGTCTCAGGTTCCACAGAGGCACCAGCCACAGAGGCTTGAGGTTCAACGAACGAACCAGGGTGAGGAGTCTGCTCCCCCTCAGCCACAGATGCTAAAGGTGCAGACTCAGACTGAGCTGTTTTAGCCTTCTTTTGCACAGGCCCAGCTTCAGTGGTTGCCATGGTCCTCTTAACAAGTTTGGACCTTGCTTTGGATTTTCTTTTGGGAGCAACAGCTTATGGATCCACCCTCACATCAGAGGGTTCTTCCACCAATCCCAGTAACCTCCTCATTGGAGTAGATAGAGGAGGCTCATTGGGTAGCACAGGTGTATAAAATACTCGATTCCCTATGACAGGAAATACAGCAGTTTTAAGTAAAGGTTGAGAATTGTACAGGTGCTCACCACAATGATGCTTGAATATGAGGCTCAGAAATCTGGGGTATCGAACAGCAGCTGGACGAGTTTCCTGCTGCACCAGATTCCTCAGATTTCAAGAAAATCCATTTTGCCATGTTGATTGTAGTCCCATCCACCAGCTGTAGAACAATGGGGACTTCATCACGGCTGAGTTGGTCAAAAGAACCAACTTTGCTACTGAAGCTCATCATTACTAAAGCAAATAAGAAGCTGTAAGTGGGGGACAACTCCTTCCTGAATAAAGTAGCTCCAATTTTGGGTTTTGCTACACCACAATAGCGTAGCAGATTGTCCATTTGTTCATCCTCAGCTTGAGGCATGTCATATGTTTTAGCAGTTGGTAGATGAAGCACCTCCCTGAGAAGATCAGTACTAATCTCAATGGCCTGAGTCCCATTGAGAATAGTACCCTTGATGACTTTGGTGTTGGGGTTGTAGGCACAGGTGTACCAGAACTTGTACACCATCTCCTGGTACAGGACACCAGGGGTTGCAGTCATTGCATAGTTCAACGGATGAACTCTTAAGAACTCCACCATTTCTTCATACCCTTTTCCCACATAGTTCTTGGGTATGGTCAGATTTGCAATGTAGTTGGTCGGTTTGATGGTCAGCATTGTGGTGACTGATGAGTGTTTGACAACATCATCACCAACGAACACTGGAAGAAGGGGATTAGGTCTGTGAGCCATTTGGAAGTTTTGAGGTTTGGAGAAGCAAAAGACACTTAGTCGATTTTTAGGGTTCTTGAGGATTTCTGGAAATGACGAGGAAGACGAAGATGAAACAGTAGTTGGGTATTTATAGGATTTGAATGTGAGTGTGTATGAGAGAGAAGGTTTGGGCGGTTTGATTTGAAATGTTAGTTAACGGTAAACGGAACGGTTGTCCATGTCAGAAACATTTGTCAGGCCACTTGATCTTTTTAATCACTAACACACGTAACCCACATTATCCGCAGTAATTAAGTTAAATAAAAACATAAATTAAGTAACTTAATTGTGAACAAATGTAATTAAAACTGTTGGTCTAAACTGTTGGTCAAACCTGTGATGAGCAGAGTCATCACAAGCTGTGCATTCTTCAAGCTGTTCCCTCAGCCTGTTCAACTATGTAGAAACAGGTTGTGTCCAATAGCTGAGCAGGTTACAAGTTCATGTCTTGTAAGTCATTGTGAGGGAATGAGAGTGAAGAATGGACCAGCAGATCAGGTTGGACAAGTAAACTGTTTGTGTTCAGCCTGTTATGTGTTCAAGCTGATCAAGAATTTCAGAAAAATGGCTAAGTACATAACACGCAAAGCCTGTTCTGTTTAAGCTGTTCTGAGAAACTTAATCAGTGTGAGACATACAAAGTTTTAGACCTTTGAGGACACTTAGTCACTTTTGTTTAACATGCCCAGCTTGCTGACAAGGTAATTAAACCTTGTTTCATCCAGAGGTTTGGTGAAAATATCTGCAAGCTGTTCATTTGTGGAAATAAAACTTACCTCCACATTACCTTTCTGAATGTGATCCCTGATGAAGTGATGTCTGACTTCAATATTCTTTGTTCTAGAATGAAATACTGGATTGTTGGAAATGGCTATGGCACTTGTGTTATCACATAGAATAGGAATTTTCCTATACACAAGCCCATAATCTTCAAGCTGATGCTGCATCCACAGAATCTGCCCACAGCAGCTTCCAGCAGCAATGTACTCAGCTTCAGCAGTAGAAGTAGACACAGAGTTCTGCTTCTTGCTGCACCAACTTATCAACTTACCACCAAGGAGTTGACATCCACCTGTTGTGCTTTTCCTGTCTAACCTGCAGCCTGCAAAATAAGAATCTGAATAACCTGTTAGTTCAAGGCTTGAATCTTTAGGATACCAAAGACCCAAACCTGGTGTACCCTTCAGGTATCTGAAGATTCTTTTAACTGCAGCTAGATGAGATTCTTTTGGATCAGCTTGGAACCTAGCAGACAGACAGGTAGCAAAGATAATATCAGGTCTACCAGCAGTTAAGTATAGCAAGCTCCCATTCATGCCTCTGTAACCTGTTACTGAAATAGCTTTGCCACTGGCATCAGCATCCAATTTTACATTGGTTGCCATTGGGTTTTAATAGGAGAACTTTGATCAAATTTGAACTTTTTAAAAAGATCTAAAGTGTACTTTCTTTGATTTATAAAAATTCCAGTTGAGGTTTGTTTAACCTGTAATCCTAAAAAGAAAGTTAGTTCTCCCATCATACTCGTTTCATACTTGGATTTCATGAGTAAGAAAATTCTTGCACAACTGCTCATTAGTAGAACCAAATATTATGTCATCCACATAAATTTGAACAAGCAAAATATCAGACTTTACCTTCTTTATGAACAATGTGGTATCCACTTTACCTCTGGAATACCCATTGCTCATAAGAAAATCAGTAAGAGTGTCATACCAGGCTCTAGGGGCTTCTTTGAGACCATAGAGAGCTTTGTCCAACTTATATACAAAACCTGGATGTTGTTCATTTTCAAAACCTGGAGGCTGCTTGACATAAACTTCTTCCTGCAGCTTTCCATTTAAAAATGCACTATTCACATCCATTTGAAATACCTTAATGCTCTTATGAGCAGCGTAGGCTAGATACAAACGAATTGCTTCTAGCCTGGCCACAGGAGCAAATGTTTCATGATAGTCAATTCCTTCCTCCTGTCTATAACCCTGAGCAACTAGTCTTGCCTTATTTCTAATGACATGACCTTGCTCATCCATTTTATTCCTGAAAACCCATCTAGTGCCAATTATAGTTTTACCTTTAAGAGCAGGGACCAGCTTCCATACCTTGTTTCTTTCAAACTGTTTGAGCTCTTCTTGCATGGCAGTGATCCAATTGGCATCTTTTAGTGCTTCATCCACCTTCTTTGGCTCCATCAATGAAACAAAACTAGAGAACATACAAAAGTTCCCTAAGTTGTCCCACCGTGTTTGTACCCCTTTGTTGATGTCACCAATTATTTGATCATTAGGGTGACACCTGATCCACTTAGGATCATTTTTCAATGATGATTCACCTGAGTTGTTAACATCTTCAGCAGGTCCTGTTGAACAGCTCTCAAGATTTTCAGACACACTGTTGTCTTGAGCCTGTTCACTTGTTGAACATGTCTGACCACTGTTGAACATATCAGCAGTAGAACTAGGAAAATCAGCATTGATAGGTTCAGGACATGCAGTTGTAATTAAGTCAGTACACTTATTCACACAGGGTGTATTGACATAATCATCATCATGCCCATCATGATTAACAGGTTCCACACTGGGTGTAGTGGAAGCTTTTGAGTCCTCTCCATTGTTTGAATGCATCAGATCATCAAAGTTAAGCTCTCCTGAAACTGATTCAGGAACAGCTTTGGTGGAAGCATTCTTGGACTCTTCAGAGGTGACATTGATAGATTCATCGTTCACCTTTCTTTTGTTGTTGTACACTCTGTAGGCTTTGGAGATAGCAGAGTAGGCAACAAACACACCTTCATCAGCTTTTGGTTCAAACTTTGACAGTTGATCCCTTTGATTCAGAATGAAACAGGGACACCCAAACACATGGAAGTAACTGACATTTGGCTTCCTCCCTTTGAGCAGCTCATACGGAGTCTTGTTGAACCTTTTCACCACTAAGGATCTGTTTTGGGTGAAGCAGGCAGTGTTAACAGCTTCAGCCCAGAATGATGAAGGTAAACATGATGCACACAGCATGGTTCTAGCAGCTTCAATGAGAGTTCGGTTTCTCCTTTTAGCAACTCCATTTTGTTGTAAAGTTCTTACAGCTGAAAAGTTTTGAGTGATTCCTTTCTCTTCACAGAAGTCTTCAAGAGTACTGTTTCTGAATTCAGTACCATGATCACTTCTAAGCTGCTTCACTTGGGCAGAGTTCAGCATTTCCATCTTTTTCACAAATCCAATAATTTCTCTAGCAGCCTCTCCTTTGCTCTTCAGAAAGATCAACCATGTGTACCTGGAGAACTCATCAACCATTACTAGAGTGTATCTTCCTCCTACACTTCTTGGGACATTAACGATTCCAAACAAGTCCATATGGATTAAGAAGAGAGGAGTATCAATAGAGAAGTTATGTTTGGATTTAAATGATGATTTTCTCTGCTTGCCTTTCTCACAAGCTGTGCGGAGTTTGTCTTTAACAAAGGTCATAGAAGGCAAACCTGTCACTAACTCTTTCTTACAGAGTTTATTGATGTTCTTGAAGTTCAGATGTGACAGCCTTTTGTGCCATAACCAGTTTAAGTCTGTATTTGTTCTTGTGAGAAAGCAGGTTTCAGTTGTGGGATCAGCAGATTGCATGTCCACAAAATATACACCTTTTTTTCGTTGAGCACATAGAACAACTTTGCCTTGGGGATCCAATATGTAACCCAGGTGCTCATCAAAGTTAACCTTATAGCCAGCATCACACAGTTGACTTATGCTAACAAGGTTATGTTTTAGCCCAACCACATAGGCTACTCTTTTGAACACTGCAGCACCGGCTTTAAGAGTTCCATATCCCTCAGTGGATCCCTGTACATTGTCACCAAATGTGACTTTTGGCCCTTTTTCAGGCATGAGATCACTCAGCAATTCTTTACAACCTGTCATGTGCCCTGAGCAGCCACTGTCCAAGTACCAAACCTGGGAAGGTTGTTTTTCCTGCAGAGTGATAAGAGAAATATTAGTCATTTTTACGGGAACTCATCACAGAGATGAGTTCTCCTACTTCATCAACATTTGTTGATGGACTTATAATATCCACACTAATATTCCCTATTTGAATGGTATCAGCTTGGATACCACTTTCATTGACTGAAATGTTTCCAACATTGCTTGTAACAGCTGTGAGAGAACTATCAGAGTCAATAGGCCTCATGTCCTCAGATTCAGGACAGTCCTTGGCCAGATGTGTCTTCTTCCCACATTTATAACATTTTCTCTTTTTAGGATTTTTGGAAGAAGAACTTTTAGAAACACATTTTGAGTTATTTTTGTTGATTCTGTTAGCAGGTTTAGAAAACTTATTACTATTTGATGAATCAACAGCTTGAGTGGAGGGTTCAATAGCCACAGCTTTGTCTGTCTCTTCTTTCCTCTTTTTAGGAGGACAGATGTCAAAGACAGGAAGCTTAATTGGCTTTTGAACTTCCACAGGTTTGGGAAACTTATTCCCAAGTTTCTCAGGCTGAGCAATGGCTTTGCCTTTGCCCCTACTGAGATGTGATTTATGCTGCCTATCAGCATAATCATTATTTCTGTTTTGAAAAATTTATTCTTATTTAAAACCAGTTTACCACTATGATTAGAAAACTTATTAGAAATCACAGCAGGTTTGCTTTCAACATGAGACTTGCCCTTGTTAAAAGCAGGCTGCTTAACTTTTGAAAACTTATTTTCAAAATGTTTAGCATCAAAAGGATTATCATGCCTTTTACCATCAGCTTTGGACCCAGAACCTGTTTTGTCAACAGGTTTATTATCCACCGCTGCAGTTTGGACATGTTTTCCTTTCTTTTGCTTGTGTGAATCAGCAGAGCACTTAGCAAGCTGGTTTGATGGAGAACATACTACAACACCAGCTTTTGAGCTAGGTTCACACGAGCTGTCAGTATTTTGAGGCCTGACAAACCTGATTGTTGAGATTAGTTTACCATTCACTTTTTGAATAAAAGTGTTTGGAAGCTCACCAAGAGTGGGTAAATCTTCTTTCTGATTATTAATCTCAACAATGGAAGCTGCTGTGTCAAGATCCCCTCCAAGATAGGCTTGAATTTGTGCAGGGATCTGTTGGCTTATACAATGGCTGACTTTTTGTGCAGATTGGCACCAAGAGTCAACTATCTTTTGAAGCTTAGCATGATTTATATCTGTTTCTCTCTTTTCCTCCAGTAAAATAGAGTTGATGTGTTTTAATTCATTAAGCTCAGTTTCCAACTTATGAAAACTGTCCAGTTTACTGGATTTTGTTTTAAGATTAGCTTTAAGCTTAGAGATTTCAGATAATAAAGCATCATGCTTCTCAACAGCAACTTTCAAATCAACTAGCATATATTCAAACATTTTAACTTTTTCTTCAGAACTGTAAGCCATAAAATTTTATACCTTATACATCATTGTAGGATTCCAGTTCTCCAAGCTGCTGAAAGCTTCAGCTTCAGCCAGATCCTGTTTGAAACTGCTTGTTGATGGGACATCAGTACTGGCCATCAGACATTGATTGTCTTCTTCATCAGATGATGAATCAGATTCCTCCCAGTCACAAGTCTCTGCCATGAGTCCCTTTTGGCGGTTGAAACCCACTGAGTTTTCCAACTTCCTCAGCTTAGCCATGGCCATAAGGTACTTAACCCTATAACCATCATCCTTGTTTGTCTTGTATGGTTTGGATGATTGACCAACAGCTCTTGACACACAGTCAGCAGCTATATGGCCAGTTTTGCCACATTTGAAGCACTCAACCTTGGATTTATCAAATGCCTTCTTTTCGCCAGCACCTGAACTTCCTTGCAACATGTTTCTTCCAAACCTTTTCTTGTTGAACCTTTTGACAAGCATAACTATCATTTGCTTATCATCCTGTTCAGCAAGATCTTCATTATCTTCCTCATCTGACATCTCTTCCTTATCATCATCCTGTTGATCAGGTTGAGTGAACACATCACTCACCTGATTCACAGGCTGTCTCACATTAGCCACAAAGGCTGCACCCCTTTTAGACATCTTCAAGGCATTTCTCTTCTGTTGCCTTGATTGTTCATCATTTAGTAAAGATCCATACAAGTTGACAAGATCCATACTTCTGATGGTACCTGAATTTCTTAAGATTGTTGAAAAGTAGTTCCATTCTTCAGGTAGGATGTCCAAAAACTTGTTCACCAGGGTAAGGCTGTCCTTAGTGATCCCAACAGCTTTGAGATCATTCACAAGAGCAGTAAACCTGGTATAGGTTTCTGTGAGAATCTCCTTTGGTTTTGCAAAGAAGAATTCATACTATCTAACAAGATTGTTAATCCTGTTATCCAGTGTGATTGTGGGTCCATCATAGACGGTACACAAAGTATCCCACATCTCCTTTGCTGTCTTCATTTTCTCAACCTGCTTGAACACATCATCAGGGAGAGAAATAACCAGGTTTTTTCTGGTCTTTGCATCCAGAGCTTCCAATCTCTTGTCTTCATCAGACCATTGAGCTTTAGCTTTCTCAAAGGTCCTGATTTCAGGAGCAGCTCCTTCAACCGCTGGAGTTCTGGTAGTAACAGAGGTTGGCACATAGGGGCCCTTCATCACTATCTCTGGTAGTTGTACATCCAGATTCTCTAGATAGAGCATCATTCTGCACTTCCAGCCAGAGAAGTTTTGATGATTGAATTTTGGAGGTTTGCCCATAGAGCCATTGTCATAGTATGAGGAACCTGCAGCACTGTTGTCCATGGAAACTTGGGAGAATGAGAGATCTAGAATGACACACACTCTAAACTGCTCTGATACCAGTTGTAGGTCCCGAGTGGTTCCCAAAGTATATAGCTTTAAGCTGTAGAGGGGGGGGGGTGAATACAGCACTTCAAAAACTACACACAATTTTCTCAATGTTTGTATGTATTATTAACAAATGTTAATTACAAACAAGCTTGAATGCGGAAAGGTTCAAGCTGAGATGACAGATACAACAGTTTATCTAACTAGTCTAAGACTGACTTAAACTAATTACAATGAATACACTCACTAGGAATCACTCACTGTGTTTACAAGACTCAGAGGGACAGCTTATGTAGGACAGCCTAGACACAGAGAAACTGTATTACACAAGCAGGCTTGCATGCATGAAAAACACCTGCACGTTCACTCTTTGTTTCAGCACTTAGCTTTGTTGGCTTAATCTTTCGGACCTTAGAAGCTTCCTTTTATACTCACTCAGAGGATCTAAGTGAAACTTCTTCATTGGACGAAATGAAAAAGGTAAAGTCTTGTTTGAAAAGACAACATAACTTTTTCTGCACTTTCTGAAAAGCAGACTTGTCTTCTTGTGTGCAGAACTTTTGTCTTTTCACTTTGTGTACTGTTGCATTGCCTTTAACTAAATAAGGAATGTCAACTTTGCGTCTTTCTTCCTTGTAAAGGCCTATTTTGATATAAGAAAAAGGTCTGTCACCCTTTTTCAAATAACCTTTTGTCTTCATGTAACAGAACAGCTTGGGCAGGCCGAGCAGTTCTGATTTCCACTTTGTCTTCGACTTTGTAAACTTGTCGCACCCTGCTACCCCGGTTGGCAGCGAGGCGTGACGAGTGCGGAAGTATAACCATAATCATAATGAACGACCACTATATGGACGTTTTTAAAATACATCATTGAAACTTGAAAATATAGCAATGTTTTACATAGACTGATATGAGTAAAGGAGTTCGCAAAATACAGAGATTTAATTACATATTTAAAATATCCAAAATAATGCAGCTAAATCTCCGTTAATTTGAATATGCATGCGACTCCATGGATGCGGAAGCTTGAAAGTAAAATACGTCCGAGGCATACTTGCCTTAATTACCTGAAAATATACGCTAAAATATGTCAACAAAAATTGTTGGTGAGCTCATAGGTTTACGCGACAAGACCAGTTGTATGGAGATTATCAGATGAGTTGAATTTATAAAATTATAAATTCCGTGTATGTATTACATAAACCATCAGGCAACCGAAGCTTAATTAAAATGAGTTTGCCCTGTGCAGTATCCCCATACGTAATACCATGTGTTGAATATATATGCACTCGCTGTTAGCCGACCCGAACTAACCCGAATGGGGGACATGACTCCCGATAGATCTATCCACAATATATTCGCGCTTACAAATAAATGCAATTAACGGTTCATGATATAAAGGCTAATGGAACCACATGTAATACATATAAGAAATATACAGTTTTGATGTCCATATGAAAACAGTGCATGTATTTCAACCCCAATAGATAGTGAGAATAGGGGCTATGAAGACTCACCGGAATTGCGATGGCAAAATATGCACAAAAATGCAAATGTGCGTTGTTTGATGGGTGATGAAACCGGAGGTGTTTATCCGAGTCCTAAATGATAATAAGGACTTAATATCACTAATATATGATAATAGGTATATTTATAGATTTTTATGTCTTAAATCACCCAACATTACAAGTTTATAAATAAGATTTGCTTAAAACGTCAAGTTTATATATATATAATTTTCCAGCTTTTTCGGAGGTTTTCGGCCTACTTTGAGGATGTTTTTCACCAAGCTCCAAAATGTTTTAGACTTTGGTTTTCTAGGACATTAAACTACTATATACAAAGGATGTTTAGAATCAAGAACGGCCATTTTTCGAGTTGTTTAGGTTGGTGAAAGAGCTCGTTAAAAACGCTATGTTGGCCATTTTTGAGCTGTCAAACTTTCAGTTTCCCAAATAATTTCTGGAGGTCTTAAACTTCAAACTAAATTATGAAAAATTACAGAAGACATAGATCTAACTTTTGAGACAAGAATCAACTCATTTCGTTGAGTTATGAATTAGTTATGATTTTTCAAAGTCGATATAAATTTTCTGCCGAAAATCCGCAGTTTTATAAACTTGAAACAACTTATGATTCTTGTTGTTTATTCAAAGACTACTTGTATAAACGTTATATAAGTTATATAACACATATATAACACATGTTTTCATAATATTAACATGTTTATAATGTGTTCATATATTCATATGCACATTTAAAGAAACAACTTAAAAATAAAAACTAGAAACTTATAAACTTGAGTTTTTATGTAACTTGTTGTTGTTGGTGATTATATATATTATGCAAGACTTATATAAACATAATTAGAAGAAGAAATAAGTTAGTATTTACTTACTTTGATGTATTTGGAAGATGATTTTGAGTAGAAATTGAAATTCTTGCAAGGTATGCACCAAAACTCTTGAAGAACACCAAGAACACTTGAAGAACACTTGAATGAAGAATTTTTGTGGTGTGTGTGTATGTTGGCCGGATTTTAGGAGAGAAATGAGAGGTTTTTGGTGTGTTTAAAATGAATGAAAGACTTCTCTATTTATAGAGGAAATTTGGTCTTTCAAATGATGAAAGGCATGGGAGACAAAAGTTGAGTGCACTTTTTAACAAAATGATGGTGTTTAAAGTAATATTATTTAACTAAAAGTCAACTACTAATTCAACACATGCCTAAGGCCTTAAGGCCGGCCATATACATGATATATACATGTATTTATATTTTTTTTTGTATAAAAGTATTTAGAAATGTATTCTTGTATTTCCCTTTTCTTGTAATTTCAAAATACTTATGGATGCATTGTTTTAATGAATTGTTTTAGTCTTGCATAATTAATGTTAAGTAATTGTATTAGTGTATGATTAGTGTCACTAATCATAATTTAATTATGTACTTAGTTGAATTAATCCCTCATATCGTAAATTGATCGGATTAATTGATTTCCCGATTCATCGCACCGATGAATTTGATTATAATTGAGTTGATTTTTCTAATAAATCTTGTTAATCACTTGATTAATTTCTAATGACCACTGATTAGGTTATAATTGGCCATTAAATACTAATTAGGTCGTAGTTGCTAACTTGGTTTAATGCCAGATGTTACAGTCTCCCCCTGTTAAGGGAATTTCGTCCCGAAATTTGATCCTGTTTCCTCAGGGGTATTGTCACTTAAGAGTAGATGAGAGTATCTTTGCTTAAACTGGCCTTTGCATGCCTAAGTGAATTGTGGTCCATGTCTAGAATTCCATCTGACCTTGAGGATGGGTATACAACTGTGCTTCAATCCTTTGACCTTACGGTCCATGATTTCAACCGTCTCTTTGGTGAAGCAAAGTTTATCAGTTAGCTGGATCTCTTCCAAGAGGGTAACAAGTGTCTCCTCTAACAAACACTTCTTCATATTTGATACATGGAAGGTATTGTGCATGCTGCTAAGCTTTGGTGGTAACTCTAAACGATAAGCTACGAGTCCAATTCCCCTTAAGACTTTGCATTGCCAATGTATCGAGGGTTTAGTTTTTCCTTATTTTCCTAATCGTATCACACCCTTCCATGGCGAGAGTTTCATTGGTACTCGTTCTCCTAATTAGAATTCAAGGGATTTTCTTCATACATCTGCATAACTTTCTAACAATTGCGGGCAACTTTTAGTCAGTTCCGCAATCGTACTATCCTTTCGGTAGTTTCGTGAATGATCATAGGGCCAGTGATGTGGCTATTTCCTACCTCTTCCCAACTAATCGGCGATCGACAGTTTCGCCCGTAGAGGGCCTCAAATGGAGAAGCTTTAATACTCGAGTGATAACTATTTGTAGTACGATAATTCCACTAAGGCAAACGCGTATCCATTACACAGGCTCTTAATGTATGTTCTAGGGTTTGGATCGTTCTATTATTCTGACCATTGGTCTGAGAGTGATATGTGGTACTCATGTATAGGTTTGTATCCACAGTTTGCTATAATAATTGCCAAAAGCTTAGCTGTAGATCTGCTATCCATATCAAAAATGATTATAATAGGCACTCCGTGTCCGGAGACGACTTCCTTGAGGTACGTTTGGACTAGCTTATTCATCCTGATGTTCTTCTTGATTTGGTAGGAATGCGCGGGTTTTGTTAGGTGGTCGAATATTACTCAAATGGTTTCTGATGTTCGTCTTAACTTTGGAGAATGTTAGAAATTTTTTTGACATATGTGGCAATGTCATCCTTCATGATAGGCCACCCGTATAGTTCCCTATGATACATTTTATCGGATCCGGGGTGAACGACATATCTTGATTTGTGTCCGTCATCTTTAACCAGTTTTCTTACTCAATCAAAAACAGGGTAACCAGACTCTATTCGTGAAGTATTGATTTCCATAAACCCTTATTCCAAACAATTTATCCATTCTGTGCAGGGCATTATTTTTCATATTTTCCTCCTTAATAACTTCATGAACTAAGAAAGGAGGGTTTGGTTGAGTGGTTATAACTATGGCTGGTACTCTTAACGGCTTAACTCATTTCTTTCGGCTATTAGCGTCTGCAACCACATTAGTTTTCCTCAGGTGATAACGAATCTCACTGTTGCAACCACTTATTAGCTCTATCAACGATGTTACCTAATATTTGACTATTTCTGGTTCAAGATGTGTTGCAGGCTCTTAGGGTCCGTGAGTGTAATACACTTCTTACCGTACAACTAATGTCTTCAAGTCTTAAGGGTAAAGACTACTGTTCCAAGATCTAGATCATGCGTTGTGTAATTCACCTCGTGAACCTTAAGTTTTCATGAAGTATAAGCTATGACCTTATCTTTCTACATCAGTCCATTGTGTGAAGTGTCATAGTAATCTATAAATTTCTCGTTCCTCTTAGGTATGGACAAAATAGGCGCGCTGAACAGTTTGTGCTTTAATAACTGAAATGATATCTCCTGATCCTTGCTCCAATCACACTTAATGTCTTTTCGGGTCAGTTTTGTTAGAGTTTTGGTGATCTTTGAGAAAATTGCTTATAATAAGTGGCAAGTCTTAAGGACTATCGTATCTCTATGGGGGTTCTAAGAGTTGACCAATTCCTGATATCCTCGATCTTTGCGGGGTCGACTTGGGTTCCTTTACTATTGTTCACGTGACCGAGGGATTTCACCTCTCCTAACCAAAAGTCAAATTTAGAAAGCTTAGCATATAGTGGTTCTTTCTCCGATAATTCCAGAATCAGTCTTAAATGTTGCTCGTGCTCCTTCTCGTTTCGTGAGTAGATTAAAAGTCATTCATGAATACAATCACGAATTTGTCTAAATAAGGTTTGCACACCCGATGAGGTCCATGAGTACCGTTGGGGACACTGGTTAATCCAAACGGCATTAATAGGAATTTATGATGACCGAAACGGAATCTGAAAGCTGTCTTTGGAATATCTTTCTTGTGAACTCTAACCTGATGATAACCAGACCTAAGGACGATCTTCGAATAGAAGCTTAATTCTTGGAGTTTTGTCAAACAAGTCATTGATCCTTGGAAGTGGGTATTGGTTCTTTTAGCTTATTTAATTTCTCGGTAATTGATGCACATCCCGAAAGTTCCATCCTTCTCCTTTATGAACAAAACTGGAGCTCCTCCAAAGCGAGGAACTCGGTTTGATAGGCCCTTTATCTTAGAGCCCCTACTGTTGGTTGGACGATTCTTACACTATTGATGCGGCTAATCGGCATGGTGCTCGAGCCACTGGTACCGCACCTGATACTAGGCCTATTTTTGAATTTGACTTGCCTCGATGTTGGGAGTTCAGGTAAGTGTTCTGGAAAAACTTTGGGGTAACCATAAATAATAAGAATATTTTCAAGCCACTTTCCCTTTGGCTCTCTCTTTAGATCAACACTTTAGGGTCCTAATGCTAGAGATGATGCTTACTTTGGTATTTCTTGCTTTGCGTTGGACAGTAAGGAGCTTCTTATTGGCTAAAGGTATATGAACTGTGTTCTTGTTGCATACTCTTTCCACACGATTTTCGATAGCCAATCCATGCCTATGACCACGTAAACACTTCCCAGTTTGATGGGTATCATGTCTGTTTCAAAGAGTCGGCCTACTAATTCAAAGGAGCATCCTCGACTTATATTATTTGTCTTAAGCGTCTCACTGTCATCAACCTCAATAGCATAAGTAGCACTTAATGGAATTTATCTGCTTAGTGAACTTAGTGGATATAAAGCTCCTATCAGCACCAGTATCAAATAGTAGAAATGCATAAGTGGTATCTAATGGGGTAAGAGGATAAGTCTACGGGTTTGAAATTTCTTAGGCAGATAGTCACAGCTTTATCTTTTCCTACGCAGAGTTGTAGTTAAAACTTAATTCCTCATAAAAGTTCTTGTGTGAAAATTAGTTTCTACCAATTCAATCAACTAGATGCAATTAATAAGAACACAGAATTTAATCAGTACTAACCAAATGATTTGATTGATACTCTTGATGATTACACAATGATGAACTGGAATATTCTTCTTCGTACAGAGCTGTTGTTCTCAGAATTGAATGCGTACAAAATGATATTCTGACCAAATCTCTCTATTTTGAAAGTCAACATGACTATTTATACAAATTTACAAACTATAAGGAAATTACACAATCAGTCCCTAGACTTTGATATTTCATCAACTAAAACATATTCCAACAATCTCCCCCTTTGATGAAAGTAGCAAAGTCTTCAAGTTGACAAGCCCAGCTTCTGTTCAAATCTTCTAATACTTTTCCGATCTGACAGCCTCCATTCAATCTTAGAAATAAACTCGACCATGAGTTTTCGATCATTAACTGATAAAGCTCCTTTCTTTGTCTTCCTCTTTTGATCTGCCGCCAGTTTGCCTTTCAGACCATTCAACACCTTAATCAACGTTCCATCAGAAAACTTGTTCAGCTCAACACTTCTCATAGCTCTCAACCTTTTATTTCTATCTTTGTACATGACTGCTGGATGCTTCACCATAATAACTTGAAACTCTTTAAGCTCACCAGCAAATTTAATATCTCTGTGAGGTGCAGTCATGTTTATCTTCCTCATGCCTCTCTCAACTCCAATCTGTAGATCTTGCACTGACATTAATACCAGTTTGGTATGCATAAAATGAAACAATGTCTTCAGCGCAAATCTACAATGTTCATTCCTTTTATTCCTGCACAGTTCGTCAAAAAGATCTTCAATATCAACCAAGTGCATGTTGAACATGTCAGCTTCTGTGAATGCATATGTGTTTCCATCAGATCTGGTTACAGTAAACTTCGGATAAAAAATCTTAACAAATCTTCCCTTTTCAATCATCAACAGATCCACTATTCTGAACTCGCTCTTCACCTTCTCAACCTCTTGAGTCTTATTCCTCAGGAAACTGGCATAGTTAACCAGATTGGGCATATTCGGCTCTAAAACTCGGGATAACTTGTGAAATGAGCAAGGAGCTTGCTTTTTACAAAAGATCCGTTTCTCTAAAATGTCTTCAATGTACGGCATCTTGTTTCTTTTCCTTATGAACTCAGCAGACCTGTTCTCTGGTACTTCAAGCTTTTTCACCTTTTTCTTACTTATCTCATCCTTATTCAACAGAGTCAACATATCTTGAATCTCTCTCTGCACCACTTGTTGTGCTTGAAATCTTAATCTGTGTTGCTTCTTTGATTCATCAGCAAGAACAAATTCATTAAAGAATCTATCCATCACTTCCACTTCATTTAAAACAACTGTTTCTTGAGCGATACTGCTCTCAACAGGGAACTCCTCAAACTCTTCCTTAATCTGTACAACTACCTCAGGCTTTTCAACCGTTGGTGTTGATTCAACATCTTTCATGATTTCTTCAACTAACACCTCCTCTTCTTCTATTCTTTCAGCTCTAAAGTCAACATCAGTTAACGCAATTATGTCATCATCTTCAGACAATTCAATATACTCTTCTCTTCCTTCTCCTATCTCTAGAATACTCGGCTCTTTATCTTTCTCTTGAACGTCTTCCTCTGAATCAATATACTCAATAAACTGATAAATATCGGACTGAGTGTTCAAAGGAACTGGAACATCTTCATAAAGAATCAATCCCAGCTCTCTCTGTTCACCAGCTGACTGTTTGGATCCTCCGGCTTCTTTCCCTTGAGTTTCTGGCTCCTTCTCTGGATATGTCAGCATTAAAATCCCCGGCGTCGGTTGATCAAGCTTTCTCCTCTTCTACCCCTCATGAGGAGCATCATCGGAGTCTTCGTCATGCTCATCATGTTTCCTCTTTGTTGAGGAAGCTTGAGCCTTGCAGGTCTCTTCCACTGCAGCTACTCGTTCAGACAGATTACCTAATGCAGTTACCACAGTATTTTCCAGGCTGATCATACGTTCTCGCATCTCATCAAACTGCTCAAAAACAAAATCCTTCAACTCTTCCTTCAACTCTTCGATAGCTTGCTTTGAGTCAGTTTGCTTGACAGACTCCTCTGCAACATCTTTTCCCTTTAAAAATTTCTGAATATTTGTCATTTGAGCCATTACTTCCGCTAACTGATTAGAAACATGCAAATTGACACCAGACACAGCTGCATTCAGTGCACTTGTCAAGGTTGACTCTGTAACAAAAGGGGATAAACTCACCACTGGGTCACGTAGACTTCCAGTTGACACAACAGTCGAACTTGTAAAAAGAACTTCTGTGTGGCCAGTGCTCAGAGTTGGTATTGGCGTTTCTCTGACTGGACTTCCAC
This sequence comes from Centrapalus pauciflorus, assembly GCA_020465985.1. NCBI lineage: Eukaryota > Viridiplantae > Streptophyta > Magnoliopsida > Asterales > Asteraceae > Centrapalus > Centrapalus pauciflorus. The sequence goes on from JAANYP010008403.1 coordinate 1,493,556, forward strand.
CCTCTTCAAGTGACGGAGCAACAAATGCTTCCGTTACTAAGGGTGTTCTGGTGGGAACACTAAGTTCAGCCACACTCACTTCAACGAATGAAGTTGACTCAAGTGTCCTAAATTGTATAGGATCTAGACTTTGTGATTCAAATGAAGTCGTACACACGGGAAGTTGTGCACTTGTTTCAATATCCATCAAGTCCAAGTGACTTTCGGATAGATCGTGTGTTTCATCCCGGTGTTCAAATGAAACATCTCCTGTTGAGAGGAGACTGAGTGGATAGGAAGGTGTGCAGTCGTCAGTGGGATACTGACTTGTTCAATGCTAACTCTCATAGGAGAGCTAACAGCAGATGTAGCTATTTCCCGGCTTTCTGGGCTTAGGACCTCCCTCACACTCTGTTCAGCTATCTGTACTATATCAATCATCAAACCTCCTCCCTCATGATGATCACCTCCATCATCATCATCATCATCATCATCATCATCATCAGCTCCTTCTCCCTCTTCTTCTTGAATATCAGATAATGTCCTCTCAGAATCTGACTTTTCAGCTTCTTTCTCACCACCCCTCACACTTCCTACTCCCTCACTCACAGAGTGGGCAACCTGAACTTCAGCCCCTTGCTGAGGTTCCTCGATCCTTAAAGCTCCTGGGCTAAGAGAACTCGGTTCCTGAGTCTCTATAGGAGCATGATCTATTCTGTACAATTTCACATGTTCACTTTCTTGATCTGCATATTTGAGTAATGACTCTGGAATTGGCATTATGTTAGCATTCGGGGAGTCTGGCACTTCATGCAAACTCATCATGACGTAGTCTGGGCATCTCTGAGAATTGGCTCTCTTTGGAATATTTTCATTGGCCCGTAAGATCCCTCGGATCAGAATCTGGATAAACCTTTGAAGAGGAACGAACTTCCCTGCTCTATTTGTAGTCTTAGCCAGTACTATCTCCTTTAGATCCTCCCAGATACACAGAGCAAAATCATAATGTTTGTTGAATGCGATCCCATGAAAGATCCTTAGGCAATGGATGCTGCATCGGTCAATTCCACAATGCTTTGAAGTCATGCAACGATTAATGATACCAAACAGTGTGTACCATTCGCCATTTAAACCATTTCTGTGAAATTTAGAGCTTTTCGGAAGTGGCTTTGAGTAGCCTAGACAAATCAAATCATGGACAAGCTCTTCGTCTGAAACAAAATCTTCAAAATCTGCTAACTCTGGAAAGTTCACAGTGTCTATTCGTCGTGGAAGAAATAAATTGTGACGTAGCCTTGCAAGAGTGATCTTCGTCTTGAATTGATCAATCGTCACTTTGAAATGGTGATTACCATCCGCAGGAACAAATTTGACAGTATGCCAAAATTGTTGTAAGTACACTTGTGGAATAGACGGCTTATACTGAAGCAGATAACCAAGAGGATGGCCTTTTAGAATGTCCACAATGATCGGATGGCTTACTTTTATAACTTTGGGATCTAAACGGTGGTTATTGTCCCTGAAAGGAAGGCAATGTTTTGGCTTGACAAGTTGATTATCTGGAATAATATGGGTTTGTGAAGAACGGGCTACAGAGGTTGATCTGACTGGGGTAGAAACGAGGGTATGATTTGACGATGAATGAGAATCAGAGGAATTAGAATTCTGGGATTGCACTGGGGATGCCATTTGAACACCTGTAAAAATAAAATCATGTTAGTCTTAGCAAGTACACAAATGACAACCTTCAAAATGTAGAAAAACTTGTAACATTTTATCAGAAATTGTAAAAACTTGTGATATTCTTTTTAAAGCATCGGGATTCCTGACAATAATTGAAAATTATTGAAAGGACTCCAAAGTCAATCGTTTAGAGACCAATGTTAGAAAAACACAAATTTGTAACAATTTCTTAAAAAATGTGACATTTTTCTTAAAACACAAAAATCCCATACTTAGAGAGAAAAAAAAATTTTTTTTTTTTTTTTAAACTCGACTGAAATAACAATTTTCTCGAATTATGCTTGATCTATGTCGGATGATACATTAGACAACTCGAATGATGTCTATGAAACGCGAATAATACTCTGTAAAACTCGAATAAAGAGTCAATGAAACTCAAATAAGTCTATACTCAACTCGAATGAAATTTGACTCAACTTGAGTTTCCTCGAATGATGAAATTTAAAACTCGATTAAGTCTCTACAAAACTCGAATGTCATATACATGAAACTCGAATGTAACATGTATTAAACTCGAATGGAAAATGGGATCCAACACCCAACTCGAATGACTAAGTCATTTTCTCGATTAGACCATAGTCCCAACTCGAATATGCTTGAAGCACTTATGTTCTGAAAATTTTCTAAGTGTTACACCCACACTTGTCAACTCGCATGAAACCCAAATATTTCTCGAATGAGTCATGATGCAACTCGAATTATTCTCAGATAAAACTCGAATGACACATATAGGCAACTCGAATGACTATACAGGCAACTCGAATGACATACATATCAACTCGAATGACTCTGTCATTCAACTCGAATGACTCTTTGACAACTCGAATGGAACTGTTGATCAACTCGAATAACACTTTCAATAAACTCGAATGGAACTGTTGATCAACTCGAATAACACTTTCAATAAACTCGAATGAAGCTTTATTCAAAAAAGTTATTTATTTTTATTTTATTTTTTTTTTATTTTTCTACAAGTCTAAAACTCACTTATTTTATGAATTGAATTTCAGAGATGTTTTTCAGTGTTTTAAACTTTGTACCCCCCTCGAAAATGTGTTTTAAACACATTTGTTTTACTGAACTTTGAACAAAAACAACTTTAAAGTTGTTAAAAATTCAAATTTCAGAAAAATCAAAAATACGAAACTGTTCTATTGAAAAATCGATGATTGTGTGTGTGTGAATTGAAAATGACTTATGAAACTTCAGATTCATAGTCATATTGTCATTATGGACAACAACACACACTTAATTTCAGTTTCAAGAATCATTCAGATGATTCACCATTAACGGCTATGAATGCAAAAAAAAATTTACATACGAACAGATACTCACATTTCAAACTAATACACTGAAAATATGTATATACTAACTGAAATAATAAAGAAAAACAAAGTTTGACTCACAATTTTGATGAAATGAAATCGTCGGTTGGTGGGTTTTTGAGGTTTCTTCGAAGTGAAGAAAGGTTGTGGAAGAAGATGAAATGTTTTTGAATTTCCGAAAAAGTGAATTTGAATTTGAAAATTCAAATTTATACTCACTTTTTACCCGGCCCACTTTACAATTCAAACTCTCGGCCCATATTTTAAACCAGATTAGCCCATAAACCATCTTTTCAATCAAAATTTGTGAGTAAAAAAATTTGAATATCAAAAAAAAATAACTACACAAAAAAAAATTTTAAATGGACTAAAGAAAATATTCTTGTAAAAAAAATAAAAATAAAAAAAATTTCACAAGAACATCACAAAACAAAACAAAAAAAATTAAAATGAAAGAAAAAAAATTCACACAAACAACAAAAATTATTAATCAACAAACAAAACAAATACTAAAAAAAATAACAGTATTAACAAAATGTAATTGCTCCTCCTTGAATTTTTGAATGTTGCTCCCCCTCAACTTATTATTTCATTTTTCAAATCTGCTCCCCCTACAAAATAACAGATAATTTTTATCAGATTTATGCAAAATCAGATAAATTGCTTTTCTGCTCCCCCTGCACATGACAATCCAGATCTTGTTAAAATCCAAAGTATATAAACTTTTATAATTCATGAATTTCAACATCAGATAAGAATCACTTAAAAATGAAATTTTAAAATTATAATTTTGAAACTACTGAATTATTAAATCTTAACGATTCAACATACCTAATTTGTATACCAAAAAATTAAACCGTTTTTCATCTAACGCTTTGGTAAACAAATCAGCTAGTTGATATTCAGTAGGTACAAAATATAATTCTATATTTCCATTTTCTACATGATCTTTTATGAAATGGTACCGAATGTCAATATGTTTCGTTTTTGAATGTTGCACCGGATTTGATGCAATAGCGATTGCGCTCTGAGAATCACAGTATATTGGAATCTTCTTTGGTGTAAACCCGTAATCACGTAGTTGGCTTTTCATCCACAACACTTGAGAACAGCAAGAAGATACAGCCATGTATTCTGCTTCAGCTGTTGACAATGAAACACAGTGTTGTTTCTTGGATGACCAACATACGGGTTTGTCACCTAAGAATTGTACTGCTCCTGACGTACTTTTTCTGTCCATCTTATCACCTGCGTGATCAGCGTCAGAAAAAGCAGTCAGATGAAATGAAGACTCCCTAGGATACCACAAACCAAGATTTGGAGTACCTTTGAGATATCTTAAAATTCGTTTTGCAGCTGTTAAGTGTGATTCTTTTGGATTTGCCTGATATCTAGCACAAACACATGTAGCAAACATAATATCTGGTCTACTGGCTGTTAAGTACATTAATGACCCAATTATACCTCGATAATGGGTTACATCTACAGGTTTTCCTGAGATGTCCGCATCGAGTTTTGATTTTGAATCCGGAGCCATGGGAGTTTTCATAGGAGTACTATTGACCATGTTAAATTTCTTTAACATGTCTTGGATATATTTTGACTGATTGATAAAAATACCATCAGTCAATTGTTTTACTTGTAATCCTAAGAAAAAATTTATTTCCCCCATCATGCTCATTTCAAATTTCTGGGACATTAAAAATGCGAATTTCTTACAAAATTCTGGATTTGTAGACCCAAATATTATATCATCTACATATATCTGTATTACTATGATATCTGGCCCCTGACGTTTTATAAACAGGGTTGTGTCAACTGCACCTTTTGTAAATCCACATTTCAACAGATATGTTGAAAGTGCATCATACCAAGCACGAGGTGCTTGTTTAAGGCCATACAGTGACTTATCCAAAATATATACATGATCAGGTTTCGAAGGATCAGTAAACCCTTCGGGCTGATATGTATATACTTCATCTGTTAGCTCCCCGTTTAAAAACGCAGTTTTGACATCCATTTGATATACTGTAAAATTTTTATGTGCGGCAAAAGCTAAAAACATCCTTATAGCTTCAATGCGTGCAACTGGTGCAAATGTTTCATCATAATCAATTCCTTCTTGTTGACTGTATCCTTTGGCCACGAGACGAGCTTTATTTCGAATAATGACACCGTGTTCATCTTTCTTGTTCTTGAAGATCCATTTCGTGCCAATTATGGATTTGTCTTTTGGTCGCTCAACAAGTCTCCAGACCTTTAACCGTTCGAACTGGTTGAGTTCCTCTTGCATCGCCACAATCCAATCAGCATCCAGAAGGGCTTCTTTTACATTTTTAGGCTCAATCTTACTCAAAAAATTTGAAAATAAGCATTCATTTATTGTAGCCCTTCTGGTTTGGACTGATGAAGATGGATCACCAATGATATTCTCTATTGGGTGATTTCTTGTCCACTTAACTGTATGTGGAAACAGTTCTATTGGGTCTTGGTTGGGATTGGAATCGAAATATGGTTCGGGAGTTGCTGCAGATGTTGTAGGTGGAACATCTGAGGTAGGAGCTTCTGACTGTTCTGAAGTAATAGGGGTTTCAGAAGTATGTGGAGGTTCAATTGGTTGTACAATCTCAGTAGTTGACTGCACATTTGCTGTTGAAGCTTCTCCAGTTTCTTCTGAACTTTGTTGTTGAGAAAGATCTGAAACTACGACTGGATCTTCAGTGATCCTGTCAGGCACCAAATTTTGAACATTAGATTTGGGAGTTTCAAAATAATCATCATAAAAGTTCTCAAACAACTTATTTAATTCATGTTGTTCAACATTTTGTCTATTTGACTCCAATGAAGTCTGCATGTTAGGTCCGGGTCCTGAACTGGTGTGTTCAGAAGCCATTACCACTCCTTCGTCAAATTTAACATTTACGCTCTCGTTGACTATCTTGGTTCTCTTGTTGTATATTCGGAAAGCAACCGACTCCTTTGAATACCCGATGAAGATTCCTTCATCCGCCTTTTGATTAAACTTTCCCAGATTGTCTTTATCATTCAATATAAAGCATCTGCAACCAAAGACATGGAAAAATTTAACATTAGGTATTCGTTTATTGATCAGCTCATACGGATTCTTTCCGAATCTTTTATTTATTATTGAACGGTTTTGTGTGAAACATGTTGTTGCAACCGCTTCTGCCCACAAGAACAATGGTAAATTGGAGTAGGCCAACATCGTCCTAGCTGATTCCACTAGTGTCCGATTTCTTCTTTCAACAACACCGTTTTGTTGTGGAGTCCGAGCAGCTGAGAATTGATGTGTAATTCCTACTGAATTTAAGAACGAGTCTAATGATTTGTTCTTGAACTCTGTTCCATTGTCTGAGCGAATTGTCTGGATGGTGAGTTGCAACTTTACTTGTATTTTTCGGATGAATTCGATGATAGATTCGGTTGCATCTGATTTGGATTTCAGGAAAAACACCCATGTGTATCGTGAATAGTCATCAACTATCACCAATACATATCTTTTCTTATTTATACTTTGTACTCTCATTGGTCCACACAAATCCATATGCAGTAACTCTAATGCTCTTGTGGATGAGTGTGTTGTTTTGGATTTGTGTGTGGCTTTTGTCATCTTTCCTTTTTCACATGCCGCGCATAGTTGCTCTTTTTGAAATTTAAGCGCCGGCAGCCCTTTAACTAACCCTCCTTTTGCTAGGTTGGTCAGTTCATTGAAATTTAGATGTGAAAGGCGACGATGCCACAGCCATGCTGTTTTAGATGTTGCTTTTGACAATAAGCAGACATCTTTCTTCAGATTGATCGAGGCTAAATCAATGGAGTATAGATTTGTTTTCCTGTTTCCTGCTAGAATTTCTTTTCCTTGTGCTGATCTGATGCTGCACCGATTGGCTTTGAAGTTGACTTCTAACCCCTTATCACACAGTTGTCCAATACTGAATAGATTATGACCAAGACCGTCAACATAAAAGACCTTTTGGATTGTGATTTTGTCATACTTCAGACTTCCGTATCCCTTGATCGGACAAAACTGATCGTTTCCAAATCTTACCGTCCCACAGAACTTTTCTACAAAGTCCGTGAGTGTGTCTCGTTGTCCGGTCATGTGTTTGGAGCATCCCGAATCAAGGTACCAGACATGGTTTACCTATAAAACGTAATAGCACATGAGGTACCCACTTGTAGTTGGGTACTTTAGTTTTAGGTAAAACATGCATAGTATCATTTGTTTTTCTAACTGATATGGCTTTAGGCTTATCGTTTGAATTTATTTTAGGTACCCATTTTTGAATTGTTCTTTTGGGTATCCACTTTTGTACAATTCGCAGTGGAATTGTTTTTGAAATTTTTATCTGTGGATCCTTTTTCTGTTCATACAATGGGTCCTTTTTCTTTGGTTGCCATACAAGCTTATTATACTTCACAGTTTCAGACTTACAAACATAAGAATTCAAAGCAATTAATTTCGATCTTGAAAACTTAATACAAGAATTATTAACAATTTTATCATTATTACAGACAGAATGTTCAATTTTGCTGTTTCTATCTGTAACAATTTTTTCTTTCACGCGCCATTCTTGTTTTATAATCTTGTTTTTCTGTTCTCTTTGCTTCTTTCGCCACACTTGTTTTCTCGACCCGTTCACAACGTTATCTGACATAAAAGAAGTTTGAGAATTAGAAGATTTAGATGCTTGTTTTTTCTGTAACCTTTTCATACCTGTTGAAGATTTGACTGTACGTGCAAAAGAGTCCGTTGATGAGGATGATTCACCCTTTTCAAAACTAGGAGACTTAACAAACAGTTTTGTTTTCTCCTTCTTTTGTTGCACTGATGGTGAATATTCAGATGGTTTTAAAGAGTCTGTAGTCATTCTTTGCAGAATTTTAACAGATTCTTTATTACCAGTTGATAGTTTGTTAGTCAAAGGTTTGATAAATTCACCAATTTTACCAAATCTTTGATCTAATGAATTAATATCAGAGTGCATGAACAGATCAAATTCTTTTTCTGAATTTATAGAATCCAGAGAAATAGATGAATGTGGATCAGACACATTTATGTTTTTAGACTTATCTTGCAACTTTTGTTCTATTTTTAGTAATTCAGACTTGAGTGTTCCATTCTCTGTCTCAAAACTTTTAATTTTCATTTCTAAATCAGAATTTATCTGTTCTAAAATTGAATTTGGTAAATATAGTTTTTGAGACTGAGTTGGTAATTCAGACAAATCCTTTTCAGAATAAGTTTGAATGTACTCTTCTTTAGTATCAACAATGTTGCTGATTTCATTTATCTTGGTATAGTCAACATAATTTTGCATTTTGTCTGATCTTGACCTTTTGATTTCTTCACTGGATTCTACTTCTTCAGATGCTTTCAAGAATGTCATTTTTAATCCTAAATTCATGTATCTGACATCATATAATGTTGGTGAATTTGATATAGCTTTTGTCAGATACTTAGGATTTTCCCAGCCAATACCAGATTTAGAGTTATAAAACTCTGTATCTTTTGGTTGATTTAAATATATTGTTTGATCTGTTTGCCCTCTTTTGATAAATTCATCCTCCATCTTTTTTATTTTCTCATAAAGTTTAGTTCTTTCTTCAAATATGGCATGATATTTTACAGAAAAGTTTGAGGCTTCTAATTCAGCTATTCGCAGACTTTCTTGTAAATCAGATATTTTGTGATTCAGATTGAGTATATTGCTTTGAAGTTCTTTTTCCTTATCTTGTAAGTCTGAGACAGCTCGTAAAGCTAAGGCTTTATCTTTGGAAAAATCTAGGACTAAATTGTGTTCATTTAGAAGTTTGTTTTCCAAAGAATGAACCTTTTTCTTTTCTGCTTTTAAGGATTTTTCAAACTTTTTAAGCATGAAAGCCATATTAGTTAGTTTTTCTTCTAATATGCATGAGTCGTCAATATCAGAATCTGAAATAGAATTTACCTCCTGTCCTTCTGAATCCTCTGAGTTATCAGACTCTGAATCCTCCTTATTTTCAGCTTTATTTTGACCAGATGCCATTAATGCAATTTCTTCTTTTTCTTCCTCTTCATCAGAATCAGATTCTCTTGTCTCTTCATCCGTCAGTCCAACCCACACCTCATCTTCAGCTATCATAGCTGATTCACTCAGTTCAGATTCATTGAAGATTTCTGACTTTAAACAGATATGGGCATCTTCATCTAAAATGTCATCATCTTCGGATAACTGTAACCAATGATCATCCTCTGCCATAAGAGCTTTGCCTGACTCTTTCTCTTTGGCTAAGAGGGCCTTTCTTGGATAGTAGTCTGAATTTTTGACTACTGGAGATCTGCATTCCCGGGCATAGTGACCTGGTTTTCCACAGTTATAGCATTTCTGTTCAGATTCCTTCTTGGTTGATTTATCTGACTTCTCATATTTGTCAGACTTTCGTGCACTACTTTCTCCAGCCTTCTCATACTTATCCTTTTTCTCAACTTTCCTTGAGCCTGTTTTGTAGCGCATTTTGTTGTTTGTTGGCTTCCTGTAAAATTTCTTCTGAAATGCCTTCGTAAGCAGTGCCATCTGTTTTTTCATCTCTTCAATCTCTGAATCTGCAGATGAATCTGATGATTCTGATTCTGATGATGTACTGCTGATTACAGCTCTTTTCTCCTTTTTGAGCTTGTATTTATACTTTTTCTCCGCCAGTAGAGCTAGTGGATCAGCAGTTTCTTTTTCCGCTTTCTTCTTTCCAGATATTTTCCTCAAAACAACTTCTTGGTAGTTGTTGAGGTTTTCAAATAGCATATGAAAATCCATCTCCTCTATATCTTTCGTTTGTTGGATGATCATAGCATATTTTTCCCATTCTGGATTTAGGACATTTAAAAATTTGACATTGATGTCCAAGTTGGACTTCGTCACTCCGTTTCTTTTTACTTCACTTACCAGATTTACAAATCTGAGATAAGTGTTTTCCAGAAGTTCACCTTCACGGGCTCTAAAGTTCTCAAATGTCATGAGACTATTCCTAGCCCTATTAGTGGCAGCTCTGTCTGATCCCCTCATGATTTTGCATACTTCATCCCAGATGGACTTAGCAGTCTTTGTATTTGTCAGACAAGTGTATATTTCATTAGGGATTGAAATCAACAATAACTTTCTTGCAGTCTTGTCCCCTAACTTTCTCTTTTTCTGGGCCTCTGTTAGGTTTGTTACCTCAACAGTCCTTGGTGGTATTGGGGGATTTCCAGTTGGTACTCCTGGGATCGTTTCCATAAAAATTGCTGGTCCTTCATTTAATGATTTCAGCATTTCTTCAGATAAATCATGGAAACTGATAAATTCAAGAAACCGCTCCCGCCATTGAACATATTCCCCTCTGTATAAGATTGGGGGTTTGGTTTCTGATCCCATAGCAAGTGCATCTTTAGACATGTTGATTGTTTGTTGGGAAACTTTGACCAAGATCAAATGAACTCCGAATGAGATTGAAAAATTTGATCACACCTTGAAACACAGATTAGTACTGAAATCTACAACACAATGACTTGTTAGTAGCAATAAGCAGTTTAACTCAAGCAGTGAATTGTGTTTGGATTAATGTGTGTGACAAACTTGAATGATTCTTGTGTTATGAGTGAAACTTGAATGAATGTAGTGTGAATCTCGATTGTGTCTTTTACCAAACTCGATTGATTCTTTGATCAAACTCGAATGTGTGTTTGATCAAACTCGAATGTAAGTTTGATCAAACTCGAATGCTTTTCTGATAAAACTCGATTCAAGTATATGATAACATCTTATACACAAACTCGAATGAGTGTTTTGTTAAACTCGAATCAATGTTATACAAAACTCGAATGAGTGTTTTGTAAAACTCGAATCAATGTGTTACAAAACTCGAATGAGTGTTTTGTAAAACTCGAATCTATTGTTATACAAAACTCGAATGGTTGTTTTGTAAAACTCGAGTGAATCTTGCACAACTTGAATGGGTCTTATATAAATCTCGAATTTATCTTATATAAAACTCGAATAAGTTTTATACAAAACTTGAATTGGTCTTATATAAAACTCGAATGAGTCTTATATAAAACTCGAATTGGTCTTATATAAAACTCGAATGAGTCTTATACAAAACTCGAATTGGTCTTATACAAAACTCAAATGAGTCTTATATAAAACTCGAATTGGTCTTATATAAAACTCGAATGAGTCTTATATAAAACTCGAATTGTTCTGAAATTCTAGTTGTCAACTCGAATATTACAGTTTGGCAACTCGAGTAATAGTAAGACACAACTCGAATAACAAAGCTGACCGACTCGATTAATTAGTTATATTCAACTCGATTTACACACATGATGTGTATAATTCGAGTTTCTTAGAATTTTCAGCTTTTCAAGTCTTAAATTCAGATTAAATCCAAATTTTACCCAATTTCATTCAAATTGTAATCGAAGGTAAGGTTTTTGAATACAAACACTTTTTGTAAAGCACTTTTATGCAAAAATGGATCTAAACCAGACTTTTTCAATGAAACAGTACCGGTTTTTGAACTTTTCAAAATTTCAGAAAATTGCTCAGATCTTTTTCTGTGTTTTGAAAATCAAAACAAGTTTGTATTCAATTGATTCGTCTTTGAAACCTGAACCTTCGATCCAATTAACACTTTGAATGATCAACAGAATCAAAACCCCTAGTGATTTTAGGGTTTTTCTGAAAAATACTCAAGAACACGAAGAACAGATTCAATCTCAAACAGAATGATTCATTCCTAAGTCTCTGATACCAATTGTGAAAAATAGTTTCTACCAATTCAATCAACAATATGCAAATAATAAGAACAATGGAATTAATCAACACTAACCAAATGATTCGATTGATGAACTTGCTGATTACAAAATGATTTCAGGAATGTTCTTCGTACAGAGCAGCTTTCACAGAATTGAATGCGTACAAAATTGATTCTCTGACAGATTCTCCTATTTTAGAAAGTCAACATGACTATTTATACAAAATTACAAACTATAAGGAAATTACACATTAAGTCCCTAGACTTTGATATTTCATCAATTAAAAACATATTCTAACAACATAATATTTGGTTCTACAAATGAGCAGTTATGCTAGAATTTCCACTACTCATGAAATCAAAATATGAAATGAATATGATGGGTGAACTTACTTTTTTCTAGGATTACAGGTTAAACAAACCTCAAATGGAATTTTTATAAATCAAAGAAAGTACACATTAGATCTTTTGAAAAAGTTTAAATTTGATCAAAGTTCTCCTATCAAAACCCCAATGGCAACCAATGTAAAGTTGGATGCTGATGCCAGTGGCAAAGCTGTTTCAGTAATAGCTTACAGAGGCATGATTGGGAGCTTGCTATATTTAACTACTAGTAGACCAGATATTATGTTTGCTACCTATTTATGTGCTAGGTTTCAAGCTGATCCTAAGGAATCACATCTAGCTGCTGTAAAGAGAATCTTCAGATACCTTAAGGGTACACCAGGTTTGGGTCTTTGGTATCCCAAAGACTCAAGTCTTGAGCTAACAGAATATTCAGACTCTATTGCAGGATGCAGACTAGACAGAAAAAGCACAACAGGTGGATGCCAACTCCATGGTGGTATGTTGATCAGATGGTGTAGTAAGAAGCAGAACTCAGTTTCTACTTCTACTGCTGAAGCTGAGTATATTGCTGCTGGAAGCTGCTGTGGGCAGATTCTATGGATGCCGCATCAACTTGAAGACTATGGGCTTGTATATAGGAAGCATATAGAAGTCATATATCATTTTATCAGGGATCACATCCATAAAGGTAATGTGAAGGTAAGTTTTATTTCCACAGATGAACAACTTGCAAACATTTTCAGCAAGCCTCTTGATGAAAACAGCTTTAATTATCTTTTAAGCAAGATGGGCATGTTAAATAAAAGTGACTAAGTATCCTTAATGCTCTAAGGCATCATATGTCTCAAACTGCTCAAGTTTCTCAGAACAGCTTAGACAGAACAGGCTATGCGTGTTCTACACTTATCTAATTTCTGAAAGCTTAGACAGCTTGAGCGTATAACAGGTTTGATAACATCAGTTTTCACTTCAAACCTGTTCTAGTTGATCAAACCTCCAAACTGCTCACTCTCTCAATCTGTCATACAAGACATTGTCTTGTCACCTGATCAGCTATTGAACATAACCTGTTCTTATATAGCTGCACAGGTTGAATGAACAGCTTGAGGAATGAACAATTTGTGATGAACCCTGCTCATCACAGGTTTGACCAACGGCTTTGAACATCAGTTTTAATTACCTTTCTTCATAATTAAGTTACTTAATTTCTGTATTTATTTAACTTAATTACCTATGTGTGTGTTAACAGGTTCAAGTGGTCTGACAACCGTTCTGACATGGACATCTGTTCCGTTTTCCATTAAAGAACATTTCAAATCAACCGCCCAAACATTTCTCTCTCCTACCCACTCACGTTTGAATCCTATAAATACCTCCTCTACTGTTTCATCTTCTCCTTCCTCTACTGCTACCATAACTACCCAAAGAACCCTAAATTGAACAAGTGTCCAGTACTCGTCTTTCCACTACTCTAAAAATGGCTCACCAAAATAACCCTTTGCTACCAGTATTCGTTGGTAAGGATGTTGAGAAACACCCCTCTGTTACCACAATGCTGACCCTGAAACCCATAAACTATATTGCAAATTTAACCATTCCCAAAAACTACGTGGGGAAGGGTTATGAAACATGGTGGAGTTTCTGAAGGTTCACCCCCTACACTATGTTATGACTGCATCTCCTCGTGTCCTGTACCAGGAGATGGTGTATGAGTTTTGGTACACTTGTGCTTATGATCCAGCGACCAAAATCATCATGGAAACCATTCTCAATGGGACTCGGACCATTGAGATAACTACTGATCTCATCAGGGAAGTCCTTCATCTTCCTGTGGCTGAAACATATGACCAGCCACAGCCTGAGAATGATCAGATGGGAAATCTGCTACGTTTCTATGGTGTAGCAGAACCCAAAGTTGGAGCCAATCTGTTCAGAAGGGATCTATCACCAACCTACAACTTTCTATTTGCCTCTGTGGTGATGTGCTTCAGCAGCAAAGTTGGTTCTTTTGACCAGCTCAGCCGTGATGAAATCCCAATAGTCCTACAGCTTGTGGATGGGACTACACTAAACATGGCTCGTTGGATTTTTGTGAATTTAAGGAACCTGGTACAGCAGGAAACACGTCCAGCTGCTGTCAGATATCCAAGGTTTCTGAGCCTCATATTCAAGCATGTTTGTGGTGAGCATCTCTACAACTCTCAGCCCCTCTTACTTATTGTTGCATTCCCAGTAATTGGGAATAGAGTTTTCTACACTCCAGTTCTTCCCAATGAACCTCCTCTCTCAACACCAATGAGGAGGTTGCTTGGCATGGTGGAAGGACCCTCTACTGTGAGGGTGGATCCAGTGATTGCTCCCAAAGGAAAATCCAAATCCAGGCCTAAAGTTGTCTAAAGGATCTTGGAATCGACTCAAGCTGAGCCTGTCCGCAAGAAGGCTAAACCGCTAAGTCAAAGTCTGCCCCTTCAGCCTCAGTGGCTGAGGGGGAGCAGACTTCTCACCCTGGTTCATCTGTTGAACCTGAAGCCTTTGTGGCTGGTGCCTTTGTGGTACCTGAGACCATGGAACCGGTTAACCCCCCTGTTCCTGACCCAGTCTCACCACCAGTCCAAACACAACTCCCTGCTACTTCTCCTCAACCCCCCCCCCCCCACAATGTCACAATACTCGAGGAGAAAATCCTTAGCTAGGAAGAAACCACCTGCCTAAACTAGCCCCTCTGACTCCTCTCAACAGGAGTCAGTTGAGAAAGAAGCAACCCATGCTGCCTCTCCTATTTTGGGAGAAGGTGCAGCATCATTGGAGCAGGCTTCACTCCAACCTGAGTCCACCCAGAGTCATCCTAGACCCTCTGGTTTCTCCCAACAGGAACCAGTTGTACACATGGAGACTACCACATCTGCTATCCCAGCCTCCCAACAGGCTGAGGATATTGAAAGACAAGGGTTCACTCCACTCCAAACTGAGTCCACACAGTCTCCACCTCCTACTTCTCTAACATTACCTGAGTCTGGACGAGGTGCCAAAACTGCTGGAATAGACCATCCAGCAGATCAGCCTCAAACTTCTGCTCCTAGTGATGCAGCTGTTGTACACCCAACAGTTGTTGAAGGACCATCTTCCCAAGCTGATGAACCACAGGGAATGGACCATCTCTCTAGTGAGGCTGCCCCTCATTTGCAAACTCCATCAGCAGGTTTCACCACTGCTGATGTTGAAATGCACATCTCATCTCCCCATGATGAGGTGCCTCCAAACCAAGGTACTGCTGAGGGAACCACCCAATGTATTGATGAAGGTGTTGCAACACAAGCAGCATCTGAAAGGCCACCATCTCCTACCCCTTCTCCTGATGAAGCAGATATAGCCACTGCTGAAGGATCCATTGACCCTTCCAAGCTGGGCCACCTCACTTATGCTCAGGCTATGGAACTTCTTTCCAAATCTCCCTGCCTTCCCCAACAAATCCTCAAACACCTGCCTCATCCTCATCCCATTCTCATTCTTCACCTTCTACACAATCCAAACAATCCACACATACTCCCCCATCCCCAAATATCTTCCTTTGAAGGATCAGCTATCATTACTGACCAACAAAGTTGGTTCTTTGGAAAACTCCATGAGCTCTCTACCAACCATCATCTCATACTCTGTGTCTGCACAGCTTAAAGGATTCTTTGATTCGTTCAAGAATTCCTTTCCAACCCCTCCTCCTCAAACTAATCAATCCTCACAGCTTCTTTCACTCACTGCACAGCTGCAAACTATCTCCACTACCCTCTCCTCTATTCTTTCCACTCAACGGGGCTCTGTGTCCTCCATGGCAGTTGTCTCCCAATAGCTGTCAACTCTCCTAAACACTTGCACAACTACCCTTCCTTCTACGTTGGCCAGCTTAAACACTCTAATAGTCTCTCTGTCCAATTCTGTGTCATCAAACCTTGATGATGTGCCAGACTCTCTTGAACTACATCTTGCACAGCTTCAAAGTTTGTTGTTCACAGCTTCTGACAGGGAAGCCCTCTGTAAGCTGTCCTCTATTGTTGCTTCCTAAAATACCTCTCTTTAGACCTGCCTTACCCAACTTGCAGAAGTTAAGGACAACTTGGCTTTCTTAGTGCATAGCCTAGTTGGCCCCAAACCTGCTGCCCAAACTGCTGGTATGCCTGCTGAATTTGTTTCTCCAGGCAGACCACATGTTGAAGGTTATGTGCCATCTCCTTCAAAGGGGGAGAAGTTATCTGCCTCCAAGACCAAGTCTAAGGGGGAGAAATCTTCTTCTCTTTCTAAGGAGAAATCACCATCTGTTGGTCAAGCAGCAGGTGTCTCACAAATAAGTCCTACAGGTCCCACTGAGGATATCTCCCATCCAACTAAAGTTGCTCAGCCTACTCAGGCTGGATCTCCAAACCCTGCACCATCTAAGGGGGAAGAATCCATTACTGGGGACAGGTCAGGCAGAAGGAGACATCTGATACTGGAACAAGAAGAAAAAGAAGAGGAAGAGGAACCTGAAGCTGTTCCATCAACAGTAGCTAAAGGGAAGAAGAAAGCATCTGTAGACCCTAACTACCTTAAAGCTGCTTAACTGAAGATTGACAAGGCCAGAGCTAAAGAAATGGGTGTCTCTATGGAGACTTACTATGAATACAAAGAAGAACAACTCCAAGCCCTTGAAAAACTAAAGAAAGAAGAAGCCTCTGCCAAAGCTGCAAGGACCTTTGCATTCAAGAAGGCAAGTAAAGTTAAAATGCCTTCTTTGGATGTCCAAAGGAAATTGCTAGAGGCTGCTAGAGAGTCAGTGACTGAGAAGGAAGGTGAAAAGGAATAGGGTGCTCAGGTCTCAGTGACCAAGTCTAAGCAAGCATCCTCCTCTGCAAGATCCCAGATTCACTTTGACAACCTGGCAAGGAAAAAGTTCTTTGATGTTGCAAACAGAAGACTTGCCAGGGAACCAATTGTCAAAGTTGTTCCCATTTCAAGAAAAGGCAAACAGTGGAAGTTACAGATAACCAGAATGGGTGCTGAAGGTCCAGAACTGAAAGCATATGAACACACTGTCGTTGCACAAATGGGATTCAGAGAAAGGGTAGAATTGGCAGTTGCCCTGAGCCAGTCTAAGTCAGAAACTTCTAAGACTATCAGGGCATATGTCAAAAAGTTAATGGAAAGAGTGAAGGATCTTGGCCTAATCACAGAAGAACAAATCAAGGGTACCTCAGTGGTTGCACCCAAGATAAAGGCCAAGATAAGGAGAAAGGATACTGAGATGGAAGAACTCCTGATAATGATTGATCAAGGTGATATAGTCGTTGGAATCAAAGGAGTAGATCATAGCCTGCCCAAGGGAGTGGAACATGAAGATGACAAGCTGATTGAAGAACCTGAGCTGGGGGTAATTTTTGTAGATCCCCTATCAAAGAAAAAGTGTTTCCAGAGAGCATAAGATTTGCACAAGGTTGGTCTTAAACAGCTCATTGCTTTTAGACTTGCCAACTCCTTTAAGCAATCTGTAAAATAGAGAGCAGCTATTTGGAAACAGCTCAGGGGTTTATGAGAGAGGAAAGCTTCAACATCCCAGCTTCATGTTCTTAAGAGTTGAAATGGAGGAAATGGATGAAGCCAGGGAACAGCTTGAGGAAATGTTCGAAGAATGAGTGCCACCACAGCTTGGAGGTCCATCTGCTATTGAGTAGATGAAGAATGGAAGTTGTCCATCAGTTGGACAGGCTTACCATTACTTGCTCCCACCATCAACAGTCCAACATGTTGAAATTTCTTTATGTACATTAGTTGTACTTTGTTACATTAGTTGTAATTTTTTTCCTTTACATTAGTTGTAATCTACATTAGTACATTAGGTGTACTCTTGTAAAAACATATGTTGTTTTGTAATCAAAATCAGTATATATAAACTGATCCTTTACTTTACCTTAATGTTGTAATTTCATTTCAGCAAAGTGTATTGTAAAAATATATAGTGATTATTGATAAAAATCAGCTTAGACTGATTATTGCAAATAGGGGGAGATTGTAAGGCACAAAAAGGCCTCAGTTAAACCTGCTATACATCTTAGGGGGAGATTTTTAATCAAACCTGTTTGATGCAGTTGAATGTATAATTTAAGGCCTATTAATCACTTATTGAAACTTGAAAAGTGATTTCCAATATAAGTCAAAGTTCTTCACCTTGTTGCATTTGTTGCAACTAAGGCAGATTGCCCAAGCCATTTATTCTGTTGAACAGGCTGGACATAAACTGTTTACGCTGCTCTATTATACTAAGTAGCTTAGACAAACTCTGAGTGTTTTGTTCTTTGTGAACAGGCTAAACACTTTATGGAATATGTTTCCAAGTCCTCATGTATTGTTTTGGACTACAAGATCAGTTTACAAAGTCGAAGACAAAGTGGAAAATAGAAGTTGCAAAAGCTGCCTACGATGTTCTATTACACGAAGAAAAAGTGGATATTTGAAATGGATGATAGACCATTTCTTATACCAAAATGGCCTTAACAAAAGTTGAAAGATTCAAAGTTGACATTCCTCTTTTGGTTAAAGCCTTCTGCAACAGAGACAAAAAGAAAAAGATAGAGATTCTGCCACATGAAGACAAGTCTGCTTTATCAGAATATGCAGAAAAGTTGTTTTGTCTTTTTGGAAAGACATCCCACTATCTCATTATCCAATGAAGAAGCTTCACTGAGATTCTCAGTGAGAGTATAAAAGGAAGCTTCTAAGGATTGTGAGACAACCAAGAGTGAGAAATCTAGATTGTGCATTGAAGTGTGTTTTTCATGCATGCAAGTCTGCTTGAATAAAACAGTAACGTGTGTCCAAGCTGTTCTTATTCAAGCTGTCCATCTGTGTCTTGTAAAACAGCGAGTTCATCTAAGTGAGTGTATTCATTGTATCTAGTCTGAGTGTGTCCTAGACTAGTTGAAACATCTGTTGTATCTGTCATCTTATCTTGAACCTTTCTGCAGTCAAGCTTGTTTGATATTAACACTTGTTAATAATATACACAAACATTGAGAAAAGAGTGTTGAGTTTTTAATTAGCTGTATTCACCCCCCCCCCCTCTACAGCTTAGAACAATATACTAAGGGAAACCTTTTGGGACCTACAGATCCACTGGTGGATTCTATGACGAGTTATAAGTTATAACATGAGGTGTCCAAATGTTCTTTCCAATTGTTGCTTTAACAGTCTCAGGGGATGCACTAACAGTTTAAGATTTTGCCTTAGCAGTTGGAACTGTATGTTGGTTGTTAATAGTTTCAGATTTTACACTACCAGTTCCAACTTTTGGCTTAACAGTTCCAGATTTTACATCTGCAGTTGGAATTGTGTTTTTGCCTTTAACACACCATTCCTGTTTCACACTCTGTTTAGGTTTATTTAAAGCTTGTTTTCTCAATACAGGCTGCTTTTGTTGACCTTTACAAACCTGTGGTCAACTGTGTGCTTTGGAACTAGTGTGGCAGGTTTTGAAGTCTTTAAAACTTTTGGCTTTTGTGAAACAGAATGTTTTTGAAAAACAGTTTGCCTTTCAACAATTGGCTTGTAAAGACATTGTTTGGCCAAATGGTTTTTGCTGCCACAGTGAAAACATCTTTTGACTGTTTTGATTGGAGAACCAGTTTTGTGAGACCAAAACTGATTCTTGTTCCTTTGATTTCCCCTCACCTACTGTTGTTTGGGAAACTTTTGTACACCATGCTTTTGGCATGTGCACACTGAAACATTTTTACCCTTTTTACATGCTTTGGAAGAAGATGCAAAATTACAGTTAGAAGGTACAGAGACATTTGAAGCATGCATGTGTTCACTCATCTACTCTTTACCTTTCACATTGGTGGACTTATTCTTCATGTTGTTGGTTTCTTCCCTCATGCTGTTGGTTTCTTCCCTCATTTTGTTGACTCTAATGGGGTTAAAACTGGGGTTACTATGGGTTCACTCATGATTTTATGATTACCCTCTTCTTCCTCATTATTACTGTTTACATCAGTAACCAGTCCATCTACCAACTCAGGCTTATCCTCAAGGACAGGATCTACAGTCTTCATCTTCTCATCTAGGGGTTCATTCATAAGCCTATCAGCAACTTCACTCATAGGATGAATGTATTTGTTATTGTAAGGAGGTGGGGTGGCATTGTATCTTATTCCTTCCTTGGGATTTAGTTGAGACTTTACCCTATCTTTGAACTGAACTTCCATTAGGTGTTCTATCTTTTGATTGGCTAACTTGAAGTTACCCAAATCAATGTTTATATTATCTATTTTCTTGTTAGCTTCCAGCACCCTTTGTTCAGCCTCTTCTAGTGTTAGTGCATTCTGTGTGACGATAGCAATCTAAGTATAGATGATATTTTGTAATAGTCCAATTGTTCGTAATTGCACATTAATACATGTTTGATATATGTTTGATATATGTTTTAATATTGATTGTATATATGATTGAACTTGATTGTAATTGATGTTTTACTTAAGTTCAAACATAAGTTCAAAGGTAAGTTCAAACATAAGTTCTAGAAGAAGTTCAAAGACATGTTCTAGAATAAGGTCAAAGGCCTATATTCGAACTTGAGGGTGGACAAGTTTATGGGCTTGGGCCTTCTCGAAATTGTCCATGCCAAGTTCGAAGTTAAGGCCTATAATTAAGAGTTAATCAGTTTTGATTAAGGATCTTTGCAGAAATTAGCATTCGGGCGATTACGAACTTGCAGAGACTTTTCAGTGTGTTCTTGGAGAGAATCACGTGTCGGGACGTTCTAGTTTACGTCTATCATCGTGTGTCTCCGTGCTTCGTGTGTGTGATCAATCCGTTAAGCCGCTAACGAGGATTCCGCACTCGTTGGACGGTGTCGCGTCAAGATCGGATCTGTAGGTAGGTGACCGTACAAGTGGTATCAGAGCCATAAGGGTGTTCATCGTGTTCTTCGCATTCATCTTAAACATTCTTCGTTTCTTGACGTTTTGGACGGAAAAAATCATATTTTTAACAAGTTTTTCGAGTTATACAAGCAAAGTAACAGAGAAAAATTCTTATTGGTTCACCTTTTCAGTCGAAATCATTGTTTTTAACTCTAAAAACATTGGTTTAATCTGAAAACTTGAAAAAAAATCGAGTTTTTGGCTGTTTCTCGAACTTGCGGCGCTCGAACATAGGGGGTATTAGGGTTCCCTCGAACTTGTCAGAAAATACGCTCCTCTCGAACTTGATTTAAGGCTTCCTTCGAATTTGGCTAAAATTCAAACTTGCTAGCATCGAATTTGTCAGATTTCAAACTTGTCAGAAAATTAAGTACAATTCGAACTTGTTAGTAGTTCGAACTTGTCAGAACTTTCAAACTTGTCAGTCAGTCTAACTTGTTGAATTCGAACTTACTTCCATTCGAATTTAATTTCAAAAGAATTTAATATTAAATTAATTCGAACTTAACTAAGTTCAAAAGAGTTTAAATTAAATTAATTTTAAATTAAATTAATTAAGTTCGGGAACAAAAAGTTTAGACAGGATGTCAAGTTTGCAAAAACTCATTGAAATGGATCATGAGGTCGGCAAGGCAAATTCTCCGCCAAAATTGATGAGGTTGGAAGACTACTATTGGTGGAAGGATAGGTTCGCCGATTTTGATCGTTTTAATGATATGCGCATGTGGATTTGTATCGATGAAGGATATGTGCCACCTACGCAGGAGTTAGAAGGCCGTCTAAGAGTTTTAACTTATCAAAATATGAAGGATGATGACAAGAAACTGTATGAGGCCGAGAACCGAGCTTTCTCGATTATCCGAATGACGTTACCTCAAGAAATTCTACACACAATGAGAAATCATAGGACTGCTAAAGAGCTATGGGATGCTCTAGGGAAAAGGTGTGAGGGAAATCCACGGGTTCGCAAGAGTAGGATGGAGATGCTGAAACAACAATTTGCAATTTTCAAGGCTCTAAAGAACGAGACACTTGATGAGACAATTACGAGATTCTTTCATCTGTTAACGGAGCTTGACAACCACAACGTTGTTTACCAAGAGACTGAGAAAATTGAAAAGCTTCTAGATGCTTTACCCACGAGATGGAAAATGTACACCGCTTTAATTAAGCATGATGAAGAGAAGTTCGACACTCTCACTCTTGAAGGAGTAGTTGGAACGCTGAGAGTGTATAATTTCAAAATACAGAAAAAAGAAAGGGAGGTTGAACAGGTTCAAGATCCTGAAATGTATTTTGGGAAGACAAAACCATCGGTTGGTGGTGATATGAAGTCGGGAGCCACAGCTTTCTTCTCAGGAGAAGAATCAATTCCAATAGCTGTAGAAGAATCGAGCAGTAGGGCATTCTTAGGGTTTTCCAAACCGCAAGAAAAGCCAACTCAATCAGCATCTACATCTCAAGGCTACACAAGGATGCCAATGAGCGCAAAATCAGCTGAAGATCATCTGAATCTTTTGGCTTCATTTGTCGCCGCATACGGCAATTGCGTTCAAGGGAAAATAAACGATCCTGCGCTATGGGATGAAGACTACGATCAGGTGGATCCTGATGACTTGGAGGAAATGGACCTTCAATGGCAACTGGCCATGGTGACTCAGAGAGTCAAGCGGTTCATGAAAAGAACAGGGAGAAATCTGAGTGTAGGCAACAACAAGGTTAGGTTCGACAAATCTAAGGTTAAGTGCTATAACTGCCAAGGATTAGGACACTTTGCACAAGAGTGTCAACGACCCAAAGTTGAAAACTATCAGAATCAATCTCAGGGAATGATGCAGGCCCAAGTGTCGATGATCGGGCCATCCTGTTTCTGGAGGCCCAACATAGGGTCCGTAATAAAAGGGGCTAAACGGAAACGACCCTAACTTTTAACTTGGGTCTCCGTTTGGGGCAAATCAAGTGTCCAGACGACCGAAGGCAGTTTGCCCAACCGTTTGGCCCAAATTCGACCCGGAATGAGAGTTATGAGCTTTTTTATAATTTTTGTCGGTTATTTGGGTTTTTATTTTCGTTTCCTGGGTCGACCCGCTGGGTTTTTTGACCCGTTTTTAGTTTCCTATTTCTATTTAAGTTATGTATGAAAATCAGATTATCAATCAAGAAAACTTTTATATTTTCCAAATTTCCGGATTTTAGTCGGTTGTTTGAAGCCTAATTGTTTGGCATTTCTACGGAATCAACAAACTATTAATAGGGTAATCTGGAATTCTTTGAATCAACAGATTAGTCCATTTCCATTTGCTATGCTGCATCAGGGAAGATATCAGTCTGGTGGTTTGGGTAATCAAGCTAACATCACTGGTTTGTTAACTAATGTGACATCTGACAGACAGCTCGATGGAACTTATGATTGGTCTACTCATCCGGAGTCGAACGCTAGAGCCTTCATGGCTGAAGTGACTGAGACTGGGGATGACGGAGCAGAGGAAGTGACAGGGGACAACGAACAGAATGATACAAGTCCTGTATTGGTGGAGAAGTCAGACAATCAGACCATTCTGGAGTTTGCCACACAAATGGCTAACGTGGAATCGGATCACAAAAGGGTAATTCTGAACTTTTCTACATTCATGACTTATGTGTTTTATGTGCTACTTCGAATGACAGGTTGAACTTAGTTTTAGAAACACATAATAACTTAACTGCTCAAATCCAATCACTGAAATCAGATAATGCTAGTCTCTTAGACATTAAAGAAGATCTTAGGAATAAGCTGAAAGCATATGCTCAGGATACCATCGTTTTAAAAGACAAATTAAGTGAACAATGTGTCAGGATAGAACTTATGTATGAGCATGTTGAGGCTTTAACCAAAGAACTTACCATTAAAGAGGTCGAGCTAGCTGAATTAAAAGTCAAGGTTGCTGAGGTAAATAGTAAGTTGGAAAAGTTTAGGAACTCTTCACTAAATCTAGGGAAAATCTTAGACGCTCAACGGCAGTCTAAGAAACCTGTAGGATTAGGTTATCAAGAGAGTCCTCCACCTTTCAACAATAATTATATGCCTCAACCTCAGGATAAAACTGATGAACCAGTAGAGTCAGAGGTAACAACTGAAACTGAATCTGATAAGAACAAAGCAACTAAGGTGTCTACTACTAACTCTAAGATTAAGAAGGTCAAGTTTGAGCAGTCTTCTAGTGACCAAAAACTAGGAGAAACTAAACCTGAAATTGATAATCAACAAGAGGAAGTAGTAACGGTAGTTGAAAAAAAGGAAACTGACTCTAGTGAGACACCAAAGTCAAAGGGCACTCATAAGAAATCGATTGATAAGATGTCTTGCTTTAGATGTCATGAGAGGGAACATGTTGCATCTAGATGTCCATATAAGAAAGTAGAGTCTACACCCTCTAAACTAGAGTCTAGAACTGTTGTAGGAAAGCCAGAACAACATAAACCATCACCTAGTGTTGCTAGCACAAGTGGTTCTCAATACACCGAGAAGATTGTGAATGCCACACCCAAGACAGCTGTTAGACAAGTACCTGTATCGGTTAGACCAAATGAAGTGGTTAGGACTAATTCGCCGAATATAGTCCCTAATTAGTCTAGGTCAGGACCTCAACAATCTTATAGGAGTACAACACCTTGAAGGGCTTACACTCCAGTTAGGTCTCACACTCCTCTAAGACAATAGATACCAGGTAGAGCCCAAGGATATCAATCTGAAATACCTTATAATATAAATTATTCAAGGGCTTAACAGCAAATGACTACCCAAAGGCGAAGAGTGAACTTGAATCACTCTGCACCACAACAGGTTCTCAATCAAACACCCAAGTCACCTGAAAGGAGAGATGGGAATTTGAAGGAGTTCACGTATGTGGATGAGAATGGTATTACCAAGTCAGTCATGGCTTGGGTTCCCCGTGATAACTAACTTGTTTTCTTTCATGTGCAGGAGCTAGCTACAGATCTAAACAACAAATGGTTCGTCGACAGTGGTTGCTCTCGTCAGATGACTGGGGAAAGGTGTCTACTCACAGACTTCAAGGGAGGGAATAAGGGATTCGTATCATTCGCTGGGAACAAGGGAGGACACATCACTGGTACTAGAGTGGTCACTAATAGGACTATCACGCTTGATCAAGTTTACCATGTTGATAAACTTGATCACAATCTCATTAGTGTATCTCAAATCTGTGATAAGAAGAACTCAATAATTTTTACTGATACAGAGGCGTTAGTGCCGAAACCGGGATTTAAAGTACCTAAAGAGTGGATAATGATGAGAGCCCCAAGGAAGAATGATTTATACATGATGGACATGAATAAATCAGATTCATCGATGGGAACAATATGTCTTCTTTCCAAAGCTTCAGACTCAGAATCCATTTTATGGCACAAACGCATGGCACACTTGCACCTAAGGAAAATGAACTACATCACTAAACATGGTCTTGTGCAAGGTGTCCCACTGAAGAGTTTTCAATTCGATGACAACCGTGTACCCTTCAAGAAAGGCAAACAACACAAAAAGTCACACAAGTCAAAGACTCAGAAATCGATAACTTCCACTTTCGATTTGTTGCATATGGATCTATTCGGACCTATCAACAAAAGGAGTATAGGTGGTAGTTGTTATTGTTTAGTTATCACTGACGATTACTCACGTTTTTCATGGGTTTTCTTTTTAGGTATGAAGGACGAAACAGTTGGAAAGTTGATTCGGTTCTTAGACCAAGTCAAAAATTCCTACGGGATGAGGTTAAAACGTATCAGGAGTGATAATGGAACAGAATTTAAAAACACAATAATTGGTGTATATTGCCTATCCAAAGGCATGGTGCATCAATTTAGTGAACCATATTAGCCACAACAAAATGGGGTGGCAGAACGGAAAAACAGGACTTTGATTGAGGCAGCAAGGACCGTGCTCTCGGATTCAAAGCTTCCTACCATGTTTTGGGGGGAGGCAGTGAATACCGCATGTCATGTTTTAAACCAGGTCCTTACTGTCAAGTCACTGAACAAAACATGTTACGAAGTTCTGAATAAAAGACCACCAAATTTAACAGGCTTTGAACCGTTTGGGGTACCGTGTACTTTATTGAAAACAAAACATCAACCTAAGTTTGGTGAAAAGGCTGATGAAGGATATTCCTAGGTTATGTGCCTAACTCATCAAACAAAAGGGTTTTTAACAAAACAAACGGTACGGTAGAAATTGTGTTTAACATTGATGTTACAAGTTATTCACATGAACCCCAAACAGGTCCTGAGTGGTTATTTGATTATGACTCATTGTTTGAATCATTTAACATACCAGTTAGTGGAAATGCAGGTACAATGGAGGATGACTCTCGTCATTAAGCCTGAATGACAACAATCAAGGTTTTCCAAAGACAAGCATTTCATCAACTTCTGAGCCTACAACGACAGAAGATGGGTCTCCAACAGAGAGAGAACATGAGTTACCTACAAACGAGAATCAGACAAGTACTTCTAATTTCGAGGACAGTGATTATGAGGAAGAGATTATACCGTCTGAAGTCGTACCCCCGTTAGCTGAAATAGGATCAAACTTAGGAGATAATCTTAGGGTCGACGAGATTGAGACATCGAGGATAAACAAGGATCATCCTATTGAGAGTATCATAGGGAATCCGAATACTGGTGTGAGAAGTAGGAGTAGTGTGAATGATACACGGTGCTGTTATCGATGATCAACGACTCTGAGGCTTATCACAATTGTCTTTATTCATGTTTCATCTCGCAAGTAGAGCCGAAGAATGTGCAAATGGCACTGAAAGACAACTCTTGAGTTGAAGCCATGCAAGAAGAACTGTCACAATTCAAAAAGCTTAAAGTGTGGGAGTTAATGCCGCTACCTCGAGGAGAAGTTGCAATAGGAACCAAATGGGTTTTTAAGTGCAAGAGAGATGATCGGGGTATTGTTACTCGCAACAAGGCAAGACTTATGGTAAAGGGATTCAACCAAGAAGAGGGAATTGATTACAACGCGGTGTATGCACCAGTGGCAAGGCTCGAGGCAATTCGTCTGTTTCTGGCCTTCGCCGCCTTCAAAGGGTTTAAAGTCTATCAGCTGGATGTAAAGAGTGCATTCATGTACGGCAAGGTGAAGGAACTGGTGTACGTCGAACAACCGCCTGGTTTTACTGATCCAAAGTATCCCGACAGAGTGTATCGACTCGATAAGGCTCTGTATGGATTACATTAGGCACCAAGGACATGGTATGAGACGCTGTCAACTCATCTTTTGGACAACGGGTTTGAAAGAGGGAGAATTGATAGTACATTGTTCGTGAAGAGAAAGGAAGACGACTTTATCTTGGTACAAGTGTACGTGGATGACATCATTTTCGGATCATCAAACGAACAGATGTGCAAAGACTTTGAGAAGGTTATGAAGTCAAAGTTTGAGATGAGTGCTATGGGAGAGCCGAACTTCTTTCTGGGTTTGCAAGTTGAACAGAGGAAGGAGGACATGTTTATTCATCAGACGAAGTATGTCTACGATATTCTGGAGCGCTTCGGGATGGAGGGAACAAAGCTGACTGCTCACTTTAATACTCCGATTCAAGTGAATCATAATCTCGGACCGGGTACAGAAAGTGATACTGATGTGGATCTGACTCTATATCGGGCCATGATCGGGTCACTCATGTATTTAACTGCTTCAAGACCTGACATTATGTTTGCTGTGTGTATTTGTGCTAGGTTTCAAGCTAATCTGAAAGAAATGCATATGAAAGTCGTGAAGCGGATTCTGAGATACCTCAAGTCAAAACCGAAGCTGGGACTTTGGTATCACGCTGATGGTGATCTGGAATTGGAAGCATACACGGATTCAGATTATGGAGGTTGCAGCTTGAACCGGAAATCAACAACTGGAGGTTGTCAGTTCCTAGGAGGGAGACTCGTATCCTGTCAATGCAAGAAACAGACTTCGGTAGCCGTGTCAACGTGCGAGGCCGAATATGTAGCTGCTGGTAGTTGTTGTTCACAGGTCTTGTGGATACAACAACAATTGCGGGATTACGGTTTGACTTACACTCATACTCCTATTAGGATAGATAATCAATCTTCAATTGCTATAACTAATAATCCAGTTAAACACAGTAAAACAAAGCACATAGACATAAGACATCATTTTATACGTGATTGTGCTGAAAAGAACTTAATAAAACTGGTAAAAGTGGCTACGGAAGATAATAATGTAGATTTATTCACTAAAGCTTTTGATAAGTCACGCTTTGAGTTGTTAGTTCAACTAAATGGTATGCGTAATCCAGAGTAACTTGACCTTAGTATACTTTCTTTCTTTTTATAGTAAGGTAGTAGTTTAGTAGATTCTATTTCTTTTTATAGTATGTTAGTAGTTTAGTAGATTTTATTTCCTTTTATAGTTAGTTAATAGGTTAGTTTATAAGCTTTTCTTAAAAAATGAAAAATAAAAGAAAAAAGAGATAAAACCATAAAGAAATTTCAAAAAAAGAGAATATTGAAAAATGAGTTAAGTCTTAGATACATAGGTTCAAAGTGACGAAAATTAGCACAGTCGAAACAATCTCTAAGTGTTTATCTTTCACACATAATGCACCTTAAATTTTAAGTGATATACACTTTCCTGTTTGATGTGTTGGTAGGCATAATACACAAAGGAATTCCTAACAGCTAATAAAATAATCAAGAAAAAGTCATATGTGTAACTAACTTAGATGTATGACCAAATGGTCTTAATTTATATGTTAGAGACACACAGACAATGATTTTAAATGAGGTATGCAAATTTTCTGGGGGATGTATAGCACCATCAAAATACATCTTAAAAGAAAAGAAAAGAAAAATTTTTGATAAAGAAGAGGGAGTCGAAATAAGTCGCTTTGTTGTATGTAAGTATAGACCTGTCACCTCTGTTTTGACTCAAGTTAGCAAAATAAGTCGCTTTGGTGTACGTAAGTACAGACCTGTCACCGCTGTCTTGCTAACTTACAATAAACTCTAAGACAAACTAAGACACTCTGTTGTATGTAAATACAGAACTGTGTCCGACGTTTGCCTTTTAAAGAAAATTTGCAATACCAAAAAGTTATAATCATTGTGTGTATGCCTTGATCATAGAAGTATATCTAAGTGTGGGACACGTAAGGTAGTTTCTTAATAAATAAAAAAGGCCAAGGGAAATTCCAAAGTGTTAATGTTTAAAGGGAAAATCATACCGACAATCGACTTGGAATGTATATTACGACAAACAATCAAAGTAATAAAAAATTCCTAAGTGTGAAAGTGTAATAGTGAAAGTGCGTTTGACATCGCTATCTGATTAAACCTTCTTTGACTCTCTCGCAAAAATATTCTGTTAGTATAGGAAGTAATTTTTAAAGTACTTTTGAGTAGTTTAAGTCTTATTCTTACTTTATCTTTTTTTATTTTAGTTCATTTTATTTTATCTTATTTTATCTTATTTTATTTAATTTTATTTTAAGTAGAATAAAGGTCAAAGTTACTAGGATGCATTTTTGGTTGAAGAAACAAATATTGCGTGAAAATCTATTGCTTAGAGTGAATAGTTTTGCAAAATTGAAAAAATTCTGTTACCCGAAAAAGTTGAAAAGGTTGAATTTTATTCAAAGATTTTCATAATTTTCACTTAAATTTGAAATTCAGACAAATTCGAATTTAACTTCGAATTTGTCAGGAAGTTCCGACTTATGCTAAGTTCGAAGGTAGTTGATATAAATAGGTCAACAGTACTTCATTTAAGACATCTAACCTCGAATTTGTTTTCTCGAACTTATCCTCCGGCGATCTCGAACATACCAATTTCGAATTTCGTCCTATTCCTCGAAGTTTTGCCTTGAATTCTCGAACATACACGTATACTAGGGTATTCTGTAAGGTCTACTACTGCAAGATCTATCTAGACGCGGATCCGTGAACGAGTGCGGAATCCTCGTTGACGGTTAGACGGACAACTCTCAACTAACGGAACACGGAGACTATTAGACGCTGAACGAACGACACACGAACGATCCTACGTACTAATTCTCTCCGAAACGGCACTCACCTAGCTGATAAACTCGAGATCGCCTCTTGCTTAATTCCTCACGAATTCTGCAAAAAAGTCTCCTAATCATTCGAGTCTATCCCTAATTATAGACCCTGATTCGAGTCTGTTGTGGGCCAACCTCGAATCTGGCCCAAGGCCCATTCGAGTCTGTCCATATTGACAGTCTCGAATCTAGCCTTCTTTCGAATCTATGGTTACATTCGAATCTATCACAGATTCGAATGTCAACCCATATATACTTCGAATCTAGCCTTTTACATAAACAATTAAGTGTTGAACCTTACGTTATAACTTATGATTGAATTTATCTTTGTACTTTATGTTTGAACTTCTTGTAGTACATTACATCAAGTTCAAACATACAAACACTAATAAATATCAACCATATATAAACATATATATCACACACTTGCTAAAATCACAATGTAGGATCACTTAGACTGCTGTCGTCACACAGGATCTACCAACAGACTCCCCCTTGACGATAGCTTCTAATAATTCACACATTTGATTTAAGAACTTGGTTTATTTATTGATTCAAAACACTACCAGCATACAGACCTTTCTCGACGCATACCTTGACCACATTCTCATACTTACTAGCCTCAGTATCCATATGTGCGTCACTGGAAATTTTACAATTATACAAAATCCGCAGATCTTCTTTAGATAGGTTTACCAGGTGAAGCGGGTCATAGACTCTAAGAATAACTTTTTCTTCTAAGTCTTCCATAACCGCTTCCCCAGTTTCCGTGTCAGCATACCACCACTTCAGATTCTTCAGAATATTTTGTGGCATTGGCTTGAGAGGAACCCTCCTAAGACATCTAGCCGGCTTGTAGTGAATCCTCATCCAAGGTCGTCCAGTTAGAGGATCAATACGTGACGGATCCTCTACTCTTCTCCCGACCCTTGGATTCAAACGTTCGAACTTCCTTGATCTCCCTTCCTTTCTTATGATTCTTTCGATTACGCTTGCGTAGGGATCATTGCCAATGTTTATAAGATCTTTCCAAGCTAGCGCAGTGATTTCGATCTTTGGCAGGGAGTTGAACGCTTTTAAAGTTCGCCTCATGTACTGAAGCCCGTCTTTTCTCTTTATTATAAATAGCTGCAGATCTCTGTCAAAGAACCAGCTTAAAATTCGCTCAGACAGCTTCCCAGTACCTGGCACTTTCATTGTCTTTTTAATTGCTCCTACCTTCTCTTCAGCCCTGAACCATAGCTTTCGTTTTTCTTCATTAGTTAGCTCTCTTGCAGGTTCTTCTGTCGATGGCTGAGGATTTAATGCAACATTAACTATATCTGCATCGACAATTTTATTTCCATCAATCATGTAAGTATCAGTGATAGGATTCTGCTGCACAACTATCTCGTCAGCTTCATCATCCTCATCAGCAAGTACTTCATCATCCGACCGCCAGTCTACTATCTCCCCTGGCACAAATTCCCCTTCTTCCAGCTCTTCATCTTCATTATCAAAGCCTACATCCAGTGGATCATCTTCAAGATCCATGAGCGCTTCAATCATCTCGCTGATCTCAAAGTCTGTAGGCTGCTTAGATGAACTAGCCTCACCTCTTTCTCCTTCGCCTTGACTAGGCTCCCCCTGAACTTGTGTAACTTGAGCTGCAGGAAAATCTACAGACTCAAACTCTTTATTCGCACCGGGATCATTGCCTTCGTCATCATCCTCTCTATGCTGCACTTCCTGATCCCTGCAGGATGTCTCCCCCTGAGCCTGAAGATTTTTCATTAACTGCTCAATGAGGGAGCACATCGATCTTAACTCGGCTGCCTGGTCGCAGACAAATGTCTTTAGCTCAACATTCTCGTCTTGGATTTTTTCAACTGTCTTCTTCAATTCAGCATTTTCTTTATCTAGATTTGCATTATGTGCCTGAATTTCACCCATTGCCTGTGTTAGGCTCAGGATTTGAACATGTTGGAAATCCACTCGAGCCTTGAGTTGCATAAACCGCTGATTTTCAGCATAGGCGGTTGAGGTGGATGGAATGGACTGAATGGGAGAAGGTATGAATGGTGTTGGAATATATGGTTCATCTTGAGGTGGTGGTGGTGGTGATGGACTATTGGTTTGAGGTTCTTGATGTTGTGGAATTTCTGGTTGAGGATCAGGAGCTGAAGATGATCCTTGCATAAACCTGTGACGTTTGGCCCGTTGCCTTGTCACTAGTTGAGGAACTTCTTCTTCTTCAAAATCAGACTCTTCCAATTCCCTGTTTACGCGCCTCCTCGAACTATCCTCATTGATACATAACTTCGATTAGAACCCAATAGGACTAGATTATTCGGTTCATTAAGTCAAATGGGGTTAAAATCTTAGTTTTTAAGTTGAATATGCCCGACTTCAAACTTGTTCTTCTGGTTCGAACTTGTCAAAAAGTTCGAACTTGTTGCAATATCTATAAGTTCGAAGTCAGTCAAGTTCGAACATATATCTCGAATTTATTTAAATTCGAATGGTTTTAAATAACTTCGAATTTGTCTAAGTTCGAATGTGTTGGACTTCGAACTTATGCAAGTTCGAGGTTATGCAAATTCAAAAATAACAAAATTCATTTTACTCTTAATTACTAATTTTGTTTGATGATTTTGTATGCAGATATGGGTGATCGTGCTTTTTATAATAAGCACAATATGGTCATGGCAGTGGATCTCCAATTGACAGAGGCACAGCCTTATCGTCAGATGATTGAATTCCTGACTCAGTCTCGCGTATCCTATGCACTCACCCACAACTTACAAATTACCCTGACATATGTGCGACAATTTTGGGAGCATCTGCAAGTCGATTGCTCGGTTACACCTACAGTGCTAAGAACAAGGGTAGGCGGTCAACCAATAGTGTTTTCGGCTAACATGTTGAGGCAGATCCTACAGTTGGGCACTGAGGAACAAGAAGCAGACCCTATTGATTTTCCATTACCCATTCGGCAAGCTGCATTTTTTAGGATGGGGTATGCCCAAGATATAACAAAGGTGTCATATAATAAAAGTGGGTTGATTGGACAATGGAAATACCTAGTTCATGTTATCATGGTATGCTTCACGCCTAAGGAGCCAGGTTTTGACACTATGGTGTCTAAACTGCAATCTGCGTTGATTGTGTTGGTGTACAACAAGAAATTCAGTTTTTCTGAGATGTTTTTTGGAGTGTTTGTGCACCAGATCACAGCTCCGATCAGGGAACGATTTTTGATGTATCCCCGCTTCGCCATGATGATTATACGCCATTTCTTGCCGAATTGGCCACCACTTCCTGATCAAAGTGGCGTTGCTTTGATCGATAAACGCATTTTTGCTGACTGCCAGACCCATAACGCTAGAAGGGCTGAGCAGGTCAGGCCCCAAGTGGCACCATTGTTTGGTGCAGTCATAGATCCAGATTTTGTTGCCCGGTAGGGTGAAGATTGGACTGGTGAAGCCCCATAGCAACAGCAGCAGCAACAGCAACAGCAATAATGGCAACAAAGGCAAAGAGCACCGGCTAGAAGACCTCCGGTTGCTAGAACCGCTTCCGCCCACAGCCAGCCCCTGAAGCTGCTTGGCCATCTAGTTCGGCTCCTAAATACGACCAGAGGGAGAAAACTCTGGAGGAAATATGGGCTCAGGGAACAGCTGCGGAGCAGAATATTGCTGAACAACTGGTTCAGGACGTTTTAGAGCCTCCAGCTAATTTCCATGACATTTTTAAGGAGATCGATGAATATCAGCCCTCTGATGCTGAGTTTATGGACACAGAGGTCCAGGCTGAGGAAGAAGGAGCAAGGTAACAGACTGAGGCAGAATGTCATGTAGAGACCGCCTCCGAGTCTTATTCTGAATCAAGTTCTGAAGCTGAAGATCCGGATATCACGACTGGCAGATGGATCGAGGCTAGTTGTTAGCAGAACGTCAAGGCCGGCACTTATTGATGAAGAGACCGAAGAGTCTGAATTTGAAGAAGAGGAAGAAGTTCCTCTCGTTCCTAGGCATAGGGCGAAAAGGCATAGATTTATGCAGGGAGCTCCATCCACTTCTGCTTCTCCAACTGTGTTACCAGCTGCTCCATCATCATCAACCACATCACCATCTACATCCGCCTCCATTCCATCTATATCGACTTCATTCATAGAGAATCAGCGGTTCACAGAGTTGAATGGAAAAGTGGACTTCCAAACAGTCCAAATATTCCAACTCTCTCAAGCTGTGAAAGAGTTGCAGCAGCACAATGCTCGATTGGATCATGAGAATGCTGAGTTAAAAACAACTGTGGCTGATCAACAAGGACAAATCAAGACGATGCAGACCCTCATTAAGCAAATATTGAAAGATCTACGAGCTCAGGGGGAGAGTAGCTGCAAGGATGATCAGTTGAGGAGAGTTAGGAGAGACGATAAGGAAGGCGATGATCCAGATGCACAAAAAGAAGGTGAGCTAGCAGATCTTTCCCAAAAGACTGCTCAGCAAGCAATCATTCAGGGGAGCCTTGTCCGTCAAGTATGGGATGAGTTGCCGCTTCAAAAGATGTTGAACATGAAATGATTGAGGCGTTAATAGATCTTGATGATGAAGACGAGTTCGGATTTGATCAAGAAGATCTTGAGGAAGGGGAGTTCATTCCAGAAGAAGTGGTGGACTGGAAATCAGATGATGAAGTTATAGAAGATGAGGATGATGATGTTGATGAGGTGTTGATCTTGAAGCAGCCTATCACTGAACAATATGTAAGTAATGATCAGAATGTGATAGATACAGATGAGCTTAACTTGGCATCTATAGATGAATCAGAATCTGATCTAGCTGAAAGGGAACAATGGAAAGAAGAAATGATGAGGCTATGGTTTAGAAAGGAAGAGAAAAAGGCTGAGATTGCTGTCAAAAAGAAAATGAGATTTCCAAATCCAGGAAAGCTGTCAGGAGGTATCCTTAGCTGGTTCTTCGATAGGGAACTGCAGCTTTTTGTACTTAAAAGAAGAGACGGGCTTCAGTACCTGAGGAGAACCTTAAAAGTCTTTAATACATTGCCCAAATTTGAGGTGAAGGAATTGGCCTGGAAGGAGCTTATACGTTCAAAGATTATCAGAAGGGAGGGTAGATCTGGGAAGTTTGAAAGGATAAAGCCAAGGTCAGGCAAGAGAGTTGAAGACGAGACTAGAATAGATTCTCACACTGGTAAACCTTGGGTTACGATGGTTTACAAGCCAGTCCGATGTTTGAAGAAAGTTCCGTTGAAGTCTATGCCACAGGATGTACTTACAAACATGAAGTGGTGGTTTGTAGACAATGAAATGGCTGAAGCAGTTATGGAGGATCTAGAAGAAAAAGACAATTTTGAAAGTATACGATCCGCTGCATTTAATTAACCTATCTAAGGATGACCTGAAAAATCTTCATGATCAGCCGAGTTTCTTTCACGAAGGCTGGAGATCTGAAGGTAGGAAGTTCCAAAAAGTTGTAAGGGTTTGTATAGAGCAGGGATTATATGCTGGTAGTAGTTTGAATAGACCTAGTACTTAGAAAAAATGTATATATAGTTAGAATCTATCGTCAAGGGGGAGTATATTAGTGCATTTTGTGTGACGATAGCAGTCTAAGTATAGTTTGTAATAGTCCAATTGTTCGTAATTGCACATTAATACATGTTTGATATATGTTTGATATATGTTTTGATATTGATTGTATATATGTTTTAACTTGATTGTAATTGATGTTTTGCTTAAGTTCAAACATAAGTTCAAAGGTAAGTTCAAACATAAGTTCTAGAATAAGTTCAAAGGCCTAGATTCGAACTTAAGGGTGGACAAGGTCGTGGGCTTGGGCCTTCTCGAACTTGTCCATGCCAAGTTCGAAGTTAAGGCCTATAATTAAGAGTTAATCAGTTTTGATTAAGGATCTTTGCAGAAATTAGCATTCGGGCGATTACGAACTTGCAGAGACTTTTCAGTGTGTTCTTGGAGAGAATCACGTGTCGGGACATTCTAGTTTACGTCTATCATCGTGTGTGTCTCCGTGTTTCGTGTGTGTGATCAATCCGTTAAGCCGCTAACGAGGATTCCGCACTCGTTGGACGGTGTCGCGTCAACATCGGATCCGTAGTTAGGTGACCGTACATCTAGTTTCTTATTAAGGTTCTCTGTTATCTCTTTAAGATCATTTTTCCCCCACTCATGATATGTCTTATCATGTCCCATCTGAATCTCATTATATTTATAGTCATTGATCTGCTTTTCAAGATCCTCTATTGCTTGCATATACTCATACCTCCTCTCTTCCATCTTAGCTAGAGTTTTACACATGCTTTCATTATGATCTCTGTATTTTTTAACCATATTTTTGCATGCTTGGGAGCAGAGTTTAGCATTTACTCAGATGGTAAATCAGTGGAAGTGGCACTTGTAGATTCTGCCATAAGAGCTTGATTCTGGTACTCTTCTTCTGTCTGGTCACTCCAGTCAAAAAAAGTGTCCTCTTGTGAAACAAGAGCCAGTGAAGATTGTGCTTGACAGGTCTGTTGGGTTCTTGGCTGCTGCTGACTTTGTGATCTACACTCTCTAGCAAAGTGTCCAAGTTTGTGACACTTGAAGCACTCAACCCTTGACTTGTCAAAGGCTGGCTTGCCTTCTGATCTGGCTTGAAAGTTTGTTTTGCCAGTCCTTTTGAGAAACCTCTTAGCCCTCATTGTCAGCATGGCATTTTGCCATTTTAAATCCATCTCTTCTAGATCATCTGGATGGATTTGTTCAAGATCCTCAGGATTGAGGACAAGCAAATCTTTTCTCTAAAGCAAGCCATAGAGAATGAGCAGTATAGAACTTTTTAAACTGATGTTGATAAGCATTAGGAATAGCTATTTGTAAAATAGTGAGAGCTGTGACTTCATTCATTCTAGCCTTCCTTTCAATCTTAGTTTTAGGAGGTGTTCTTTTAGGTTTGCCTTCAGCGTCTAGTTCAGGATCAACTGCAGGAGGGTTTTCAACAGCTTCCCATAGGGAATAGTTAATAAATTGAATGTGCTATTGAATCTTGAGTTTCCACATCTCGAACTCAGTGGCTTTGAGCATAGGTACTTTAAGTCCTTGCCCAGATCCACTACTGCTGCCATCAAACTTAATTGCAAAAAAAAGTTTTTAAAACATTTAGATATTTGAAAACGAAAGTTTCTGACTTTGAAAACAAATAATCAAAATGAAACCAATAGCTCTGATACCACTTGTCACGGTCAAATCACCTAAGATTAACTAGTTTTGAATAAATCAGAGTTAAACCAATAATCTTGTTTTGAATCAAAGTCCAATTAAGAAGTTTGCGGAATAACACTTAATTGTTTTAAGAAAAACTTTCATAATAGTAATAACAGAATAAGTAAAGCAGAAAACACTATTAATATCAAAACCTTTGTATTAACAACCAAAGATTACAAGAACCTCTAATCTGTTTGATTAGACGAAGAACACAAATTGTTCTTAGGGTTTTTCAACCTTAGAGGCTTGAGAAACTTAATCAGAATACGAGTTACAATTTCAATTGCTGAGCACTGATTACACAAGAAAGACCTAGTCTATCTCTATTTATAACCTTCTGATTTGTTTCCTTGACAAACCGCGATTTCTCTTGAGTAGAATCCTTAGAAGATCTTCAAATCTTGAAATTTTTATCACTTCCTGATTTGTAGCACTTTCTGTTATCAACTTCTGAAACAGCTTGAACTTTAACTCTAGCAGCTTGAACATTTTGAACTAGCAGCTCGAGTTTCTTGAACTAGCATCTTGAACTTTGTAATTACACAGAAATACTACTAACAGTCTGTGATATCCTAACTAACAGCTTGACATACTTAGATTATTTCCCAACAATTTTGTTACTTTTATTTTCTTTAAAATTCGCTTACGTTCTATGAACACCCATCCTAAATAAAAAAATAGACTAATGCATGATATATAGTACATATACCTCAAAATATGGGACACTAAAAGCTTTTATCTCAACATATATTGAATCATATATATTCGAAACATCAACTTTTATATTACATGACACCAAATGTGCAGCGGATTACTCGACCCAAACTATGCTAACTAGCAAGCCACAATCTAAGCTCGTCTATGGCATAACATCGTCAATCAAACTCAAGCTACAACATTTAAATGGGACCTTTAGGTCTTTTCTCTTATCATCACTTCCTGAATATATAAATCCTCCAATGGGGTAAGCCTACGACCTAAGGAGTAACAAGATGATAACATAAAAGTACATATGTGTGGTAAATGAGAATACACGTAAAGCAAGGGAACAACAC
This sequence comes from Centrapalus pauciflorus, assembly GCA_020465985.1. Taxonomy (NCBI): domain Eukaryota; kingdom Viridiplantae; phylum Streptophyta; class Magnoliopsida; order Asterales; family Asteraceae; genus Centrapalus; species Centrapalus pauciflorus. The sequence continues at coordinate 1,532,088 of JAANYP010008403.1, forward strand.
CACCGAGACTCGTAGATAGGGGAATGACACCCTGTTAGATATTTAATTTCAATCTCGTGGTTTCATTTTGTAATAGTTAGTGCTAAATTTATTTCCATGTATTTCCATTTATTTATTTGTAATTTTTTCTATTTATTAGAAAGTTGAGGGGTATGTTATGTAAACCCCTCAAACTATCCTAGGTATTTAAATGAAACCCACGCCTAGGGTTTCACAACTTTTGTCATTATTCTCATATTGAATATTATATTGAAAGAGGCGGCTGTATTTTCTCTCTGACATTCTTGACAGTGAATGAGTAATTATTCTCTTTGTCTTTTGCTTGAATCATCATTTTATGTTTAATGAGTGCTTGAATATTGGTTGGGACCATTACAACACACCCCAACAAGTTTTTGTATTGGGAGGACGACACTCCAGATCGTATAATTAAAAAGGAAACAACACTCCCTATATCATCTGATGTCATGTAGACAAGGCATGTAAAACAAACAAGAATATCTGAAAACATATAATAAAAACATAGGATTGTCAAGTAAATTCTTATGCTAATCAAGTAATGTGCATATGATCAATTATGTAATAAAAAATTATTACTCACATTGACTGCAACCTGAAATGCTCCAAAGGTAGTTACCAAACCAATCACTAAGATATATACTGAGATAGCCAATCATCCACAAGAGTCTACTGTGATCGTGATATCGATATACAATGTTTAACTATTAATATTTGGCTATGCGTTCTATTAATTGTATTGAATTACACCAAGTGTGTTATCCAATTATTATAAGTCTCAATTGTGCCTTATGTAACGTTTTAAAGGTTTATTACTTGATTTATATAACTATGAAAGTTACCACCTTGACGAACACAAAAAACAAAGTTAAATGCCAAACTTATGCATTTGGTGACAAGAATAGCGCTAGCTCTGGCCCAACGTTGGACTGGTGTTGGCCACTCAACTTTAGCCCCACATCAATAGCCAACTTACACTTCCAAAGTCAAAGGTCAAATGGTCGCTGGTCAGCAATGAGTAAGTGCCCAATATCATTTTCAACCTCAAACCAACGTTGACTTGTTCAGCTCTAACCAAACATGGAGCGAGCGCTGCGTAGTGCCACTTATCAGGCAGAAAGTTGAGTTTCGAGTTTTTGACCCATTTTTCACATATTTAAGCCTCTAACTTGATTTTGACACTTTAAAATGATAAATAGAGGTTATTAGAACATTTCTAAACATTTTTTACACCATTTGTAACATCAAACACTATCCAAAATCATCACTTTTGGCAATAACTTCTCGCTTATTGCTCAAGAACATCAATTTTCATAAACTATGTAATTCTCAACTAAATGAGCTCAAAATTTATATTTAACTCTTGGATAACATAAACATGATTCTAAACTCATTTTTAATTATTCTTTTTTTACATTTTGGTTATTTATTTCTAAAATCCATTAAATTCACATAATAATTCGTCAATGACATTTTTAATCTTTTTTCTTGAAAGATATGGTTTAGGAAATTTATTTCTAGATTCTAGACGATATTATGATTATTCTTTCGACCCTATAACAACCCTTTAACATTCATGACAGATTTTAGAGATTATTACCTCAAATCGGAAGAAACCTTTAATGTAGACGTTGGTGGCCATTCATAAGTTCTCCTCCACCACCACCTTCAAACCAAAGACATTCTACTTTCAATATTTTTAATTTTGAATTCCATAGAAGGGATGGATCATTATATAGATCAGAAGCAATCATGATGTTTGCTTTAGAAAAAGTAAGGAAAGAGGTGTTGATTGGATATTATATTAAAAAAGAAGAGTGGAGTGGGGGACAAGATGAGAGAGAGGAGATGGCTGGCCATACTTGGTCAACACCTTGAAATAGCAATATTATTCATAATCTACCAAGTATTTTCATTTGGTGTATGGTACACTAAAAGTGAATTTTTTGACTTTATAGTCATTTACACAATTTTTCAGCCTCTTTTCAAATACGATATTGACATCTCATGATTTGAATTTTATAGAAACCTCTCTTTTATTGGCTAATTTAAATTTCGGGTTTTAGACATTTACCAGATTTTACTTTACTGGTGTTACATTCTATATTTCATATCTTTATATTTTGTCTATGTCACCAATATGAGTTAAAATTAATACTAATAAGTAACAACTGGCTATTATCCATCCATATGAAATTGTGAATAAAACTTGATAATATTAGTAATTGAGTTACTTATATAGATATCGATAAAAAAATTAAAAAATTGATTTTAGTTTATATTTAAGTATTTAATGCTAAATATCTCTAAAGAACTAAGTGGCCTATAAAATTTTCTTAACCATGATTTAACTGTGAATTCATGATCTAGGAGAATTATTAACATAAGAAAACACATCTTACTTTTATTGAATATTTACTCTCAATTACACCTTACAAAACACACACATAATATCTAAAATATGACCTATGTACAAGATCAGCCCTTGCACTTTCATAATAATGTTTTCACCTCTATAATTTTGTACCTAACAATCTCCCCCTTAGAGATGAAAATTGTTTTACAATTGAAGTATATTGCAAGGACTTTACAATATACAAACAGGCAATTAAAAACTAAACTTCTTCAAGTTTTTAGAAACAATCTTCAGAACTTGATCTTTTATTCTTCTCTCTTTTCTACTATCTATTTTTATCTCCGAGTCTTCAAATAACATCTCTTCTTTAGTGTCTCTCTGATCTTCATATCTATTTTCCTCTAATCTTCTCTTTTCTCTTTTCAGAAACCAATACTCTCCCACTTAAATCAGGAACTGGATACAATTCTCCACCTTGATCAATCAATATCACATATCATCTTTCATCTATAACTATTTTGCAGTTGTCACAATTGTCTTCAAACTATTCAACAGTTGTCTCTGAAGTTCAACTTTTCTCCCCCTCATGATGATCATTAGAGTTATGAACAGCATGAAAAATCTTTAGAGACAGAGATGTAGTGAAATTACAAGTGCAGGCATGAATACTTTGAGAAACATTACAAATAAAATAATTTTCTCGCTCAAAAATTCAACAAAAATTACTACTCAAACATGTTAAAAAGTTTCTTTCCCCCTCAAGATGATATTCTATCTTTAAAATATTTTCTCTCCCCTATTATAAACACATTTATATTTTCTCTCCCCAATTATAAACAAATTTATCACTCTCCATCAAATGATATTTTCTCATCATAGAAACAAACGAAGTCAAAGCTTTTCAACTTGACTTAAGAAAAATGAAACAAATTCATTTGTAAGTAACCGAGTCCAGGTCCACATAGGATTCCTGTTTACACAATAGACATAATCTATGCGACTTACTTTTAGCGATGCCGTGATGTTCACACTGGTAGGATTTCCAAATAGTCATTGTGAAATCATTTATCATGAAATAATCACTCTTATTTGTTCCTGCTTAGTCATTTTGGACTAGCAGTTTATAGTCATGCAGACTATCAGACTGATGAGAGTACATTATTATGTGTTTTTAATAGTCTTTAAGACCTATATATGCAGTTTTACTTCATAACTGTCGTACTTTTACATCAGATTTGTGTTTTAGGGTCAGGAAGTTAATTGGAAGAAGCTCGGAAAAATTCAGATCGAAATGTGCAGGTGGGGGCGCAGCCCTACGCCACCCTACGCTGCCAAAATAGAAAGATTGAGAGTTGTAGAGTAGTTCCGGCGTAGCCCTAGACGTACCCCCAACACAGGGCCAGACGTAGGCCTGCTCCCAGGTCTGCGCCCATGCGGCGTGAAAACCCTACGGCCGCTGTTCTACGTCCAAAACCCTAAACCACTCGTCCTCTATAAATAAAGGTCGACTGTGGCCATTTTCAGAAGTTCTGAAATATTGAAAACACTGGTGAAGCACTGCTGCAATCGAGTCATGGATCAAGCACGAAGAAGTGAAGTGCCAATCATTCGTCTCCTAGAAGCCTAAAGATGATTCTCACAATCATTTCCGATGAAGAACACAAGATGGAGGGCTAAACACTTCATAGCCGTTTGCGGAGGATCTACGACTAATTTTTATTTAATTGAATGTTATTATTTGTATTGATGTGCTTTGTGAATATTGAATACTTTTCGTAATGCAAATGATGTACTTTTGATTATTGTTAAGATTGAATGGTTTAATTGGTAAAAGCAAGATAGTTCATAGTGGTATTATTATTTTTGTCGAGTCTATAGTTTAGGGATTAAGACAAGTAATTAATAGTGCATGCGCTATGTCGAGAGTTATTGATTAAAAGATTCATGATTACTATAATTGAGTAATTAGTTATGTCTCTGTGACCGTTGCATGATGTTCAATTAAGTAATAACTTATGTCGTAGTGAATTTGTAAATGGTTATCTTTAACTTAATTTGTTATTTAATCATAGTTTGATTTGCCATTGTTATAGTACTAATTTAGTTTCAATCACCGTTCCAAACAATCAATCAATTTCGTATTTAATCGCTTTTCTAATTCATAAAGAAACTAGCAATTTAACCCTAATAAACCTACATGCTCCTTGTGGATTCAGCCCTTACTTCCCTACAAGTAGGTAGTTTGGACTATTTCTACGGGCCACAACGACGGCTCATCACAGACCCGATGTGTCCTAAAAGTGTATATAATCGGCTCTAGACACAACATACAAATGAAGTCGGGGACAAGAGCAAATGTCTTCCTTGTTTCAATATCAATAATATCCAAAATATATATCGATAGAAATGTGCAATATCTCCGTGACTATTGAAACAGAAATCTTTTGAGAGATAATTGAGTAGTTAGTGGGGTTAAGTGCATGCATCACTGGGTCCATGACATCTTTTTTAATTTCAAGTCGCCTAGGGCTTGGTAGATTATGTGGGTTACCCAGCCGACACAGTGTATGTAGGATTATCTTTTCTTCAAATCCTTTCTCGGCTCTCATCATTTTTCAACTTCGCTCTCTCCAGCTCACTTTTTAGAAATAAATTCAGTTAGCTTCATAGTGAAAGCATGAACTGATGCACCACCATCTCCTTTCAATATACCCCTCTCATTTATATTTTACCTCAATTCGACCCTGTCAGTATCCTGTGATAACTGACACTTCTCAACTAATAGACCTAAAGACCGTCACTCACACAAACTGCAGATGGTTTGCTACATGGGTAGGTCTTCCGGCTCTGGATAGACCAAGTAACTTGACTTACACAAAATGCTATCAAAACTTAGACTGCTATCGTCACACAGGATGTACTAACAGACTCCCCCTTGACGATAGCTTCTAACTATTTACATTTTGACTAAGTACTTGGACCATATAGACTACTTCCTGCGTATAGGACTATATCTATACATATTCTCACTATCTTCTAGAACTTCCTGGCTTCAGATCTCCATCCTTCGTGAAAGAAGATAGGCTGATCATGTAGCTTCTTCAGGTCGTCCTTTGATAGATTTATTAAGTGTAATGGATCATATACTCTCAAAATCGTCTTCTCTTCTTGATCCTCCATTGCGGCTTCTGCTGTTTCGTTGTCTATGTATCACCACTTCATGTTTGCAAGAACATCCTGTGGCATAGACTTCAACGGAACTTTCTTCAAGCATCGGACTGGCTTGTACACCATCATAGCCCACGGTTTTCCCGTATGAGGATCTATTCTCGACTCGTCCTCGACTCTCTTGCCTGACCTCGGCTTGAGCCTTTCAAACTTTCCGGATCTACCCTCTCTTCTTATAATCTTAGCGATCACTTCAGCATAGGGGTCATCTCCAATGTTTATCAACTCCTTCCAAGCTAACTCTTTCACTTCAACTTAGGCAGTGTGTTGAATACTTTCAGTGTTCGCCTCAAGTATTGAAGTCCATCTCTTCTTTTTAGTATAAATAACTGCAATTCTCTGTCGAAGAACCAGCTAAGTATTCCACCTGAGAGATTTTCTGAGCCTGGTACTCTCATTCTCCTCTTCATCTTAGGCTATGTCTTCTTTTCTTCCTTCCGGAACCATAAATTCAACAATTCAGCCCTAGATGGCTCTTTCTCAGCTTCTTCAAGTTCAGAATCTTCTACCGAGGCTAGTTTGATCTCATCAATATCAATCACATTGTGATTGTCTTGGACATATAGCTCAGTGATAGGCTGTGAGTTGACAATCACTTCATCGACATTATCGTCTTCATCTTCTATCACTTCATTATCTGATCTCCAATCAACTATGTCCTCCGGCACGAACACTCCTTCCTCCAACTCTTCAATCTCATCCTCAAAATCAAACTCTATCACTTCTTCCTCAATATCCATCAGAGCGTCTGTCATCTCGCTCTCAAAAGTCTTTGAGGAACTAGGCTCACCTCCTTCAGCTCCTGACTAACTCGGCTCCCCCTGAACTTCAGCGTGCTGAGCAGAAGAAAATCTACTGGCTCACTATCCTTTTGTGCATTGGGATCATTACCGTCTTCATCTTCCCTTCTCAACTCTTCAGTATCTCTGCAACTGGTCTCCCCCTGAGCCTTTAGATTTTTCATTAATTGCTCGATGAGGGACCTCATAGTTTTGAGCTCTGCAGCCTGATCGGCGACGAATGCCTTCAATTCAAGATTTTCTTTATTGATGTTTGCGTTATGCGCTTGAAGCTCGCCGACAGCTTTAGTAAGTTAGAAGATTTGGACTTGCTGGAAATCCACTTTGCTTCGGAGCTCTGGAAACCTTTGGTTGTCTGTGAAGGTGGATGAAGTGGATGGAATTGATGTAATAGGAGACGGAGTGATTGGTGGTGGAATTGATGGTTGAACTGATGGCTGAGCGGATGGTTGAACGGTTGGAATTTCAGGCTCTGAAACGGAAGCAGACGAAGCTCCCTGCATAAACCTATGCATTTTGGCCCTTTGACTAGGCACCAAAGGAGTAGTATCTTCAATCTCAAAATCAGAGTCATCTTCATCAGAATCTCTAGATGCTCTCTTTTCTGCTTCTCGATTAATAACCACAATTCTGGATCCATATCTGCCTATTTGGACAGTCGGATCTTTCGTTTCTTCTGCTGGTGCCTCAACCTCGATCTCCTCAACTTCCTCTGATGACGAATCAGAGGTGGCAACTGCCTGACCCTCTACCTCTGGCTGATAATCATTAATTTCTCGCATAAGGTCATCAAAACTAGCTGGAGGCTCCAGAATATTACCAATAAGCTTAGTAGTAATCTCTTCTTGGGCTTGAGTCCCCTGAGCCCAAATTTCTTCCAGAGTTTCTACTCTTGAATCTATTTCGGGGGCTACTCCGGATGGACCCGCAGCATCCAATGAAGGACCTGCTTCCACCGACTCATGCGCCCTGCTTGTTGAAGGCCTTGAAGCCTGAGTCTGTCTTACTTGAGCTCTCTGCCTCCTTCTTGGTTGTCATGGTGGCCTTTGTTGTTGTTGTTGCGGCTGCTGTGGCTGAACTTGTACTTCCCCAGCCCAATTCGCACCTTCGGGGGCTTCAAAATCTGGATTTATTACAGCACCAAAAAGTGGTGCATCCAGTGGTCTAACTACTTCACCCCTACGGGCATTGTGCGCTTGACAATCAGCAAAAATTCGCTTATCTATTACCGCGACACTCTGAATTTCTGGCAACTGCGGCAGGTTGGGCAAAAATGTCTGATCAGCATCATAATAAACCTCGGATACATCAGAAACCTTTCTCTTGTTGGACCTGTTATTTGGTGAACAAACTCCGCAAAGAACGTCTCAGAGTAACTGAACCTTTTGTTGTAAACCAATGCTATCATCACCGATTGCATCTTCGACACGATATAGTCAAATCCGGCCTTCTTTGGAGCAAAGCACACCATAAAGACATGTGCAAGATACCTCCATTGCCCTATTAGACCACTCTTCAGTAAGATGCCTTAGCTACATCAAGGCCATACCTCATCCTCAAAAATGTTGCTTGCCTTACTTCCAAAGGGAAGTCAATAGGCCCAGCTTCCTGCTCGACGGATCCCAGCTGCAAAACCCTACGCAACATATCGGCAGAGAATACAAGAGGCTGCCCGGCGATCCTTGTCCTCAACACAGTCGGAGTCACTGTGCAATCAACTTGCAGATGATCCCAAAATTGTCTGACATAGGGCAGCACGATCTGCACATTGTGAGAAAGGGCATACGACACCCTTGAATTAGCCAAAAAGTCCACCATCTGGCGAAATGCCTGAGCTTCAGGAAGCTCACGATCGGGTGACACGGCCATATTATGCTTTTGAATAAAAGCTCTAACCCCCATATCTGCACATTAAAGTATAAACTATATTAGAAGGGACAAAATAAAAATGAAACTTGTTTAAATTCAAATTTGTTTTATTTTGAACTTATGTAAGTTCAAAGTCCAACACATATGAATGTCTACAAGTTTGACGTAAAAATTATTCAAACATTTCGATTTTAATAGCAAACTCGAATGGCATGTTCGAATTTAACCTTAATTCGAGTTTAATGACATGTTCGAATTTAGGGACAAATTCGAAGCATATGAACAAACTCAAATGTCGGCACTTTCAAAACAAAGGTCCAAGATTTAAACCATTTTAGACTTAGAAAATCACATTCACTAGTCCTAATAGTTTCTAGTTGAAGATATTTGCCACTTATTTGAAGTTTCACCGGTTAAACTTTGTGATTTTGAATCACAAAGTTCAAAACCCTTAAAACCTCAAATTTAGTCGATTTTGGCTCAAATTGAATCTAAAACTTCCTAAATCTTGTATAATAGTGATGTTTATACCTAGATTCGGTTATATACTCGAACACGACAGACACAACTTCGATGAATAGGTGGAAAACTCGAATACGATAAACTCGAACGCACAAACTCGAAAACGCACTAGATAAACTCGAAGGGTTAAACTCGAATGTAGGTGAACAATGAATGTTCACTGTTGACCTATATATACTAACCACCTTCGAACTTGTGTTAAATTCGAAGTTACTGACATTTTCGAATGTAAATTCGAATTTGTCTTAAGTTCGAATTTCACTGAAAATTTTGACAATCTTTGAATAAAATTCAACTCTTTCAACTTTTCCAACTTTTTCGTGTAACGGAAACAAACTATGCACAATTTATTTACTCTAAGCACAAGATTTTCACGCAATGTTTATTTATTCAACTAAGAATGCATCCTCTGTAATTTTGACCTTTTTCCTAAATAAAATAAAATAAAATAAAATAAAATAAAATAAAATATAGGAAAATAAAATAAAGTAAAATAAAATAAATTTTTGAACAAAATTTAAAACTTAAACTAATCTACAATATTTTTAAAATTTACATCCTATACTTAACACTAACAGAATATTTTTGACGAGAATGTCAAAGAAAGGTTCAATCAGACAGCGGTGACAAATACGCACTTTCGGTATCTTACTTTCACACTTAGGAATTTTTTGATTCCTTTGATTGTTTGTCGTGACATACATTTCTAGACGATTGTTGGTATTATTTTCCCTTTAAACATGTTACACTTTGGAATATCCCTTGGCCTTTTTATTTATCAAGAAATTACCTTACGTGACTCATACTTAGATATACTTTTATGATCAAGGCATACACACAATGATTATAACTTTTCGGTATTGCAAACTTTCTTTAAAAGGCAAACGTCGGACACAGTTCTGTATTTACATACAACAGAGTGTCTTAGTTTGTCTTAAAGTTTATTTTAAAGCTAGCAAGACAGCGGTGACAGGTCTGTACCGACGTACAACAAAGCGACTTATCTTGCTAACTCGAGTCAAACCAGAGGCAACCGGTATGTACTTACGTACAACAGAGTTACTTGTTTTGACTCTCAACTCAGTATCATGATTTTTCTATTCTTTTCATTTCTTTAAGATGTATTAGATGTTGCTATACATCCCCAGAAAGTTTGCATACCTCATTTAGAATCAATGTCTGTATGTCTCTAACATAAAAATTAAGACCGTTGGTCATACGTCTAAGTTAGTGACACGTCTGACTTTTTCTTGAATATTTTATTAGCCTTGAGACTCCCTTTATGTATTATGCCTACCAACATATCAAACTAGATAATGTATAACACTTAGAATTTAAGGTGCATTATGTGTGAAAGCTTAACACTTAGAGATTGTAAAGACTGTGCTAATTTTCGTCACTTTGAACCTTTGTATCTAAGACGTACTCATTTTCTGATATTCTCTTTTTTTTGAATTTTTTATGGTTTTCTCTCTTTTTTCTTTTGTTTTTCATAAATAAGAGTAAGAAAATAAAATAACCTACTAACTTACTATATAAAAAAATTCTCCTAAGCTACTAAGCTTACTATAAAAAGAAAGAAACTCTACTGCTATAAAAGAAAATAAACTCTACTAAGGTCAATTTACTCTGGATTACGCATTCCGTTTAGTTGAACTAAATACTCAAAACGTGACTTATCAAAAGCTTTGGTAAATAAATCAGCATTATTATCATCCGTTGCAACTTTTACCAGCTTAATTAAGTTCTTTTCAGCACAATCACGAATAAAGTGGTGTCTTATGTCTATGTGCTTGGTTTTACTGTGTTTAACTGGATTATTTGTTATTGCAATAGTTGACTGGTTATCTATCCTAATAGGAGTATGAGTATAAGTCAAACCGTAATCTCGCAATTGTTTTTGTATCCACAGAACCTGTGAACAGCAACTACCCGCAGCAACATATTCGGCCTCGCACGTTGACACGGCTACCGAAGTCTGATTCTTGCATTGCCAGGAAACGAGCGTCCCTCCAAGGAACTGACAACCTCCAGTTGTTGACTTGCGAGTCAAGCTGCATCCTCCGTAGTCTGAATCCGTGAACGCCTCCAATTCCAGATCACCCTCCGCGTGATACCAAAGTCCCAGCTTCGGTTTCGACTTGAGGTATCTCAGAATCCGCTTCACAGCTTTCATGTGCATCTCTTTTGGATTAGCTTGAAACCTAGCACAAATACACACAACAAACATTATATCAGGTCTAGAAACAGTTAAATACATGAGTGACCCAATCATGGCCCGATATAACGCCGGATCCACATCGGTATGACTTTCTGTACCCGGTCCGAGATTATGATTCACTTGAATCGGCGTGCTGAAGTGAGCTGTCAGCTTGGTTCCTTCCATCCCGAAGCGCTCTAAGATGTCGTAGACATACTTCGTCTGATGAATAAACATGCCCTCCTTCCTCTGTTCGAGTTGCAAACCCAGAAAGAAGTTTAACTCACCCATCGCACTCATCTCAAACATAGACTTCATCACCTTTTCAAAATCTGTGCACATCTGCTCGTCTGATGACCCGAAAATGATATCATCGACGTACACTTGTACCAAGATGAAACGTTCACCCTTTCTTTTCACGAACAGCGTACTATCTATTCTCCCTCTTTCAAACCCGTTGTCTAAAATATGATTAGATAGAGTCTCGTACCACGCCCTCGGTGCTTGATGTAAACCATACAAAGCCTTATCTAATTGATACACTCTGTCTGGATATTTCTGATCTGTAAACCCAGGCGGTTGTTCCACATACACCAGTTCCTTCACTTTCCCATAAAGAAACGCGCTCTTTACGTCGAGTTGATAAACTTTGAAACCTTTGAAGGAAGCAAAAGCCAGAAACAAACGAATTGCTTCAAGCCTTGCCACTGGCGCGAACACTTCATTGTAATCGATTCCTTCCTCTTGGTTGAAACCCTTTACCACAAGTCTTGCTTTGTTGCGAGTGACTATACCCCGATCATCTCTCTTGCACTTAAAAACCCATTTGGTTCCTATTGCAACTTCTCCTCGAGGTAACAGAACTAACTCCCACACTTCTAGTTTCCAAAACTGTGACAGTTCTTCCTACATCGCTTCAACCCAAGCGTTGTCTTTTGGTGCCATTTGCACATTTTTTGGCTCTACTTGCGAGATGAAACATGAGTAGAGGCAAGTATGAAAGGCCTCGGAGTCATTGATCATCGACAACAACACTGTGTTGTTATTCAAACTACTCCTTGTCCTCACACCAGCATTAGGATTTCCTATGATACTCTCAATAGGATGATTCTTGTTAATCCTAGATGTTTCGATCTCGTCAACTCTAAAATTATCTCCCAAATTTGATCCTATCTCTCCTAACGGGGGAACGACTTCAGACTCCACATTTTCTTCCTCATAGACACTGTCTTCAGAGTTAGAACTTGTTGTCTGATTTTCGTTTGTAGGCATTTCAGAATCATTTTCTGTGTGAGATCTATCTTTAGTTGTTGTAGGCTCGGAAGTTGATGGAAAGGTGGTCCTCGGAAAACTTTGACCCTCGTCATTCAAATTTAATGACGACAAGTCCTGTTCGATTGTACCTGCATTTCCATCCAAAGGAATGTTAAATGATTCAAACAATTTGTCAAAATCAAAAATCCATTCCGGACCAGTTTGGGGTTCATGTGTATAACTTGTAACTTCAATATTATACACAATCTCTACTGTACCATTTGATTTCTTAAAAACCCGTTTGTTTGAGTTCGGCACATAACCTAGGAAATATCATTCATTAGCCTTTTCACCAAACTTAGGTTGATGTTTTGTTTTCATTAACGTACATGGTACCCCCAAATGGTTTGAAGCCAGTTAAATTTGGTGGCCTTTTATTCAAAACGTCATAACAGGTTTTGTTCAATGATTTGACGGTAAGGACCTAGTTTAAAACATGGCACGCGGTATTCACTGCCTCCCCCCAAAACATGGTAGGAAGCTTTGAATCCGAAAGCATGGTCCTTGCTGCCTCAATCAAAGTCTTGTTTTTCCATTCTGCCACCCCATTTTGTTGTGGCTCATAAGGTGCACTAAATTGATGCACTATGCCCTTTGATAGGCAATATACACCAATAACCGTGTTTTTGAATTCTGTTCCGTTATCACTTCTGATACGCTTAACCCTCGTTCCGTAAGAGTTTTCCACTTGGTCTAAGAACCCGATGAGCTTGGCAGCCGTCTCGTCCTTTGTACCTAAAAAGAAAACCCAAGAAAAACGTGAGTAATCGTCAGTAATAACCAAACAATACCAACTACCACCTATACTCCTTTTGTTGATTGGTCCGAAGAGGTCCATATGCAACAAATCGAACGTGGCAGCGATTGAGTTCTGAGTCTTGGACTTGTGTGCCTTCTTGTGTTGTTTTCCTTTCTTGCATGGTAGACACTTGTCCTCGAACTGAAAACTCTTCATGGGAACACCTTACACCAAACCATTTTTAGTAATGTAATTCATCTTTCTTAGGTGCAAGTGTGCCATGCGTCTGTGCCATAAAACCGATTCAGTCTCTGAAGCTTTTGATAGTAGACAAATTGGTCCCATCGAAGATTCCGGCTTGTTCATGTCGAGCATGTACAGGTCGTTCTTCCTTGGAGCCCTCATCAGTATCCATTCTTCAGGTACTTTGAATCCAGGTGTCAGCACTAACGCCTCAGTATCAGTGAAAAGTACTGAGTTCTTCTTATCACATATTTGAGATACACTAATGAGATTGTGAACCAGTTTATCAACGTGATAAACTTGATCCAATTTGATAGTCCCATTAGTGACCACTCCAGTACCGGTGATATTTCCTCCTTTATTTCCAGTGAATGATACAAAGCCCCGATTCCCTCCCTTGAAGTCTGCAAGTAGACTTCTTTCCCCTGTCATGTGTCTGGAGCAACCACTGTCAACGAACCACTTGTTGTTTGGACCTGTAGTTATCTCCTGCACATGAAAGAAAATAGGTTAGTTATCACTGGGAACCCAAGCCATAACTGACTTGGTAATACCATTCTCGTCCACATACTTGAACTCTTTCAAATACCCATCTCTCCGTTCAGGTGGCTTGGGTTTTTGATTTAGAGCCTGTTGTGGAGCAGAGTGATTTAAGTTCACTCTCGGCCTTTGTGTAGGCATTTGCTGTGGAGCTCTTGAATAATTTCTATTATAAGGCATTTCGGATTGATATCCCTAAGCTCTACCTGGTGTTTGATGCCTTAAAGGAGTGTGTGACCTGACCGGAGTGTAAGCTCTGCTAGGTGTAGTACTCCTATAATTCTGTTGCGGTCCTGACCTAGATTGATTAATGACTCTATTTGGTGAATTAGTCCTAATCACTTCTTTGGGTCGACCTAACACAGGTGTTTGTTTCACAGCAGATTTTGGTGTGGCTTGCACAGTTTTCTCGGTGATCTGAGAACTACTAGTGCTTGCAACACTTGGAGAAGGCTTAAGTTGTTCCGGCTTTCCAGTTTTAGGTGTAGAATCTACTTTCCTATGTGCACAACTAGAAGCAACATGCCCCCTTTCGTGACATCTAAAGCAAGACATTTTGTCAATCGACTTTTTATGTGTGCCCTTTGACTTAGGTGTCTCACTAGTGTCTGGTTCTTTCGTCTCAACTATAGTGACTGGTTCCTCCTCCTGATCATTAAAGTCAATTTTGTGTTGTCCTACAGGCTTATCACTAGAGGATGGCACAAATTTGACCTTCTTAATCTTGACATTATGACTAGTCACCTTAGTTTTTGTTTCCTTAACTGTTTCAGACACAGGTTCAGGTATTTCCTCTGATTCAACTGATTTTTCAGTTTTCTCCTGAGGTTGAGGTACATAATTATCATTGAAAGGTGGAGGACTCTCATGATACCCTAGACCTACAGGCTTCTTAGACTGACGCTGTCATCTAAGATCTTCCCTAGGTTGAGTGATGAGTTCCTAAACTTTTCAAGTTTACTGTTTACCTCAACTACCTTTACCTTAGATTCTGCTAGCTCTACTTCTTTGGCTTTAAGCTCTTTTGTCAATGCCTCAACATGTTCATACATCAGTTCTAATCTAACACACTATTCGCTCAGTTTGTCTTTTAGAACTATGACATCTTGTGCATCTGCCTTAAGCTTATTTCTAAGGTCTTCCTTGATATCTAACAAGCTAGCGTTGTCTGATTTTAAGGATTCATTCTGAGCAGATATAGTTTGATGTGATTCAAGTACTAAATTTAACCTATCGTTAGACGTAGCACACAAAACACATAAATCATGGAAAAGAGAAAAGTGCAGAGTTACCTTGGCATGATCTGATTCCACATTGGCCATCTGTGCGGCGAACTCCAGAGTCGTCTGATCTTCTGAGTTTTCTACCCACATCGAATTGCTTTCATTCTGATTGTTGTCCCCTGTCTTTTCCTCTGCTCCATCACTTCCAGTCTCGGTCACTTCAGCCATAAAGGCTCTAGTATTCGACTCTGGATGTGTACTCCAGTCATAAGTTCCATCAAGCTGTCTGTCTGATGTGACGTTGGATAACAGACCAGCTATATTCGCCTGACTGGTTGAACTACCCGGCAGATATCTCCCTTGAGATTGATTCTGATACTGTTTCAGGTAGTTTTCTACTTTCGGTCTCTGACACTCTCTAGCGAAGTGTCCTAACCCTTGGCAGTTGTAACACTTAACCTTGGATTTATCAAACTCAATCTTATTGTTACTGACGTTAAGATTTCCGCCCGTCCTCTTGATGAACCTTTTAACTCTCTGAGTTACCATGGCCAGTTGCCATTGCAGATCCATCTCTTCTAGATCATCAGGATCTACCTTATCGTAATCCTCATCCCAAAGCGCAGGATCGTTGATTTTGCCTTGAACGCAATTGCCGTAGGCGGCCACAAATGAAGCCAACAGATTCAGATGGTCTTCAGCTGATTTTGCGCTCATAGGCATCTTTGAATACCCTTGAGATGTAGATGTAGATGTAGCCTGAGTCTGCTTTTCTTCTGGTCTAGTAAACCCTAAGAAAGCCCTAGTCACTGAGTCTTCTGATTCAACCGGTGTCGATGTCTCTCCGAGAAGAATGTTGTAGCCGTCTTCACATCTGTTGCCCCTGAAGATTTGGACTTCCCAAAGTACATGTCCGGATCCTGTACTTGTTCATAATCCCTTTCCTTCTTAAGTAATTCAAAGTGATAGGCCCTCAGCGTTCCTATTACACTGTCTAGAGTAAGAGTATAGAACTTGTCTTCATCATGCTTTATCAGTGCCACATACATTTCCCATTTGGCAGGTAAAGCATCCAGAATTTTTACGATCTTCTCCGTCTCACTATACTCCACATCGTGGCTGTCTAACTCAGTTAGCAAATGATAGAATATTGTAATAGTCTCATCCAGCTTTTCGTTCTTCAAGGCTTTGAAGATCGCGAACTGCTGCTTGAGCATTTCCATTCTATTCTTCCTGACCCTCGGGTTACCTTCTCACCGTTTCTCCAAAGAATCCCACAGCTCTTTTGCTGTTTTCTGATTGCGGAAAGTGTGCAAGATCTCCTGAGGTAATGTCATTCTAATGATAGTGAATGCCCGGTTCTCGGCTTCATAAAGCTTTTTATCATCGTCCTTCATATTTAAATATGGCACGATCTTTTGTCGTCCTTCAATCTCAGCCATTGGTGGAATGTATCCCTCGTCTATACAAATCCACATCCGCATATCATTAAACCTCGCGAAGTCGGTGAACCTATCCTTCCACCAATAGTAATCCTCCAATTTCATCAGCTTAGGTGGAGAATTCGCTTTTCCGACCTCGTGATCCATCTCAATGAACCTCTGTAGACTTATCATTGTTTCAAAAAAAATTTGAATTCAAACTTAATTAATTTAATTCGAAATTAATTTAAATTAACTCTTTCGAATTTGAATAAATTTGAATTTAATTAATTTTAAACTGGTTTGGAATTAAATTCGAAATTCAGTTTGAAGTCCAACTAAGTTCGAAATTATAGACAAACTCGAAGGTTCAACTAAATTCGAAATTCCTAATTCGATTTTAGAGTAAAATCGAAAGCCAAGCAAATTCGAATCGGCCAAACTCGAATCAAACCCTAAGGAACCTCGAAAGGAGCGTATTTTCTGACAAACTCGAGAATTGAGTAAACCCTAACACCCCCTTAATAAACTCAAGTGCCGCAAGTTCGAAAAATGGCTAATACTTCGATTTTTTCAAGTTTTCAGATTAAACCAATATTTTTACGAGTAAAATATTGATTTCGATCAAAAACTTGAACTAATACAAAGTATTTTCCGATATCTTACTTGATAAACTCGAAAAACCTCCAAAAACGTGATTTTAACCGTCCAAAACGTCAAGAAACCTAGGATGTTGCTTATGAACACGAAGAACACCAAGAACACCCAAAGGCTCTGATACCACTTGAAAGGTCTTGACTCTACGGATCTATATCGACGCGACACCTTCCAACGAGTGCGGAATCCTCGTTAGCGGCTTGACGGTAAGATCACACACACGGAAACACGGAGACTGCCACGGTGATAGACGAACGACTTCGAACGCCCCTACACGATGATTCTCTCTTAAACAACTCTATGATAACTTGCAAGTTCGAGATCGCCTTTGCTAATCGCTCTGATAAACGTCTGCAAAAGTCTTATAATTAATCGAATTAACCCTTAATTATACTGACAGATTCGATTTTATCTAGGACAAATTCGAATCAGGCCCAAGGCTCATTCGAATTTGTCCTCAATGACAAATTCGAATTTACCTTAAATTCGAACTTCAACTATCAAACTTATGTTTTAACTTATGTTTGAATTTATCTTTGAACTTTATGTTTGAACTTCTTGTAATACATTACACCACGTTCAAACATACAAACAACCAATATCAAACACACATAATCACATATATCAAACACTCGTCAATATTCAATACCAAGTAACTTGACTTACACAAAATGCTATCAAAACTTAGACTGCTATCGTCACACAGGATGTACTAACAGATTCAGAATATATGAGAGATTAACAAAGAAATCTTAGAAGCAATAAGATTATTAAAATCAAAGAGATCAGAATAATTAATCTCAATGATATCTTCAGAGTATCAGATTTTAAGATCTTTAAAAAATTTCAGTTTGGCTCAAAAATCTCTTTATGTGCATAAGAATATTTAACTAAAAAATTGCACACAACTTTGTGACAAAATAGGAGCAAAAATGTTGTCAACTTATATAAAATAAATCAAAAGCAAAAAATTATGAAAATAAAACTCCCACTTGTTAATACAGCATCAAAGTTGAATTCAGAGCAAGAATTTCAGAAAGATTCATTTTCAGAATCGAGTTCTAATCTGAAATGATCTGGAAATCATGTGCATGAAGTGCGGGTTATGCTCTGTCATGAGTAGAAGCCATATCACTAATGTTCGGATTCTGCACTGAGATGTACAAAAACCATTTCCATGAAGACCGGGTTCTAGTCTGAATTAATTAGAAACCATTTCCTTCAAATTTAAGATGTCTTTGGTATCCAAACAGATTTGGATCCAGGCTTGTTAGCGCTCTTTGGGATCCACCGATACATGGGTTTCAGTACACACTGCAACTTAGGGTTAGGTACCCATTTACAAACACTTTTCTTAACTTCATATTCAGATTTAGAAATCAAATTCCTTTTAGTATGAGTAAATTAAATATCAAATTTATGAAAGAAACTTGAATATGAACAACACAAATTCGTATTTCTAAAAGTCTGTCTGGTGTTAGCCTGTTTCTGATAATACTTGTTATTTTTCTTGGAGGAATTCCTCTGAAAGATTAACTAGTATTTTCAGATTCTTTTGAAAACTTTGATTTCGAAGATTCACCAGGGTAAATCTTGACTAGAAGTTTTTTCAATTTCTTTAACTTTGCCTTTAGTTATCTTCAAAAGATATTTAAGTTTAAAATCTGAAGACGAGTCAAATTTAGGAGTTTTAACTAAATTCTTTTCACTTTCTAAAGATAAATCAGAATGATCAACTTTGTGTTCTAACCAAACTTGAGAATCCTTAATCTCTGAATCATTTGAAGAAGTGGAAACATTAAATTGTTTAGAAAGATGAAAGATTTGATCTTCTAATCCTTTAATAATGACCAAATATGCAATTTTGTCATTATTAAATGATTGGTAATCAGTTTTAAAAGATTGTTCTTTAATTAAGAACATCTTTCTCTCATCTTTTCTTCTCAAATTAATCTTAGTTAATTAAAACTCCTTTTCAAAAGCAAAAAATTCTTCAGATTTGTTTGAAACACAACTTTAGCTAAAATGATGTGTCTTTGAAAGTGCCTCTTCAAGATCTTTAACTTACTTGTATAAATCAGATCGTTCAGGCAATAAATATTTTAGTTGAGTTGCATTTGAAAATTCTCTCGTTTAGAATATTCAAGTTCCTTTGATAATCGAGATATTCTCACATTAAGAACATGATTATCAGATCTGTGTTTCTTCAAAATTTAAAATATCATCATTCTGTCTTGTGACATTATGTAATGTAAGTGTTTTATCTGTATTTAATTGAACAAGAATGTCATAATTGTTCTTATGAATCTGTTCAGATTCAGTAAGTTTGGCAATCAGCTCTGACTTCTCAGATGTTTGAAATGGAATAATGATCAATCATTTCATTTTCAAATAGTTTAAACTTCTAAATCAGCTTAGAATTCTGAGCTGTGAGATTCAAGGCATGATCATGTTCATTTGTCAACTCAAGTTCTAGAAAAACTATATTTTCTTTCTCTTTCTTTATCTTAACATATGCTTGTTCAACCAGCTTTGTCACACTCTTCAATTGAACTTCAAACTCCTTCAAACATATGCTTGTTCAACCAGCTTAGTCACACTCTTCAATTGAACTTCAAACTCCTTCAAATTTACAGTACATCAACAAGCTCTTTAGTAGTGGCCATAAAGCATTGAGCAATATTCTGTTCTTCAGATTTGTGTTGCTTTGATGATAACTGTCAAAAATCTTTTGGAGTTCGAGTAATTCCAGCTTCATCTCTTCAATATCTATGTCACAAAAATCAGTATTAGATTCCATTTATTAAATTTGTGGAAATTGAATGGAAATCAAATAAGCTCGAAAAATATCAGCAAGTCCTTATAAGAAATCTGATGAGCAAAGGATCCAAAGTTTGCAATTAGTCTAAGATTTAATGATCAGAAGGTTATTCGAGGATAGATTTCCAATTTTGAGGCTTTGAAAGATGTACATGGGTTAATGACTTGGTGAAAATCATCTCCGAAGTGACTTATAAACGTTGATTTTTCAGGTCTTTTCAGAAAAATGTCCGTAACTTCATTTTGGAGTCGAATTAAGCCTCGAAAACTACTCAAAAATCGAAGGGTAAATTTCAAAGCTTGAATGTTGAATCTCGAACTATAAAGGCTAAATCTCGAACTATAAAGACTGAATCTCGAAGTATGAAGGTTGAATCTCGAATTCTAATTACTGAATTTCGAAAGCTTCTATTTGCGAGATTGTAACTGTTTATTTCAAAATTTAAGTCATATTCAAAGATTTTTTTTCAGAACAACACAACGAATTTACACAAATCTAACTTCTTGATGCTCGCCTACACCTCAAATTCACTTTTAATGAAAACAACTTTTACCAGAAACATATTAAAGTGTCTCAAATCAAAGAAATTCATCAAGAACACAAACACTTTCAGAACAGACCTGCAAATCGATGATTTCTCACTCACGTTTCGAATTAGAATCTGAAACTTTAGGACAATAAACATGTATATGATACGCACAACATCTACAAAATTCAGATCAATTGGACAAACATAGAATTTTCTACAAATTGTTAATGTGACAGCTCTGTTTTCATAAAAAATTCAAATCAGAAACTTAATGATCAATTTCTCTCAAATGGTTTAGAACTAGACCTTGAAAATTTAGAAAATGTTTGTTATTATAAACCTAAAACTCGCTAAAAAATTCAGGTCATAACTCCAATCCAATCAAAAATTTTAAAAATCGAACTCAAGAAGGTAAAAACAACGGATTTTAGAAATTAAGGTTTCGATTACTCCCTGATCGTTGCGAATAAAGACTTGAAAGTTTTATTGGATCTTCATTTTGTTGGTCTTCAAAACATATCCAAAATTTAGCTCAATCGGATGTCGTATGAATTTTTTAAAAATTCCAGAAACTCACAGCTCTTCTCGGTTGACTTTTCCGGTTGAACTTTTTTGATTTCTTGCAAAATTTCTTGATTTTTTATTCACCCCTATGCTCCGATACCAATTGTTAATTTATGATCTAGGTTAATCAATAACATGAGAATACAAATCTTGCTTTTATTAAATGATTACTCTCAATTACACCTTACAAAACACACACTTTATGAGAGTTTTCTTACAAGTTTCCTATGGATTTTCCATTTTATACTAATATCTAAACTATAACCTATCAAGATCAGCCCTTGCACTTTCATAATAATGTTTTTCACTTCTATAATTTTGTACCTAACAAAGTCACTTAGGTTACTTTTGTTATTTTAATTATTTTTAAAATAAAAGATGTAATATTAACCAGTATTTTGCAGCTTGCTTATGCTTTTATTTTTATACCATATACTTAAAATTTATTTATTTTATATACGAATTTCTTTAATATGTTTTTTCACCTTGTAATAACAGTTTTAGAATGCGTTCATGAAACCACCTAGTTTTAGTATATCATCCAACAAGGATTACATGTCAAAAATAGCAACTAAGTTTTTATATTTTTACCGTTTAGAGTTACATTTTTTATTTTTATTTTATCAATAATAGCTACATCTTTTGTCTTTTTTTATCAGTTATAACCATTTTGACATGGAAACCCACTATAACAGGTTACCATCCATTAATAATAACAACCTTTATCATTTTACCAATAATAACAACAGTGTTTATCTTTTTACCGATAAAAGCAACTACTTTTATGTGTTTACCAATAATAGTAATATGTCAAATTAAAACTCTCTTTAACTTTAACTAATAATTAATTTAAAAAAAATTAAATTCATAAACTAGAAACACATTCAAATAATTTCATAATTCTTTTTTTTTCAAATTTTGTTAGAGAGAGAAATCAAATGCAATGTGTGCCCATGAAAGTGATTATGAACATGTTATTTATAAACATTAAAAAATGAAAAGTATTTTGATATGTCGTATTGTCATGCATAACCGGTTTTTTAAAGGTGCAATAGGGGCGATAAAAGGATAATAAATGAAAACGTGAAACTCACTTTATTTTGTATGGAATTTCATATAAATACACTCAACACATTTTGTTACTTTTGTATTATTTTTAGATATTTAATTACAACAATATTTACATCATTTATATATTTGATAGATAAATGAATAATATCATATATAATTATGATTTAATTATAGACAATTAATCTTTTATTGCTTGATAAATAAAAGGATAATATTAAAAAGATGCACTCACTTAATTTATGGATAATTATATATGATTTAATTATCCAATTAAAAGATAATATATGAGTTTAAATGTAATGCATATGATCTACAACTCTAGCTCTATAAATATAGGTTAAGTCTAGATCAAAACACACAAATAAAGAATTCGGTCCAATAAGACCGAATTCCTCTCTCTCTCTCTCTCTCTCTCTCTCTCTCTCTCTCTCTCTCTCTCTCTCTCTCTCTCTCTCTCTCTCTCTCTCTCTCTAATGGTTTTTTCCAAGCAAATAAAAACCTCGTTTGATCGATCATCCAACAATTGATCGATCTTGTCATCACTGAAAGCATCTTATTTGAATTGTTTTTGCTCATATTAGGTACAATTCTATTTTGTTAATGATCATGTCTTATTCCTAGAATTCCAGATACAATCTTGTTTTTGTGGTTTATTTTTAATTTTGTTGCGTTGAATTTTTGCTTGAAAATTACTAATACGTTAATAAACCCTAACAGTGACTACATATTTTGGATTCATTGCATGACAATATAACATTATCAAAATATTCTTCCCTTTTTAACGTGTATGAAAAACTTATTCATTATCTCTTTCATTACCGCACATTGCATTTGTTCACTCTCTAACAATTTTGAAACTAATATAGCTGAACTTATTTGAACATGTTCTGATTTTTATAAATTTAGTTTTTTGATAATAAATAGTAAGTTACAGATAACTAACGTTTTAGTTCGATATGTCAGTTTATTGATAAATTTTAAAATTTATTATTATCATCAATAAAGAGATAAACATTGTTGCTATTATTAGTAAAAAGATAAAAAAATTTTGTTACTCAGGTTTCCAGGTCTAAAAAGGCTATACAATAGTTGTTTCTATTAATTAGGGACGAGCATCTGGACCAAACCGATTCGAACCGAAAAACAAAATTAAGAAAATAAGAAAAACAAAAAACTGGCCCAATGTTTGTAATACGAGTTTGGTCCGGTCCGATTTTTTGGTTCTCGGACCGGTTGGAACCGGTACAAGTTTTATAAATGTTTTATTTTTTGTTTATCTTTTTTCCTCAACTTTTTCTCTTTGTGAAATTATTAAGTTTATTACATTTGCTTTAAACAAAATAAAATATCAAACATATCTTACTTATATTAAGTTCTTTATATTTTATCTCTATTATATTATAACAAAAAAAATATTTACACCGTTAAAAAGACTTTTACATGATTATATATTGATGAAAGAACTCAATAACTATTACATAGATTTTTTATATGATTTAGAAATAATATTTAAAAATGTTGTTCCTTTATGGTCTTCAAAAAAGGGCAAATGACCAAAAATAGTAATAACTTTTGACATTTTTATCATTAATAGTAACATTATTTATTTTTTATCATTAATAGTAACAGTTTTTTATTTTTCTATCAATAATAGTAATGAGTGACCTGCAAACCTGTTTAGCAGGTCACCAACTTTTCATTTATCAATAATAGTAACATCTTTGCAGATTTTTATCAATAATAGTAATATATCAAATTAATAACATAATTTTTTTTTATTTTATTAAGTTTTCTAATATTTCATAAACACCAAAATAAACCAAATTTTTATTCAGAATATTTACAGATAGATAATATTTGATTATTTATTCACAACTATATATAATATTAATAAAAAAAATACTATGAATCATTTCAATTTTCACTTATTCTAACAAAAAAACTATGAACCATCATTTTCTTAGTTTTTCCGAATAAAATAATACAAATCGTTCCATTTTTTAGTTTTTTCCAATATAAATGGATCATAGTTTTTTATTTAAAAAACAAAAAATCAAAATCAGTCTCAATATTTTCATTCATAAAACTATAAACCATAATGAGGAATGGTTTTTCCATTCATAGAAAAACTAAAAAATGAATTGGTCGCGATACTTTTTCATTCGTTGTACTTTTCATTTGGAATAAAAAAATTACAATTGAACGGTTTTTTAGTAATTTCCGAACGAAATTGATTATAAATCATTCAACTTTTAGCTTTCCCGAATGAAAAACTACGACCCAATCATATTTTTAAGTTTTTTTTTTTACAAAAGACTATAAATCATTTTGAGTTTTCGTACAAAATAATTGCAACTCATTTATTTTTGTGAAAAAAACACTTGCTAAACCAATTTTCATAATTTAGCACCTTATAACACAATCAACTCATTTAAATTAGCGGTTTCTTACCTTCCCAAGTTAAAGAACTCCACAAGCCAAGATAAAGATGAATTTCGGAGCTCAATTCGATCCGTTACGACTTTTTTCCTTCTGTTTGCTCTTACAAACACACACAACACTTCTCAATTATTTTTGGAATGAATGAAAATGAAGCAAAGAGTTAAACGT
This sequence comes from Centrapalus pauciflorus, assembly GCA_020465985.1. Taxonomy (NCBI): domain Eukaryota; kingdom Viridiplantae; phylum Streptophyta; class Magnoliopsida; order Asterales; family Asteraceae; genus Centrapalus; species Centrapalus pauciflorus. Next base: position 1,556,813 of record JAANYP010008403.1, read on the forward strand.
GTTATACATATAAACATATCGTTTATAATGTGGGTTTGACACCGATACCCCACCTGTTATCAATATTTCATAATTAATATCAATATTCCCATTTAATTCTGTGGTCTCATAATTATTAATAATCCGCTAGAATTATAACCCGGTGACATATATACTTGACCCCGACACGTGTTCATTTCACTAATCGCCATACCATTGCCCCAAGCAATATTAATAATTTAATGAACCAATAAATTAAATCCACGAAATATTTCTCAAAGACGGGGTGTTACAATTTTTAACTACACAAAAAATTATGAATAATTGTGGTTTATAGTTTTTCTGCTTGAAAAATATTGCAACCAATTTCTATTTTTAGTTTTTTTATATAAAAAAACCTACAGCTCATTTAGATCGAAAAAACTAAAAAACCAAAATAGTTCATATTATTTTGTTGGAAAAAATTAAAAATAGAATGATTTATAGTTTTTTCGTTTGGAAAAATTGAATTTGAAATGATTCGTAGTATTTTTTCGTTCATATTATATATAATTGTGAATAAATAATCGAATATTATCTAACCGTAAATAAATATTCAGAATAAAAATCTGAAAACATCTGAAAAGATGTTACCATTATTGATAAAAATCTGAAAAGATGTTACTATTATTGATAAATGAAAAGTTGGTGTCCTGCTAAACAGGTTTGCAGGTCAGCCGTTACTATTATTGATAGAAAAATAAAAAGTTGTTACTGTTAATGATAAAAAATAAATAATGTTACTATTAATGATAAAAATGTCAAAAGTTGTTACTATCTTCAAAAAATTACAATATAACAATAAAATTTAAAATTGATAACATAAAGATTAAATTCCGGTTTGGGCCGGGTTAAAAACCGAAAACCGGTGGACCGAATCCGAAAAACCGAAAATAACGATTTTAAAGAAACCGAAACCGGACCAATTTCATTAATAACGGTTTGTTTCGGGCCGATTTTCGGGTTTTTTTTTGTCCGAGCTGGTTTTTTTGGTGTAAATGTTCATCCCTACTGTTAATGATAGAAAAAAAGAAAAATAATGTTGCTATAAACGGTAAAAACTGTTATTTTTGACATATAAATGGATCCAAAAAAAACTATAAAATCCAAAAGCAAAGGGGTTGTTTTAGCTTTCTAAAAATTAAAAGGTAAACTTGAACCTCTAGTAGCTTTGAGCCAAATCTAGTTCATTATTCATATTCTACTACTATAGACTATAGCCCCCCCGCTTTACAGAGGGAATTTTTTTAGCCTTGCGCCCGAAGCATCTGAAACTCCAATTTCATCAGATCTGCTTCTCTCCTCCTTCGTCGATCACTATTACTGCCGTCGCCTATCGTCGGCATCGGAGTTTCATCTGTTTCGCTCTTGATTCATCTGATAATTCGTCTGGTTTGTTTTCTCTCTGAGGCACGCACACACAGATGTATTAATTAATCGTTAATCGTCACCTGTAACCTACCTATTTATCAATCGTTGCCTCTATTACTCTTTGATTTCACAATTAGTTGTCACGAACCGTGAAGGAATTTTAGTTTTTAATATGTAGATCACGGATATCGATGTACTTAGCACTGTTTCACTTGTTGTATGTTGTGAAATGTGTTCATTTGTGTGAATTGTGTTAGATCATCTGAAGTATGAACACATCTACTTTATAAGAATGAAGATTTGTGTGTTTTTCACTCATTCTGAAATATTTAGGATTGTTATGGATGTTTGTTGTCAAATGTGTTTCAAAATAGAGCTCGATTTGGCTTGATTTTATAGTAATTTTTTGTGATTGGCAATTAAGTTAGCAGTATAATTTTCTGTACAATACAAGATAGTACCTTTGGGTCTTGCCATGTGCTCAATTCAAGTAGACGAACATAACGTACCACTTGTGATTACTAAAACCACCAAACTTGATAAAGAAAATCAAGACTTGTCATTGATAATGGAATTAAGAATAGGAAGCATAATTTATTAGATTCAACTAAGACACTTCCTAGATATAAGTTGAGAGGAAGGTTATGCAAGGCAAAAATTTTCATAACAAAGCTGCTTCACAGGAGAAGGTTGACCCGCACAGCCAAATTGAACTCTTGCTGGGTTGGTGTTCCATCTTTTTAGAATATAAACTATTGTGAACTGTAACTATTAGGATCCGTTTGGTTCGCGGAATGAAATTTGAAGGAATTGGAATTTAAATTTCAGTTTATACTTTATAGTGTGTTTGGTGGGGAGGGGTGAAACTGTTGAAGATAGTTTCTAGGGTTGTCTAAGGGTTTAGGTTGTGAGATGTCGGAATCTAAATTCATTTATAAGTGGCTAAGATTGACAAGTTCCTTTGACCAAAGATTTTGATGGAATATAAATAATAGTTAACTCTTTATCTTTGTACTCTGAAGTTCAAAACACACTACTTTAAATTCCAATTCTATCAACATTTTATTCCGCAAACCAAACACACCCTTAGGCCTGTGACTCATGTAATCCTGTCCATAGTAATAAGATCATTTATTCTTGCAAGTTGGGGTGGATCTCTAGCAATCTCAGATGTTGAACTGGATGGTTTGGCTTGCAACATCATACCTGCTGATTGATCTCTGTCATGTGAAAGCAAAGTTTGTGACATCCCTTGATAATAGAAAAGCCTGTTGCACTATTAACTACTGTTATGCAAGCCAAGATTATTATTAAAAAATTAAAAATATCCTTCTAAGAATGTGATGGGAAAAATAATTCTCATAAAAATGTATTTGTTTGGATAGTTAAATAGCATTAGCAATAATGAGATTTGATGAATAAAACAGGAGTGGATCCTGTAGTAGAGGCAATATCTGTCTTTAGTCTAGCATGCTTTATAAATCCAATTCAGCAATGCACATGAATTAGGTGTGTATATCAATAAACTCAAGTCCCCTTGACAAGCTCACAAGCAAGTGTCATTATTAATGCTTTAGACACTTCTATGTGTATAATGTCAGAAGTTAATATTATAACTATAGTTGCAAATGTAGTTCCAGTATCCATATGTTTACTCATTTATATTTTTGTTTGAAAAATATGTTGAATTCATATTTTCTTTCATCTTATAAGAATCTCCTGTTCGGATGATAGTAACAGAGTTGCAACATTTTCTCTTATTTTCAGATCTTTGAATATGTATGATAATCTTGGAAACCCATCTGGAGGTCCAAGACCACCATCAAGCACCCCACAAACTCCTTTCGGGAATCCATTTTATGGTGCCAGTTCAGGACTAATCAGAGGTGGACTTGGTGCTTATGGAGAAAAAATCTTAGGTTCAAGCTCTGAGTACGTGCAAAGTAATGTAAGTAATGATACAAACAACAATTTTCATCATTTAGTTTTAAAGAGACATGTCCTTTCTCCCAGATTTAAGTGTGTTCATTGGTATTGAACAATAGTAAATAGTGTTGTGCGGTTGCAAACTTGCAATGAGAGAGTGATATAAATATAAACATTGCTTGTACAAAATTAACGTTGGTGATTTTACTTGAACTGAAAATCAACGCCAGTTCTACTTTTTTTCCTTGGTAGGATTCTTCTCATAAGCAGTTGTGGTTTATCAAATCATTGTTTTGAAATACCTGTATTACAACTTCCACACATGGTAAATTTGTTATTTCCTATAAAACATAATATATATGTTTATTTAGTGCATCATTATCAAATTGTGCCATTCAATTCATGAAGTATCCACAACTCAGAATCATATCTAATTGATCATCATATTAGTGAATTGTCATTGTATCTTCGGATTAACAATATTGCACAAATGTTCGTGTTCGTTCACAAATGTCTTTGATTATATTTGTTTGGTTTTGTTTGTATTCATTTTATGTTTGTGTTCGTTTCTTTCCGTTTATGTTCATTTACGTTCCTTTATGTTTGTTTATGTTTTAAACAACATGAACGATTGAACGAACACAAACAACTGAACAAGGCCAAATCCTTAATTAACGAACACGAACATAATATTTTGTTTGTTTACTTGTTTGTGTTCGTTCATTTGTTTGCTAAAGTTAAACGGACGTACACAAACAGTCAAACATACCCTTATGGATTACATAATTATTATCGGCACGTGAACAAAAGGTTTCTGTTCTTTGGTGGAAGTGTGCAGAACAAGAACAGACAACATTTTTGTAAAGATTATATTTTGCTTTTTTCATCACTACAATGCTTTCTTTTTGAGTTTTATTCATGCTTATCCTATAAATAATTTTAATGAAAAAGTTGAAGCAAATCAAAGTTCCAGTTCAAGATTTCATGAACCTAGTATGATGATTCTCAAATTTATCCACAAATTAACAACTATGGTTTAGTGGCACATAATGGTAACATCAACTTGAATCCCGGTCATGCATATGCAGATAGATCCTTGTGTGCCATTTTATATGCTAAGCATATAAATTGTTACATGTTTAGATATTGCATGGCTGCTTAATCACCTGCACATCGTGATTTATGATCTTTTGGGGTTTGATGTTAAGTTTTTTACAGTTTTCTTTGTTCACAGATTAGTAGGTATTTCTCCGATCCACAATATTATTTTCAAGTCAACGACCATTATGTGAGGAACAAACTGAAGGTTGTTCTCTTCCCGTTTCTGCACAGGGTAAGCCGTAGCTATTAATTGTATTTGTGTTAATTTTATTCTTCCCATGTTTAACTATATCACTTGGTGCTTTCTTTTGTTATCTCCAGGGTCATTGGACAAGAATTACCGAACCAGTAGGGGGTAGGCTATCATATAAGCCCCCCATTTATGACATAAATGCTCCAGATCTGTACATACCATTGATGGCTTTCGGTACTTATGTTGTTCTTGCTGGCTTCTCATTGGGACTTCAAGGGAAGTAAGTATTAGCTCGACCATGATAAGGTTAAGGTCGCACAATACTAACGTCCTTTTTCTAATGTACAGTTATGATACATGAACTTTTTTTCTTGCACACATGATATATGTACCTTAGTTTTTCATTCTAATATGGTACATTTCTACATAGATCCCGGTTGATATAAAAAGTCAGGCTCAATGTAGAAATGTACCATATTGAAATGGAAAACTAAGATACATGTACCATATTTGAAAGAAAATAAGCTCATGTATCTTATAGGTACATTTGGAAAAACTTGTTGGTATTTGCGACCTTAAACCTAATATATAATGTTTCTTTTCAAAAATATACTTTTTTTTTGGGGTAGGGTTTTGCCACCAAAAGTCAGATTTATTTTTTATTTTGGCTGCACAACTGGTAAAGTTGATGACTTGTACCAAAGACGATGTATGCTACTAGGCAGAGATAGGAATTTCAAACCTTTTATGTTAAAAACTGAAGATGGGTCAACTTAGGATATGTTTTGTTGATGACGAGTCAAACAGGTAAAAAAGAAAACGCTTACACGAAAGGGCATGGAGTCAAACTATTTAGAAGTCTCCCCGAGTATATTCAAAAGTTAATTGTATTCTATATTGTTTTACTAAAAAAGATAGAATGTATACGCTAGCATGAGAACTTTGGCCATGCAATATCGTCAATGTCAAACACTTGATGATGATTTTTTAATAATTAATCAAGCTAATAATAATATTATTCTCTTAAATATTTTAAACAATTGCAGGTTCACCCCAGAAGCCCTGAACTGGCTTTTCATGAAGGGAATGGTTGGTTGGTTTTTACAGGTTTCACTTCTAAAGATGTCGTTATTTTCGTTGGGTGGTGCCGAGGCACCTCTTCTAGACATCGTAGCATACGCAGGATACGCTTTCGCGGGGCTCTGTTTGGCTGTTCTCGGCAGAATCGTGATGTCTTACTCTTACTACTTCTTGATGCCGTGGACTTGTCTGTGTATGGGAATCTTCTTGGTGAAAACGATGAAACGTGTCCTTTTCTCTGAGGTCAGGAGTTTCGATTCTAGCAGGCATCATTATTTACTGCTCTTCATCGCTTTAGCGCAGTTTCCACTCTTCATTTGGCTTGGAAACATCACCGTTAATTGGCTTTTCTAGAAATTGTAGAAATTCTTGATCCTTTTAAGGCTAGTTTTCGATGTGATGCCGCTTGCAAACAAGCAAAATAGGCAGCTTTCGAGTTGTGGTTTTCGAGTCTATTTATACAATTAGACTATGCATAAGGAGGTTCTTTGATATGTAGTGTTTACCGTTCAACATTTTTTACAGGGATAATTGCGCAATAAACCCATAACTTGTCAGTTTTTCGTGATTAAAACCCCCAAACCATTTTTCGTTGCATAGAAAACCCCGAACTAACTAAAAATCAGTAAATCAAGATTTTATCCATGGTAACCGGTTAAAATCAGTTATTAATCATTAATCATACGTCGACCGGTAAATAACCTAAATTTTAATTGTTGAAACTGGTTGTCAAGTATTACACATCACTTAAACACCCGTTGATAATTTTTTAATTGTAATTTTTAAACGGGAATATATCATCAACGGGGGTTTAAATGATGTGTAATACTTGGAAACCGGTTTTAACAATTAAAATTTATTCCACATAGGTTATTTACCGGTCCATGTAGGATTAATAACCGGTTTCAACCGGTTACAAATTGATAAAACCTTGATTTACCGATTTTTAGTTAGTTCGGGGTTTTTTATGCAATGAAAAATGATTTGGGGTTTTAATCACAAAAGGCTGACAAGTTTAGGGTTTTTTGCGCAGTTATCCTTTTTTACATGATCATTACTTTTGTATTATTTTGATGTATTTTTATAGCAAAGGTTTCGAATCATAACAATTTCAATTATTTTGTATTATTTTGACATGTAGTGTTTTTAACCAAAGTTGTCAAGATTGTGATTATGGTTTTTGTAGTCACAAGATCGGATCGTAGGATCGGTATCGGGATTCTAAAACCTACTAAAATAACATTGTATTTTTATGTGTACTTTACATCAAAGATTAATTTGATGTCAAATTGATAAAATATTAAAAAAATCTAAACATTAGTTTTAATGCAACTCTTAAGAATTTTGATAATTTAATTATAGGGTAAATTACAAATATGGTCCATGTGATTTATTAGAATATATGTATTAGGTTTTTTTAATTTTAAAATTACATTGCTAGCTTCTTGTAGTTTAAGTTTTGTTACGGATTTCGTTTTTTGGCCATTTAAAATGATCATTTTATCCATTCTTGTTTAAAAATTAGAGTAATATAGAGAAAAATGTCCCTGTGATTTGTTCAAAATTATGAAAGCGGTCTCTCAACTTCTATAGTTGAAGTGACTGTCCCTCAAACCACTTTTTATTTGCAGAATCGATCATTCTGTTTCTAAAATTTTTAAAAATGTCGATTTTGCCATTTTTTCAATTACAAGTTTGGTAATTTTAATTTTCGTTCCTTTTTTTAATTTTTAATTTTTGTTTTTAAATTTGAATTATTAATTTAATAAATTATGATTTGATTCAGTATTAATTATATTATTATTATTATTATTATTATTATTATTATTATTATTATTATTATTATTATTATTATTATTATTATTATTATTATTATTATTTATTAACCCTATTTATTTTGTAAAATAAATCTATATTTCTTTACTAAAAATTATTTTTATTTATATACTTTTTAGTTAAGTTATGCATCTTTATATGTATTCAATTTATTTATTAAAATTTTATTTATTTATATTTTATTGGTTAAGCTATTTGTATATTATTATTTTATGTATTCTATGTTTTGATTTAAGTTATGCATCTTTTTAGTTAAGTTATGCATCTTTTTATTTGATTTAAGTTTACAAATATTTTGTTACGCTAATATGTTTTTATATAAATTTATTATTTTATTTTTTGAATTTAAATATTTTGTTATGCCAGTACTTTGGATTTAAATTTATTGTTTTATTTGTTTGGTTTCAAAAAAATGCTTTAAAAGTTATAAAATTACTAATTTATAATAAAAATAAATAATTTTACAAATAGTGTAAATACACAAATAATACATTTTTTAATTAGATATATAGATAAGTATATATAATATATAATCTGAATGTAGATTTAAATCTTATCTATTTACTAATATTTAAAGATGTAAGAAATTATATATTGTATTTATATATATTATATATATTAATCTTTATAGATATTAGAAATAATGAATTATATTTATCTTTTAGTTTATTTTATTTAAAGTAATATATTTTGTTACGTTAATACATTTTGATTTAAATTTAGTATTTTATTTTTTTAATTTTAATATTTTGTTACGCCAATACGTTTTGATTTCAATATAGTATTTTAATCTTTTTGATTTACGAGTTTATACATTAATATGTTCTATTCGTTTTCATTTAAAAAATTTAATTTTCACATAAGTATTAACGTACCAAAATTTTAAATCAAAACAAATAAAATAATAAATTTAAATCAAAACATACTGAATATTTAAATACAAACAAATAAAATAATAAAATTAAATAAAAACGTATTAGCGTAATAACATTTAAATAAAAAATAATAAATTAGCAAACTTAAATCAAAACGTAATGAATTAGTAAATTTAAATCAAGATTTACACCAATTCAAAATTTATCAAAGTAATGAAATAGTTTGATGAAAAAGTATAAATAATAAAATTATACAAATAGTTTAACCAATAAAATATAAATAAATAAACTGAATACATAAAAAGATGCATAACTTAACTGGTTAAGTATATAAATAATAATAATTTTTAGTAAATAAATATAGATTTATTTTACAAAATAAATAGGTATAGTTACTAATAATAATAATAATAATAATAATAATAATAATAATAATAATAATAATAATAATAATAATAAGAGTAAATTACATAAATGGTCCCTGTGGTTTGCTCAAAATTACGGAACCAGTCCCTCAACTTTCAAAATTGCATAAACGGTCCCTCAAAACACTGTTTGCTTGCAAAAATGGTCCATCATCCATTAGTCATCCGTTAATATTTTCAAAATGGCAATTTTGCCCTTTCAGTTATGGTCCCTCAACTAATTAATTACTTTCAGTTTTGATCCTTCCAACCAATTTTTATTTTTGGATTTTATTTTAAGTAGTTATTTTAATAAAGTATGATTTAGTTAATTAATATAAATTTATAAATACAAAAAAATTTAATTTAATTATGATTTGTATATATATTAAATTTTTGCTTTAGGTGTTCCTAGTATATATGTTCATATTTTAATATTAAAATTATTATTCTTTTTACGAAATCAATGTATTTAATTTGCTTTAAGAAAACTAAAATGTGTTATTAATTTTGTTTTTTTTTGTTTTGGTTATACAATTTTCTTATACATTTTTACTTATTTATTAACTAATAAAAATCACGAGTCATTTAAATTAATATATAAAACAATATTAATTATTATGAGTAATTATTAAAACTAGTTAGTTATAAAAACACACACACACACACACACACACATATATATATATATATATATATATATATATATATATATATATATATATATATATATATATATATATATATATATATATATATATATATATATGTTTAAATTCAATTGAGTGTCACCTATTACGCAATGCACCAGAATGTACCACTTTTAAAAATACATTTTTTGAAAAGATTTCGGGTTTACAAAGATGATATATAAATTTTACATTAAAGAATGTATTTTTCGAAAGATAAATCCAGTTAATGTACAAAAAATTTATGTAAACGATATATCATTTATACAAATTTAAAGTAAATGGTTGAACATTCACCGAAATTATCACATGGTTTCAAGGTATGTTTATTTGTGATTTTTTCAAGTAGCCCTTATATTTTTATTGGAAACATGGTTATGAATTTTTTTAACAATATCATTTTTAAGGAAGATACCTTCGGTTCACTGAATTTTTAAAGCTACTCTGTCGAACTTAATTTTATATGTGTGTGTATGTGGTTATAAATATATATAAGTTATTTCAAGAGAAATCTGGTAAAGAACAATAGAAAGAGAACAATAATTCCCAGAACTGAAATATAAAACCCATAGATTTCTTAATTCTAAATTTTTTTTAAGCATTACAAATTTCTCTATCAATTCAAAGAAAAAAAAATAAGAAATGAATTTTAACATTTATTTACATATTTATGATTTACAAAGATGATTTATAAATTTATATATTATCTGTAAACGTGAAATCTTTTCAAAAAATATACTTTTAAGAGTGGTACATTCTGGTGCGATGCTTAATAGGTGACACTCACTTGAATCTAAAATCTATATATGTATATGTGCGTATTTTTTTTTATAACTAACTAGTTTTAATAATTACTCATAATAATTAATATTGTTCTTATATATTAATTTAAATGATTCGTGATTTTAATTAGTTAATAGGTAAAAGGTATAAGAAAATTTTATAACCGAAACAAAAAAAAAATCAAAATTAATAACATATTTTAGTTTTCTTAAAGCAAATAAATACATTAATTTCATAAAAAAATAAATATTTTAATATTAAAATATGAATATATATACTAGGAACACATAAAGCAAAAATTTAATAAATATACAATAATAATTAAATTAATTTTTTTGTATTATAAATTTATATTAATTAACTAAATCATACTTTATTAAAATAACTATATAAATTTAAATCCAAAAATAAAAATTGGTTAGAAGGACCAAAACTGAAAGTAATTAATTAGTTGAGGGACCATAACTGAAAGGGCAAAATTGGCATTTTGAAAATATTAACGGATGACTAACGGACGAGGGACCATTTTTGCAAGCAAACAGTGTTTTGAGGGACCGTTTATGTAACTTTGAAAGTTGAGGGACTGGTTCCGTAATTTTGGGCAAACCACAGGGACCATTTATGTAATTTACTGTAATAATAATAATACAATTAAGAGTAAATTACAAAAATGGTCCCTGTGGTTTGTCCAAAATTATGAAAACGGTCCCTTAACTTTCAAAGTTGCATAAATGGTCCCTAACTTAACAGTTTACTTTCAATTTTGGTCCCTCGTCCGTTAAGCAACCGTTAAACTTTTTAAAATGACATTTTTACCCTTTTGAGTTTGGTCCCTGATGTTTGCAATTAATTACGCATATGGTTCTTGATGGTAATTAATGACATTTTTTGTCCTTGTGGTTTGATGGTTTACCCGGATTCAGTCCCTTAACCATAATAAGGTCAAATTTCATCCCTATTTTGCTAATTTTGTGCCCTTTTAGTCCCTCGTCCGTTAAACTTAACGACACAACCGTTAAATTTGGAAGAATGACATTTTTACCCTTTTCATTGAGACGTTTTTAGTCCCTATGGTTTTATTATTTATCCATTTATAGTCCAACATTTATTTTAGACTAAATTACATAAATGGTCCCTGTGGTTTATATGAAACTACGGTTTTGGTCCCTGAAAGAATTTTATTACACCACTAGTCCCTAAAATCGAAAAGTTGTAACATTTTGGTCCCTCAAACTAACGACCGTTAACTTGAGCCGTTAGTTTCAGGGGCATTTTCGTCCTTTTGAACTTCAGGGACCATTTATGTACATATCATACTTTTAGGGACCAAAATGTTACTTTATATATATATATATATATATATATATATATATATATATATATATATATATATATATATATATATATATATATATATATATATATATATATATATATATATATATAATATTTTTTTTATAAATTAATTATCCAAATATAACATTTTATTTTTTTATTCCTTTTATTTTAATCATTAATTTTTATTTGTATTTTTATGGTTATTATTAAGGTTAGCTTTTTTTTATGTATTACTATAAATATTTATTTAAGATTATATATAATATACATGGTTCATTTTTTTCAATTATTTATTGAGAATCCAAATCTTTCTCTATTCTTTTTTTCATTTAAGAAAATAAAACCTAGTTGTAGTTTTTTTTCGTTCGGAAAATCTAAAATCGAAATGATTTATTTTTTTAATCCATTCAAAAAAGTTCAAAATAAGGACGTGTTGAAACTTTTTTTCGTTTGGAAGAAAAAAAATACTCAAAATGGTTCGTAGTTTCTTCATTGCAAATACTTGATAAAAAATTTAATTTTAAATGGTTAGAAAAAAATCAAGAATTGGAATGGTTAATCGCTTTTTAGTAATAAAAAAAATTAAATTCCGAATGATTTGTTGTTTTTTATTAAAAAATCGAAGTTTTATTGATTTTTTATCTACGTTTAATTAAAAATAAGAATGATTTTTTTGTTTGAAAAAATCAAGAATTGGAATGGTTTATCGCTTTTTAGTAAAAAATAAATAAATTAAGAATGGTTATTTTTTTATTTTATATTTTTTTATCAAAAAACGATGAATCATTATGATATTTGATTTTTTCAAACAAAAAACCATTCGGATTTTTAATTAAACGTAGATAAAAAAATCAATAAAACTTTAATTTTTCAATAAAAAACAACAAACCATTCGAAATTTAAATTTTTTTTACTAAAAAGCGATTAACCATTTCAATTCTTGATTTTTCAAACCATTTAAAATTAAATTTTTTTACCAAGTATTTGCAATGAAGAAACTACGAACCATTTTGATTATATTTTTTTTTTCCAAACGAAAAAAGCTTCAACACGTCCTTATTTTGAACTTTTTTGAATGGATATAAGAAATAAATCATTTCGATTTTAGATTTTCCGAACGAAAAAAACTACAACTAGTTTTTATTTTCTTAAATGAAAAAAAAGAATAGATAAAGATTTGGATTCTCAATAAATAATTGGAAAAAATGAACCATGTATATCATATATAATCTTAAATAAATAATTATAGTAATACATAAAAAAGCTAACCTTAATAACAACAATAAACATACAAATAAAAATTAATAATTAAAATAAAAGGAATAAAAAATAAAATGTTATATTTGGATAATTAATTTATAAAAAGAAAGAAATACTAAATATATATATATATATATATATATATATATATATATATATATATATATATATATATATATATATATATATATATATATATATATATATATATATATATATGAAAACTATGAAAAATTAAATTAAATTATAAAAAGAAAGTAACATTTTGGTCCCTGAAAGTATGATATGTACATAAATGGTCCCTGAAATTCAAACGGACGAAAATGCCCCTGAAACTAACGGCTCAAGTTAACGGCCGTTAGTTTCAGGGACCAAAATGTTACAAATCTTCGATTTTAGGGACTAGTGGTGTAATAAAATTCTTTCAGGGACCAAAACCGTAATTTCATATAAACCACAGGGACCATTTATGTAATTTAGTCTAAAATTTATTATTAGAATAACAAATCAATCTTTACAATTAAAAATTATTCGTAATATATAAAATACACATATGAATATAAAGATTTGTATACTTAAATTTAATAAAAATTGATTAATATATACTAAAAATCAAACGATTTATGTACTTAATATGGGCTAAAGTCGTAGAATAGTTGTGTACTTTTTAAAATGTATCGATATGATACGTGTACTATTTTAATTATTCATATTACGCGTGTACTTTATGAATCGTTCAAATTTGATACGTGTACTACATTTTTTCATACCAATATGATACCTTTGGTAACCGGTTACTAGCTACACCTGTTAAGAGTGAAATTTCTCTTTTTATTAATGTTCAAATTTCCATAATTGAAGCATCAAATACACTTTCTCGTCCTTGTGATAACCTGGTAGGAGAAATCACACATCACATCCAACTTCAAATACATACAGACCTCTATAGAAATCTCCAATGTCGATCTCCACCGTCCAGATCGAAGAACTATGTGTTGCGAAGCTTCTCCTCAAATTTCACGCAGATCCAACGGTAAACAAGTTCGTACCAACGATTCTCCCACAACTGCGCAAAGCTAGACGAAATAACCAGTCATAAAAAGTAGAGGTATCATATTAACAATATAAAAAGTACACGTACTATATCGATACACCTTAAAAAGTACACTGCTATTGTACGACTTTAGCCCTACTTAATATTAATAAAAATTTATTACTATAATAAGTTAAAAAGTTAATAATGTTATTAAAAATGTAATGAAATAATAAAGAAAAGAGTAAATTACATAAATGGTCCCTGTGGTTTATAGCAAATTTCAGGTTTCGTCCCTAACTTTGAAAAATTACATTGATGGTTCATATTTAGAAACCTTGTCACGTTTTAAGTCCCTAAGCAACTCAATTTTTTAAAAATTTCAATTTTGCCCTTGAGAATTAATTTCACATATGGTCCCTAATCAATTAATTTAGTTTTTCTTTATTTTTAATTTTTTGTATATTTATAATTGTTTTATTAATAAATAATATTTTACTTATTAGTATAAAAATTTAATTTTCAATTAATTTATGTTATTTATCTATATATTAATGAGTTTCATTGTTATTATTGTTATTATTATTATTATATACATTCATTCGTTTTGACAAAAGTATTTCTTTTTTTTCTTAATTTCTGTTTTATAAAATTTTTCCATCTATCTATATATTTAATTAATTTATCCATCTTATCCTCGTATATTAATTTTTAAATGCTATTTAATGTTGTTTTTAAAATTCTAAACATGAAAAATATGTACATTCATTTATAAATTTTATAAATCATTCATTATTATTTTATAGATTTTTATTAGTATACTAGTGTATATTCTACATATAAAATAGTGCTACTAAATTTGTATTATTTCTAATAAATTTTAACAATCTTATAATTTTTTTTAGCATTTTTACAACCCTATGCCCTTATGTTACACTCATAAAAATTTTAAAAATGCTAAAAAGATTACACATTTTAGGGAAAATTTCATATATATCCTTGTAAACTTTAAATATTAAACCCCAACAATAATAAATTTTAAAAATAAAGAAATATCATTTTCTAATTTAATTCAATAAAAAATTAATTAATATTTTATATTTTTTTAAATGATAAAATAAATTTAAAATAGTCATTTGGATATATATGTGAGATTTTAAAGGTTTAAAAGAATATATATGTAATAAGTAAGTTTACAAGGATATATAAGTAATATTTAAAGTTTACAATGATATATATATAATTCTCTCCAAATTGTTTAAAGTTTATTGGAAATAATACTTTACTAACACTTTTTTTATATGTAGAATATACAATAGTTTAGTAACAAAAATATATAAAGTAAGAATGAATGCTTCTTACAATGTATAAATGAATGTACATATTTTTCATGTTTAGAATTTCAAAAACAACATTAATAACATTTAAATTTTAATATACGAATATAAGAAGGGTAAATTAAACTCTTAACTAAATATACCAATTGTTTGCAAAATTTTTATAAAACAAAAAGTAATAAAAAATAAATATTTCCGTCCAAACGAATGAATTTAGATGATGATCATAATTATAATAATAAACGCATTAATATATAGATAAATAAATAAATAATTTGTAATTAAGTTTTTATACTAATAAGTAAAATATTATTTATTAATTAAACAATTATAAATATACAAATAATTAAATATAAAGAAAAACATATTAATTGATTAGGGACCATATGTGAAGCTAATTCTTAAGGGCAAAATTGGTATTTTTAAAAAATTGAGTTGTTTAGGAACTGTAAACGTAACAAGGTTTCAAAATATGGACTACTAGTGTAATTTTTCAAAGTTAGGGACGAAACCTGAAATTTGCTATAAACCACAGGGACCATTTATGTAATTTACTCTAAAGAAAAATTAATAATAAAATAAAAGTTAGAGTAAAGGACATTTTTGGTCCTTGTGGTTTGATGGTTTACCCAGATTCAGTCCCTTAACCTTAATAAGGTCAAATTTCATCCCTATTTTGCTAATTTTGTGCCTTTTTAGTCCCTCGTCCGTTAAACTTAACGACACAACCGTTAAATTTGAAAGAATTACATTTTTACCCTTTTCTTTGAGACGCTTTTAATCC
Source organism: Centrapalus pauciflorus (assembly GCA_020465985.1). Lineage (NCBI taxonomy): Eukaryota > Viridiplantae > Streptophyta > Magnoliopsida > Asterales > Asteraceae > Centrapalus > Centrapalus pauciflorus. The sequence goes on from JAANYP010008403.1 coordinate 1,572,841, forward strand.
CTATGGTTTTATTATTTACCCATTTATAGTCTAACATTTATTTTATTTTATTTTATCTTTATAATTATATTATTTATAGATATACTTAGTTTATTATAAACACACTTATTTTATTTATAAATATACTTAAATTTAAATATTTTATTTACATTTACTATTGTTCGTATTTTATTTAAAATTTAACTTTTATTTTAATAAAAATTATATATTTTCTTTACTAATTTATTTAAAGTTCATTTTATTCATTTTATTTAAAATTAAACTTTTATTTTAATAAAAATTATATATATATATATATATATATATATATATATATATATATATATGTATATATATATACTATTTCTTTCTTTTTATACATTAATTATCCAAATATAATATTTTATTTTTTTATTCCTTTTATTTTAATCATTAATTTTTATATGTATTTGTATTTTTATTGTTAAGGTTAGCTTTTTTTTATGTATTACTATAATTATTTATTTAAGATTATATATGATATACATGGCTCATTTTTTTCAATTATTTATTGAGAATCCAAATCTTTCTCTATTCGTTTTTTCATTTAATAAAATAAAAACTAGTTGTAGTTTTTTTCGTTCGGAAAATCTAAAATCGAAATTATTTATTTCTTTTATCCGTTCAAAAAAGTTCAAAATAAGGACGTGTTGAAGCTTTTTTTCGTTTGGAAAAAAAATAATAATCAAAATGGTTCGTAGTTTCTTCATTGCGAATACTTGATAAAAAAAATTTAATTTTAAATGGTTTGAAAAACTCAAGAATTAGAATGCTTAATCGCTTTTTAGTAATAAAAAAAATTAAATTCCGAATGATTTGTTGTTTTTTATTAAAAAAATCAAAGTTTTATTGATTTTTTATCTACGTTTAATTAAAAATAAGAATAATTTTTTTGTTTGAAAAAATCAAGAATTGGAATGGTTTATCGCTTTTTAGTAAAAAATAAATAAATTAAGAATGGTTATTTATTTTATTTTAATTTTTTGATCAAAAAACGATGAATCATTATGATATTTGATTTTTTCAAACAAAAAACCATTCGGATTTTTAATTAAACGTAGTTAAAAAAATCAATAAAACTTTAACTTTTTCAATAAAAAACAACAAACCATTCGAAATTAGATTTTTTTTACTAAAAAGCGACTAACCATTCCAATTCTTGATTTTTTCAAACCATTTAAATTTTTTTATCAAGTATTTGCAATGAAGAAACTACGAACCATTTTGATTATATTTTTTTTTCTAAACGAAAAAAGCTTCAACACGTCCTTATTTTAAACTTTTTTGAATGGATAAAAGAAATAAATCATTTCGATTTTAGATTTTCTGAACGAAAAAAACTACAACTAGTTTTTATTTTCTTAAATGAAAAAAAGAATAGATAAAGATTTGGATTCTCAATAAATAATTGAAAAAATGAACCATGTATATCATATATAATCTTAAATAAATAATTATAGTAATACATAAAAAAAGCTAACCTTAATAACAACAATAAACATACAAATAAAAATTAATAATTAAAATAAAAGGAATAAAAAATAAAATGTTATATTGTAACATCCGTTAATTTGACCTGGTACGTGGAATTATTTTAGTGGATGAATAATTTGTTGATATTGGGTCGGTCCAATTATATCCCGTTTCGTGGATTGATACGTGTCGGATTGGGTCTTGCGTGTCACCGGGTTATAATTTTAAAGAACGGATTATATTTTTGGGCTCGTGGGATTAAATGGGTTAAATGGGCATAAATAGTGAAAATGCGATATTGGGTTCGGGTTATTGGGTTCGGGACCGGTTAAATTAGAAGAGTATATACGTGCTTATCTTCCTATTACCTTATCCATTCTTGAGAAATACCCTAAGTGTGTATGTGTGTGTATTTGTGAGCTCCAGCAGCAGAATTGAAGCCCCAAGCCTTAGATTTTGATTGTAAAACCTTGGGATTTAGCTTCTTCATCTTCTTGGGTGTTGTTCTTGAGCTCCAAAGGTAAGCAAGCTATGAATTGATTCTCAAATTGTGTTGTATGCTATGAATTGGTAAGAGTTAGATGTGGGATTCTAAAGGGGTTGATATGTATGGTTTTGTATGTATATTTGTGGTCAAATTCGTGTAAGAAAGGAGTTGTATACTCCTGGGCAACCATGGAAATCGCAGGTCAGGGGTTTAGGTTTTCGCGGGGTCGCGGCGCGACCACCAGGGTCTCCGCGGCGCGACCAAGGACCTGTTGGAGAAATCCGAATTGCACCTTAATTAAGGGTTTGGGTCGGGCTATTGTGTCGGGTTTCCTTCGGGATTGCTCGGGCTGTGTTTTATTGGGGTTGGGGTCTTGTTTGGGATTGCCTTGAGTTGGGTTCGAGTCGAGTTTCGGGTATTGGTCGGGTTTCGGTTCCGTGGGGTTATCGAGTTTGAATTGAGTTCGAATCATTGTGATTGTGTGATATATGTTATCTGGGAATTGTGATTGATTATTGGGCTATCCGTGTGATCACAGGGACTAGCGGATCTCGAGCCGGATTTGATCAGGGCGTTCAGACTTCGGGAAACCAGTCAGGTGAGTACTCGAGACGTTTTCTAAAACGCGCGCCATCCTTTACGTTATAGTTGAATAGCTATATTGTGCGTGTTATGTCTATGTGAGACAGGGACGTGAACCTCAGGTATGCTCTAATCCTTATACGTGTTATGTATGAGATGCGAGATCGATTCAGGGGTCCGTGATGAGTTCCATACGGACGATAAGTCGCGAAGGGGAATCGCGCGGGTTGACTGTCCCTTACAGTCCTTGGGGCGTATATATACGGCAGGGCCTGTAGCCGGGTAGCTTCCGTGCTACAGGGTATTACCGACCATTGCTATGTGCGATGTGTCCATCGGGGAGGGGTCCCCACAGGGCTGTGTCCGATCTCATACTTGTGCTTTATACCTGAGATGTGTGTTGGGTTATCGGGACAGGGACAGGGACAGGGTTTTGCGTGCTATGTGCTATGTGTTCTGTGCAGTGTCAACCCTCGCGTGCTCACGGGCTTTATAGCTCACGTTATCGAGTCTAACATGTTCAGGGAATCAGAAAGGATCTCAGCCGCAGCCGAGATAGAGTCAAGGTTGAATTGAAGATCCGTAGTAGTTTCATATGTTGTATAGAACTTGTATAATGGTTGTTTTGGGGTCGATGTATCCAGTGACCGGGATTTGTACGTTTTGTCAATCTGGGATTTGAATGTATTAACTTTGTGTTTAAAGTTTTTAATTAGCCATAATCTGCATTACCCTATGACACGTGTGTTATAGATCCGTTGCGTTATTGCCACTTATGATATTATATTGACGTGGCATTTCCGGGATCGGGAGGAGTGTTACAGCATGGTATCAGAGCTTGTGGTTTGAACCTTGAGTATCATTAGTGGATGCTTAACTTAGACCTTGTTCCGGTTCATGGGGGATCGTTTGCGATTATATAGTGGATTAACCGACCTGGCTTAGTGTATAATGCTGGGTGATTTATCCCTTGTGCTTAATCGTTTTGCTTTGTGCAGATTATCATGGCAGATCAGGGAGAGGGTTCGGGCGCGGGTAAGCCGCCCAGTGACGAGTATATTCGTAAATCCGAGTTGCTAGATGTTCTTACCGAGTTTTACAGGAAGCAGAAAGAGCAAGAGCGTGAGCAGGGTCAGAGTTTGGGGCCGGTTGTTCAGCATGCCGAGGCTGAATCTAGGGGTGGTGCATCATCATCTTCTCAGCGGGGCGGGTCCTTCAAAGATTTCATGACAGGGGCTCCGCCGCAGTTTCGGGGTGACGGTGAGCCGGGGGCGGCCATCGCATGGGAGCGAGAGATTGAGGGCGCGTTCCGAGTGGCCCATGTGGATCCTAGAGATATGGTTGGGTACGCCGCATATCAGTTACGAGGCGGTGCTTTGCAGTGGTGGAAATCGATTGAGTCGTCGATGACTGAGTCCGCCGCTTATGCTATGACCTGGGAGCAGTTCAGGGCTATGTTTGAGCTACAGTACGTTCCGAGGGATGAGAGACGGGAGATGGAGCGCCGATTCCTCCATTTGCAGCAGGGTAATATGACGGTGCAGCAATATGTTGACCGATTCAACGAGTATTCACAGTTTGCACCTCGGCATGTTGACACGGAGAGCCGTAAGGCAGACGCGTTTATTGATGGGCTTCGGTCAGATATCCGAGAGTTTGTGGGACTACACGATACCCCGACATTTGCTAGAGCCCTTGAGATGGCCCGCATGAGGGAGCGAGAGATCCTCAAGCAAAGGGAACAGCCCTCTTCCCAGAGGCAGCGTACTGGGACTTCTGATCAGCCGTCCAGTGTATGGAGATCTTCCGGGGACGCCCCCAGTGACCAGCGTCCGGATCAGTGGCGGTTTTCAGGTCAGGGTTCCGGGCAGATTTCAGGGCAAGGGTCGGGTCAGAGACGTGATAGGGATCGGGGTCGAGATCGTCGATCGAGACGTCAGGGTCAGGGCCAGAGTCAGGGGTCGGGAGTACAGAGCCAGAGTAGTGTGGGACAGGGGTCCCAGGTGTCCGGCAGCCGTGTCGAGAGTTCTTATGGTGATCGGGAGTGCCCGAAATGTCACCGGCGCCATTCCGGACAGTGTTTATCGGAGCAGCCACGTTGTTTCCGGTGCGGCCAACGGGGCCACGCCGCTTCAGTTTGTACGGTACCTGAGCCGTTGTGTTTCAGATGTGGGCGACCAGGGCATCGGGTTATGGATTGTCCAGAGCCGGGACCGGCAGTACAGGGGGCTAGCTCGAGTGGGGCCAGGGCAGAGCCGTCGTCGTCCAGCCGCCGTGAGTCAGTTCCGAGAGGCCGCGGACGAGTGTTTCAGGCTACCGCAGAGGAGGCACGGGATGCTACAGATGTTGTTTCGGGTACGTATATCCTTAACGGACTTCGAGCTCGTGTGTTATTTGATTCCGGGGCAGATCGCTCCTATGTGTCTGTTACATTTTGTGCGTATTTTAGTATGTCTGCTTCTCCTTTATCTGTTCCTTTGATTGTCGAGAGGGTCGATGGGAGTTCGATGTTAGTGAGTCAGGTTTATCGGGGCTGTGTGTTAGAAATAGATTCCCATCAGTTTGCGATTGATTTGCTGCCGATTGAGATCGGTAGCTTTGATGTGATTGTGGGTATGGACTGGTTGACTGCCAGACGGGCTGACATCCTGTGTGCCAAGAAAATCATCCGTATACCCATTTCTGACAGTGAGAGTGTGATTGTGTATGGGGAACGTCGTAAGGGAGATATCGGGATTGTATCTATGGCCAGGGCTCAGAGATATGTCTCTAAAGGGTGCGAGACCTTCCTAGCTTATGTAGTTGACGCGAGGAAGGAAAAGAAGACCTTAGAGGATATTCCGGTGGTTCGTGAGTTCCCTGAGGTATTCCCAGAGGAGTTGCCTGGGTTACCGCCAGATCGCCAAGTAGAATTCTGGATCGATCTTGTTCCTGGGGCAGTGCCGATTGCTAAGACGCCTTATAGGCTGGCACCGACAGAGATGCGAGAGCTGATGTCACAGTTGCAGGAACTTCTGGATCGTGGATTTATCCGTCCTAGTTCGTCGCCGTGGGGTGCGCCAGTGCTTTTCGTGAAAAAGAAGGACGGCAGTATGCGGATGTGTATCGACTATCGGGAGTTGAACAAAGTGACCGTGAAGAATCGTTATCCGCTTCCACGTATCGATGACTTGTTTGATCAGCTCCAGGGTTCGAGTTATTTCTCCAAGATCGACTTGCGATCGGGTTATCATCAGTTGAGGGTCAGGGACGAAGATGTGCCGAAGACAGCGTTTCGGACTCGTTATGGGCATTACGAGTTCCTTGTAATGCCGTTCGGTTTGACTAACGCACCCGCCGCTTTCATGGATTTAATGAATCGGGTGTGTAGAACTATGTTGGATAGATTCGTGATCGTGTTCATCGATGATATCCTTATCTATTCGCGGAGTGCCGAAGACCACGAGCAGCACCTCCGAGAGGTTTTATCTGTGCTGCGCAGGGAGAGACTATACGCGAAATTCTCCAAATGTGAATTTTGGCTTCGGGAAGTGCAGTTTTTGGGTCACGTGGTCAGTGCCGAGGGTATAAAAGTGGATCCAGCTAAGATTGAGGCAGTGATGAGTTGGGAGCCTCCGAGATCAGTGCCTGAGATTCGTAGTTTTCTGGGCCTCGCCGGGTACTATAGACGCTTCATCCAGGATTTCTCGAGGATTGCCTTGCCGTTGACGAGATTGACACGGCAGTCCGTTCCGTTTGAGTGGTCCGAGGATCAGGAGCATGCGTTCAGAGAGCTAAAGATCCGATTGTGTCAGGCTCCAGTGTTGGCCTTGCCGGAGGGTACCGATGATTTCGTGGTTTACTGTGATGCTTCGGGGTCGGGTTTGGGTTGCGTTCTGATGCAGCGAGGGAAAGTGATCGCTTATGCCTCGCGCCAGCTAAAGACTTACGAGGAGTACCATACCGTGCACGATTTAGAATTGGACGCCATTGTGTTCGCATTGAAGATCTTGCGCCATTATTTGTATGGGTCTCGGTTTATTGTGTATACCGATCATAAGAGTCTTCAGTATTTGTTCAGCCAGAAAGATCTTAATATGCGACAGCGCCGTAGTCTTGAGTTGCTTAAGGACTACGATTGCGAGATTCAGTACCACCCGGGCCGGGCTAATGTGGTAGCTGACGCGCTGAGCCGTAGGGTACGCGGCCAGACTGTGATTTCCAGAGCTTCGAGGCTTGAGATCACCCCGACATTGATCGATAGTCTGAGGTTAGCACAGCAGGAGGGCCTGCGAGGTGATAATGTGAAGCGTGAACGATTGATCGGGCAGCTCGAGTCGTTGATCAGGGACGATCGTGGGTTGTTTATGTTTCATGACAGGGTCTGGGTCCCGAGGGTCGGGAATTTGCGACAGTTGATTCTTGATGAGTCGCATCGGTCGAGGCTATCTGTGCATCCGGGGAGTACTAAGATGTATCGCGATCTCCGTGACTTTTACTGGTGGCCGGGAATGAAAAGGGATGTTGGCCGATATGTCGAGCAGTGCATGACGTGTCTGAGGGTCAAAGCCGAGCATCAAAAGCCGCACGGGCATCTACAGCCGTTGGAAATCCCCGAGTGGAAGTGGTATCATATTACGATGGATTTCATTGTAAGACTTCCACGCACGGTCCGCGGGAACGATATGATCTGGGTTATAGTGGATCGACTAACGAAGAGTGCGCACTTCTTAGCCGTTCGAGGTACTATCACCATGGATCAATTAGCGAGACTGTATATTAACGAGGTAGTATCGCGGCATGGGATTCCGATGTCGATTACTTCGGACAGGGATACGCGGTTTACGTCTCGTTTCTGGCAGAGTTTCCAGCGGGAATTGGGCACCAAAGTTCAGCTAAGCACGGCGTATAGACCGCAGACTGACGGGCAAACCGAGCGCACCAATCAGACCCTCGAGGATATGTTGCGGGCGTGTGCTATCGACTTCAGCGGCAATTGGGACGTGCATTTACCGTTGGTCGAATTCGCGTATAATAACAGTTATCACGCCACGATTAAAATGGCTCCGTTTGAGGCACTATATGGGCGTAAGTGCCTGACCCCAGTGTGTTGGGGCGAGGTCGGTGAGCGACCTATTAGCGGGCCGGAGCTACTCCAGGAGACTAGTGACAAAGTGGCCGTGATTCGGGAGCATATGAAGGTCGCCCAGAGCCGTCAGAAGAGCTATGCAGATCGCCGTCTGAAAGAGTTAGAGTTCAGTGTCGGGGACCGCGTGTTGCTTAAGGTGTCGCCGTGGAAAGGGGTTATCCGGTTTAGACATCGTGGGAAGCTGAGTCCGCGGTATATTGGGCCGTTCGAGATTGTTGAGAGAGTCCGGGATCAGGCCTATCGACTGCGATTGCCTTCAGAGTTGGCCGGTGTGCACGATACGTTTCACGTGAGTCATCTCCGGAAGTGTCTGGCTACAGATGACCAGTATGTGCCCTTATCTGAGATTACAGTCGATGATCAACTGCGATATGTGGAGCAGCCCGAGGCCGTGACCGACCAAAAGATCAAGAAGCTGAGGAATAAAGAGATTGCCTTGGTACTTGTTCAGTGGAGACACCACAAAGGTACCAACGCTACTTGGGAGCCCGAGTTAGAAATGCGATCGAGATATCCTCACCTATTCCAGAATTCGAGTTAGATTCCGGGACGGAATCTCTTTAAGAGGGGAGGATTTGTAACATCCGTTAATTTGACCTGGTACGTGGAATTATTTTAGTGGATGAATAATTTGTTGATATTGGGTCGGTCCAATTATATCCCGTTTCGTGGATTGATACGTGTCGGATTGGGTCTTGCGTGTCACCGGGTTATAATTTTAAAGAACGGATTATATTTTTGGGCTCGTGGGATTAAATGGGTTAAATGGGCATAAATAGTGAAAATGCGATATTGGGTTCGGGTTATTGGGTTCGGGACCGGTTAAATTAGAAGAGTATATACGTGCTTATCTTCCTATTACCTTATCCATTCTTGAGAAATACCCTAAGTGTGTATGTGTGTGTATTTGTGAGCTCCAGCAGCAGAATTGAAGCCCCAAGCCTTAGATTTTGATTGTAAAACCTTGGGATTTAGCTTCTTCATCTTCTTGGGTGTTGTTCTTGAGCTCCAAAGGTAAGCAAGCTATGAATTGATTCTCAAATTGTGTTGTATGCTATGAATTGGTAAGAGTTAGATGTGGGATTCTAAAGGGGTTGATATGTATGGTTTTGTATGTATATTTGTGGTCAAATTCGTGTAAGAAAGGAGTTGTATACTCCTGGGCAACCATGGAAATCGCAGGTCAGGGGTTTAGGTTTTCGCGGGGTCGCGGCGCGACCACCAGGGTCTCCGCGGCGCGACCAAGGACCTGTTGGAGAAATCCGAATTGCACCTTAATTAAGGGTTTGGGTCGGGCTATTGTGTCGGGTTTCCTTCGGGATTGCTCGGGCTGTGTTTTATTGGGGTTGGGGTCTTGTTTGGGATTGCCTTGAGTTGGGTTCGAGTCGAGTTTCGGGTATTGGTCGGGTTTCGGTTCCGTGGGGTTATCGAGTTTGAATTGAGTTCGAATCATTGTGATTGTGTGATATATGTTATCTGGGAATTGTGATTGATTATTGGGCTATCCGTGTGATCACAGGGACTAGCGGATCTCGAGCCGGATTTGATCAGGGCGTTCAGACTTCGGGAAACCAGTCAGGTGAGTACTCGAGACGTTTTCTAAAACGCGCGCCATCCTTTACGTTATAGTTGAATAGCTATATTGTGCGTGTTATGTCTATGTGAGACAGGGACGTGAACCTCAGGTATGCTCTAATCCTTATACGTGTTATGTATGAGATGCGAGATCGATTCAGGGGTCCGTGATGAGTTCCATACGGACGATAAGTCGCGAAGGGGAATCGCGCGGGTTGACTGTCCCTTACAGTCCTTGGGGCGTATATATACGGCAGGGCCTGTAGCCGGGTAGCTTCCGTGCTACAGGGTATTACCGACCATTGCTATGTGCGATGTGTCCATCGGGGAGGGGTCCCCACAGGGCTGTGTCCGATCTCATACTTGTGCTTTATACCTGAGATGTGTGTTGGGTTATCGGGACAGGGACAGGGACAGGGTTTTGCGTGCTATGTGCTATGTGTTCTGTGCAGTGTCAACCCTCGCGTGCTCACGGGCTTTATAGCTCACGTTATCGAGTCTAACATGTTCAGGGAATCAGAAAGGATCTCAGCCGCAGCCGAGATAGAGTCAAGGTTGAATTGAAGATCCGTAGTAGTTTCATATGTTGTATAGAACTTGTATAATGGTTGTTTTGGGGTCGATGTATCCAGTGACCGGGATTTGTACGTTTTGTCAATCTGGGATTTGAATGTATTAACTTTGTGTTTAAAGTTTTTAATTAGCCATAATCTGCATTACCCTATGACACGTGTGTTATAGATCCGTTGCGTTATTGCCACTTATGATATTATATTGACGTGGCATTTCCGGGATCGGGAGGAGTGTTACATATATTTGGATAATTAATTTTTAAAAAGAAAGAAATACTATAAATATATAGGGAGAGGTTCTTTTAAGAACCTTAAAGATGGTGAGAACCTAAGTACCTTTTAGAGCCCTTAGATCAAAAGGGTATTTTTGGAATAAAATATATTATCTTTCTCTCTCCACCTGTTTTATTGTATGCATCTCCTTTCACTTTCTCTCTCTTACTTTTTTTTCATTTTCATTTTCTTTATCTTTTATGAGAATTCATTTTAATATTAAAAAAACGTATTTTATAAAAAAAATAATTTTTTTTCAATATAAAAAATTAATGTATTCTATATAGAAATATTATGTGTCTATATAGAATGTTATACAATTTTATATCTTTTTATGTAGATTAACATTACTATTCATAATCTATATAGAATGTTATGTTTGTTATATATTTCATATATTTTTATGTTTATTATACAAATATATATCTTTTTTATAGATTGACATTACTATTCATTGTGTTTTTGGTATATTTTATATCAGTTGCATACCAAGTGTTCGATAAAATGTTTAAATGAAATCTTATTTTTTTGTTTCAATGTGTTTTTGGTATATTTTATCATTTAATCTACGTAGAATATATAATACTTGACATTCTACACGACATTCTACGTAGATTGCATGACATTCTACGTAGATTAAATGTCATTCTACGTAGATTGAATGTCATTCTACGTAGATTGTACATAGATTGAATGTCATTCTACGTAGAATATATGATACTTGACAATCTACACGACATTCTACGTAGATTGCATGCCATTCTACGTAGATTGAATGTCATTTCTATGTAGATTGAATGTCAATCTACGTAGATTGCATGACATTCTACGTAGATTGTACATAGAATATGTTCATCGATACTCTACGTAGATTGCATGTCATTCTACGTAGATTACATGTCATTCTACGTAGATTGCATGTTATTCTACGTAGATTAACAGTTTTATTCTATGTATTTTTGGTATATTTTATATCAGTTGCATACCAAGTGTTTGATAAAATGTCTAAATGAAATCTTCATTTTTTTTATTTCAATGTGTTTTTGATATATTTTATCATGTAATCTATGTAGAATATATGATATTTGACATTCTACACAACATTCTACATAGATTGCATGTCATTCAACGTGGATTAAATGTCATTCTACGTAGATTGCATGTCATTCTACGTAGATTGCATGACATTCTACGTATATTGTACATAAAATATGTTCGTTGATACTCTACATAGAATATGACAGATTTATTTTCAATGTTTTATAATGAAGATTATTTGTAAGATATTAAATATATATGAATGTAACACCCCTCCCGATCCCGAAAATGCCACGTCAATACAATATCATAGGTGGCAATAACGCAACGGATCCATAACACACGTGTCATAGGATAGTGCAGATTACGGCTAATTAAAAACTTTAAACACAAAGTTAATACATACAAATCCCAGATTAACAAAACATACAAATTCCGGTCACTGGATACATCGACCCCAAAACAACCGTTATACAAGTTCTATATAAACATAAAACCATCACAGATCTTCAGTCTATCTCGGATCTACCTCGGCTGCGGCTGAGATCCTTTCTGATTCCCTGAACATGTTAGACTCGATAACGTGAGCTATAAAGCCCGTGAGCACGCGAGGGTTGACACTGCACAGAACACATAGCACATAGCACGCAAACCCTGTCCCTGCCCCTGTCCCGATTGCCCGACACACATCTCAGGTATAAAGCACAAGTATGAGATCGGACACAGCCCTGTGGGGACCCCTCCCCGATGGACACATCGCACACAGCAATGGTCGGTAATACCCTGTAGCACGGAAGCTACCCGGCTACAGGCCCTGCCGTATATATACGCCCCAAGGACTGTAAGGGACAGTCAACCCGCGCGATTCCCCTTCGCGACTTATCGTCCGTATGGAACTCATCACGGACCCCTGAACCGATCTCGCATCTCATACATAACACGTATAAGGAATAGAGCATACCTGAGGTTCACGTCCCTGTCTCACATAGATATAACACGCACAAGATAGCAACACAGCTAAAATCATAAAGACGGCGCGCGTTTGGAAAAGTCTCGAGTACTCACCTGACTGGTTTCCCGAAGTCTGAACGCCCTGATCAAATCCGGCTCGAGATCCGCTAGTCCCTGTGATCACACGGATAGCCCAATAATCAATCACAATTCCCAGATAACATATATCACACAATCACAATGATTCGAACTCAATTCAGACTCGATAACCCCACGGAACCGAAACCCGACCAATACCCGAAACTCGACTCGAACCCAACTCAAGGCAATCCCAAACAAGACCCCAACCCCAATAAAACACAGCCCGAGCAATCCCGAAGGAAACCCGACACAATAGCCCGACCCAAACCCTTAATTAAGGTGCAATTCGGATTTCTCCAACAGGTCCTTGGTCGCGCCGCGGAGACCCTGGTGGTCGCGCCGCGACCCCGCGAAAACCTAAACCCCTGACCTGCGATTTCCATGGTTGCCCAGGAGTATACAACTCCTTTCTTACACGTATTTGACCACAAATATACATACAAAACCATACATATCAACCCCTTTAGCATCCCACATCTAACTCTTACCAATTCATAGCATACAACACAATTTGAGAATCAATTCATAGCTTGCTTACCTTTGGAGCTCAAGAACAACACCCAAGAAGATGAAGAAGCTAAATCCCAAGGTTTTACAATCAAAATCTAAGGCTTGGGGCTTCAATTCTGCTGCTGGAGCTCACAAATACACACACATACACACTTAGGGTATTTCTCAAGAATGGATAAGGTAATAGGAAGATAAGCACGTATATACTCTTCTAATTTAACCGGTCCCGAACCCAATAACCCGAACCCAATATCGCATTTTCACTATTTATGCCCATTTAACCCATTTAATCCCACGAGCCCAAAAATATAATCCGTTCTTTAAAATTATAACCCGGTGACACGCAAGACCCAATCCGACACGTATCAATCCACGAAACGGGATATAATTGGACCGACCCAATATCAACAAATTATTCATCCACTAAAATAATTCCACGTACCAGGTCAAATTAACGGATGTTACAAATCCTCCCCTCTTAAAGAGATTCCGTCTCGGAATCTAACTCGAATTCTGGAATAGGTGAGGATATCTTGATCGCATTTCCAACTCGGGCTCCCAAGTAGCGTTGGTACCTTTATGGTGTCTCCACTGAACAAGTACCAAGGCAATCTCTTTATTCCTCAGCTTCTTGATCTTTCGGTCGGTCACGGCCTCGGGCTGCTCCACATATCGCAGTTGATCATCGACTGTAATCTCAGATAAGGGCACATACTGGTCATCTGTAGCCAGACACTTCCGGAGATGACTCACGTGAAACGTATCGTGCACACCGGCCAACTCTGAAGGCAATCGCAGTCGATAGGCCTGATCCCGGACTCTCTCAACAATCTCGAACGGCCCAATATACCGCGGACTCAGCTTCCCACGATGTCTAAACCGGATAACCCCTTTCCACGGCGACACCTTAAGCAACACGCGGTCCCCGACACTGAACTCTAACTCTTTCAGACGGCGATCTGCATAGCTCTTCTGACGGCTCTGGGCGACCCTCATATGCTCCCGAATCACAGCCACCTTGTCGCTGGTCTCTTGTAATAACTCCGGCCCGCTGATAGGTCGTTCACCGACCTCGCCCCAACACACTGGGGTCAGGCACTTACGCCCATATAGTGCCTCAAACGGAGCCATTTTAATCGTGGCGTGATAACTGTTATTATACGCGAATTCGACCAACGGTAAATGCACGTCCCAATTGCCGCTGAAGTCGATAGCACACGCCCGCAACATATCCTCGAGGGTCTGATTGGTGCGCTCGGTTTGCCCGTCAGTCTGCGGTCTATACGCCGTGCTTAGCTGAACTTTGGTGCCCAATTCCCGCTGGAAACTCTGCCAGAAACGAGACGTAAACCGCGTATCCCTGTCCGAAGTAATCGACATCGGAATCCCATGCCGCGATACTACCTCGTTAATATACAGTCTCGCTAATTGATCCATGGTGATAGTACCCCGAACGGCTAAGAAGTGCGCACTCTTCGTTAGTCGATCCACTATAACCCAGATCATGTCGTTCCCGCGGACCGTGCGTGGAAGTCTTACAATGAAATCCATCGTGATGTGATACCATTTCCACTCGGGGATTTCCAACGGCTGTAGATGCCCGTGCGGTTTTTGATGCTCGGCTTTGACCCTCAGACACGTCATGCACTGCTCGACATATCGGCCAACATCCCTTTTCATTCCCGGCCACCAGTAAAAGTCACGGAGATCACGATACATCTTAGTACTCCCCGGATGCACAGATAGCCTCGACCGATGCGACTCATCAAGAATCAACTGCCGCAGATTCCCAACCCTTGGGACCCAAACCCTATCATGGAATACAAGCAACCCACGATCGTCCCTGATCAATGACTCAAGCTGCCCGATCAATCGTTCACGCTTCACATTATCACCTCGCAGGCCCTCCTGCTGCGCTATTCTCATACTGTCGATCAATGTCGAAGTAATTTCAAGCCTCGAAGCCCTGGAAATCACAGTCTGGCCGCATGCCCTACGGCTCAGCGCGTCAGCTACCACATTAGCCCGACCCGGGTGGTACTGAATCTCGCAATCGTAGTCCTTTAGCAACTCAAGGCTACGGCGCTGTCGCATATTAAGATCTTTCTGGCTGAACAAATACTGAAGACTCTTATGATCGGTATACACAATAAACCGAGACCCATACAAATAATGGCGCCAGATCTTCAATGCGAACACAATGGCGTCCAATTCTAAATCGTGCACGGTATGGTTCTCCTCGTAAGTCTTCAGCTGGCGCGAGGCATAGGCGATCACTTTCCCTCTCTGCATCAGAACACAACCCAAACCCGACCCCGAAGCATCACAGTAAACCACGAAATCATCGGTACCCTCCGGCAAGGCCAACACTGGAGCCTGACACAATCGGGTCTTTAGTTCTCTGAACGCATGCTCCTGATCCTCGGACCACTCAAACGGAACGGACTGCCGTGTCAATCTCGTCAACGGCAAGGCAATCCTCGAGAAATCCTGGATGAAGCGTCTATAATACCCGGCGAGGCCTAGAAAACTACGAATCTCAGGCACTGATCTCGGAGGCTCCCAACTCATCACTGCCTCAATCTTAGCTGGATCCACTTTTATACCCTCGGCACTGACCACGTGACCCAAAAACTGCACTTCCCGAAGCCAAAATTCACATTTGGAGAATTTCGCGTATAGTCTCTCCCTGCGCAGCACAGATAAAACCTCTCGGAGGTGCTGCTCGTGGTCTTCGGCACTCCGCGAATAGATAAGGATATCATCGATGAACACGATCACGAATCTATCCAACATAGTTCTACACACCCGATTCATTAAATCCATGAAAGCGGCGGGTGCGTTAGTCAAACCGAACGGCATTACAAGGAACTCGTAATGCCCATAACGAGTCCGAAACGCTGTCTTCGGCACATCTTCGTCCCTGACCCTCAACTGATGGTAACCCGATCGCAAGTCGATCTTGGAGAAATAACTCGAACCCTGGAGCTGATCAAACAAGTCATCGATACGTGGAAGCGGATAACGATTCTTCACGGTCACTTTGTTCAACTCCCGATAGTCGATACACATCCGCATACTGCCGTCCTTCTTTTTCACGAAAAGCACTGGCGCACCCCACGGCGACGAACTAGGACGGATAAATCCACGATCCAGAAGTTCCTGCAACTGTGACATCAGCTCTCGCATCTCTGTCGGTGCCAGCCTATAAGGCGTCTTAGCAATCGGCACTGCCCCAGGAACAAGATCGATCCGGAATTCTACTTGGCGATCTGGCGGTAACCCAGGCAACTCCTCTGGGAATACCTCAGGGAACTCACGAACCACCGGAATATCCTCTAAGGTCTTCTTTTCCTTCCTCGCGTCAACTACATAAGCTAGGAAGGTCTCGCACCCTTTAGAGACATATCTCTGAGCCCTGGCCATAGATACAATCCCGATATCTCCCTTACGACGTTCCCCATACACAATCACACTCTCACTGTCAGAAATGGGTATACGGATGATTTTCTTGGCACACAGGATGTCAGCCCGTCTGGCAGTCAACCAGTCCATACCCACAATCACATCATAGCTACTGATCTCAATCGGCAGCAAATCAATCGCAAACTGATGGGAATCTATTTCTAACACACAGCCCCGATAAACCTGACTCACTAACATCGAACTCCCATCGACCCTCTCGACAATCAAAGGAACAGATAAAGGAGAAGCAGACATACTAAAATACGCACAAAATGTAACAGACACATAGGAGCGATCTGCCCCGGAATCAAATAACACACGAGCTCGAAGTCCGTTAAGGATATACGTACCCGAAACAACATCTGTAGCATCCCGTGCCTCCTCTGCGGTAGCCTGAAACACACGCCCGCGGCCTCTCGGAACTACTCACGGCGGCTGACGACGACGGCTCGGCCCTGGCCCCACTCGAACTAGCACCCTGTACTGCCGGCCCCGGCTCTGGACAATCCCTAACCCGATGCCCTGGTCGCCCACATCTGAAACACAACGGCTCAGGCACCGTACAAACTGAAGCGGCGTGGCCCCGCTGGCCGCACCGGAAACAACGTGGCTGCTCCGATAAACACTGTCCGGAATGGCGCCGGTGACATTTCGGGCACTCCCGATCACCATAAGAACTCTCGACACGGCTACCGGACGCCTGGGACCCCTGTCCCACACTACTCTGGCTCTGCGCTCCCGACCCCTGACTCTGGCCCTGACCCTGACGTCTCGATCGACGATCTCGACCCCGGTCCCTATCACGTCTCTGACTCGACCCTTGCCCTGAAATCTGCCCGGAACCCTGACCTGAAAACCGCCACTGATCTGGACGCTGGTCACTGGGGGCGTCCCCGGAAGATCTCCATACACTGGACGGCTGATCAGAAGTCCCAGTACGCTGCCTCTGGGAAGAGGGCTGCTCCCTCTGCTTGAGGATCTCTCGCTCCCTCATGCGGGCCATCTCAAGGGCTCTAGCAAATGTCGGGGTATCGTGTAGTCCCACAAACTCTCGGATATCTGACCGAAGCCCATCTATGAACGCATCGGCTTTACGGCTCTCGGTATCCACATGCTGAGGCGCGAATTGTGAATACTCGTTGAATCGGTCAACATATTGCTGCACCGTCATATTACCCTGCTGCAAATGGAGAAATCAGCGCTCCATCTCCCGTCTCTCATCCCTCGGAATGTACTGTAGCTCAAACATAGCCCTAAACTGTTCCCAGGTCATAGCATAAGCGGCGGACTCAGTCATCGACGACTCAATCGATTTCCACCACTGCAAAGCACCGCCCCGTAACTGATATGCGGCGTACCCAACCATATCCCTGGGATCCACGTGGGCCACTCGGAACGCGCCCTCAATCTCACGCTCCCATGCGATGGCCGCCCCCGGCTCACCGTCACCCCGAAACTGCGGCGGAGCCCCTGTCATGAAATCTTTGAAGGACCCGCCCCGCTGAGAAGATGATGACGCACCACCCCTAGATTCAGTCTCGGCACGCTGAACAACTGGCCCCAAACTATGACCCTGCTCACGCTCTTGCTCTTTCTGCTTCCTGTAAAACTCGGTAAGAACATCTAGCAACTCGGATTTACGAATATACTCGTCACTGGGCGGCTTACCCGCGCCCGAACCCTCTCCCTGATCTGTCATGATAATCTGCACAAAGCAAAACGATTAAGCACAAGGGATAAATCACCCAGTGTTATACACTAAGCCAGGTCGGTTAATCCACTATATAATCGCAAAATGATCCCCCATGGACCGGAACAAGG
Source organism: Centrapalus pauciflorus (assembly GCA_020465985.1). Lineage (NCBI taxonomy): Eukaryota > Viridiplantae > Streptophyta > Magnoliopsida > Asterales > Asteraceae > Centrapalus > Centrapalus pauciflorus. Next base: position 1,590,875 of record JAANYP010008403.1, read on the forward strand.
TCTAAGTTAAGCATCCACTAATGATACTCAAGCTTCAAACCACAAGCTCTGATACCATGCTGTAACACCCCTCCCGATCCCGGAAATGCCACGTCAATATAATATCATAAGTGGCAATAACGCAACGGATCTATAACACACGTGTCATAGGGTAATGCAGATTATGGCTAATTAAAAACTTTAAACACAAAGTTAATACATTCAAATCCCAGATTGACAAAACATACAAATTCCGGTCACTGGATACACCGACCCCCAAACAGCCGTTATACAAGTTCTATATAAACATGAAACCATCACAGATCTTCAGTCTATCTCGGATCTACCTCGGCTGCGGCTGAGATCCTTTCTGATTCCCTGAACATGTTAGACTCGATAACGTGAGCTATAAAGCCCGTGAGCACGCGAGGGTTGACACTGCACATAAGCACATAACACACAATCCCTGCCCCTGTCCCTGTCCCGATAACCCAACACACATCTCAGGTATAAAGCACAAGTATGAGATCGAACACAGCCCTGTGGGGACCCCTCCCCGATGGACACATCGCACACAGCAATGGTCGGTAATACCCTGTAGCACGGAAGCTACCCGGCTACAGGCCCTGCCGTATATATACGCCCCAAGGACTGTAAGGGACAGTCAACCCGCGCGATTCCCCTTCGCGACTTATCGTCCGTATGGAACTCATCACGGACCCCTGGATCAGTCTCGCATCTCATACATAACACGTATAAGGAATAGAGCATACCTGAGGTTCACGTCCCTGTCTCACATAGATATAACACGCACAAGATAGCAACACAGCTAAAATCATAAAGACGGCGCGCGTTTGGAAAAGTCTCGAGTACTCACCTGATTGGTTCCCCGAAGTTTGGCCTCCCTGATCGAACCCTGCTCGTGATCCACTAGTCCCTGTAACCACACGGATAGCCCAACAATCAATCGCAATTCCCAATTAACACATATCACACAATCACAATGATTCGAACTCAATTCAAACTCGATAACCCCACGGAACCGAAACCCGACCAATACCCGAAACTCGACTCAAACCCGACTCAAGGCAATCCCAAACAAGACCCCAATCCCAACAAAACACAGCCCAAGCAATCCCGAAGGAAACCCGACACAATCCGACCCAAACTCAATTTACAAGTTAAACTCGGATTTCCCCAGCAGGCCTTTGGTCGCGCCGCGGGAACTCTGGTGGTCGCGCCGCGACCCCGCGAAACCCCTGCATCCTGACCTGCGATTTCCATGGCTGCCAGGAGTGTTAAACTCCTTTATACTCACGAATTCAGTCTCAATTAAACATACAAAATCATACAACAGCAGCATATAAACTCTCTTTTATGGCCTAGAAGCTAGCTTATACATCTTCACATCAAATACTCAATTTGAAGCCATGAAATTAGAATACCCTTACCTTGGGGCTTCAAACACAAAGGATGAAGAAGATGATGAAGCAAAAACCCAATTCACACAATCAATTCTGGATGAAGGCTTGCTCCTGCTGGACTTCTTCACAAGAACACACACACATAACACACCTTTAGGTTTCTCAAATGGATAAGGGAAAAATGAAAGATAAGGATCCATATGTACGTCTTTATCTCAACCCAGTCCCGAACCCAATAACCCGAATCCGATATCACATTTTCACTATTTATGCCCATTTAATCCCACGATCCCAAAAATATAATCCGTTCTTTAAAATTATAACCCGGTGACACGCAAGCCCAATCCCGACACGTATTAATCCACGAAACGGGATATAATTGGACCAACCCAATATCAATAAATTATTTATCCACTAAAATAATTCCACGTACCAGGTCAAATTAACGGATGTTACAATGTGTTACTTTTGTACATAATTAAAATAAAAGATTTTTTTATTCTTATTATTTATTTTTATTAAAAAGAATGTTCATTACCTATTATTATAATTATGTCAAGGGTAGAATGGTCATTTATAAAAAAATGACCGGGCAAAGGACCTAAACGAAGACAAACAACCAATAAGAGGACGGAATTTGTAATTAATTACGCAAAAGAAAAGTTCCATAATTTTCATTAAACCACATGAACGAAATTTGTAATTTGACCTAATTTGTAAGTGCAAAATTAGAATTAGAAAAAAAATTGATTTACTTAAAAACAAAAAAATGTAACATCCACCATTTAATATACTTTTAAAATTAAAAATGAATCAGGTCCCATGCATGACTGATGACTCTTCTTCAGGCTTTTCACCCCTCCCCTCCCCTCCATCCCAATTTCACATTCTTCTCTCTGTTTCGCCTTCCATTTCCATGGCACCCAAGAAACGAAGAAAGGTATAGTAATTGTAAGTTTTTATTACTTTCAAATTTGTTCTAATTTTCTCATCGTCTCCGTGATTTCTAGATCGGTTTAACCCGAATGGATGCGGCTCTCGATCAAATGAGCTCCTACGGTTTTTCCAAGCAACTCGTCAGGAAAACTGTTAATCATCTTCTCAAGGTCACACCATATCTTTCTTTTGCCATACAAACATGTATGATCGTTGAATCCAATTCAATTTTTTTTGTTAAACCCTCCCATAGGAGACAACTTTGTAGGGTTTGTTTTTGGTTCGTTTACTCTCTGTTTACAACATTCGAGAGAAACGCCCATGTTTCTAGTGATTTCTACTTCATACATTTTACATTTGGATTTTGAATTTATTGGTTAAACCGTAAACTAAACGTTTCCTTTGTATTACATGAATTTGAAATGTTATGTAGTTATAGATACAAATGAATAATTGATGAATTATGTGATAAATGCTATTCACGTTATTTTTTGTATTGGAGGATATCTTTTTTCACAGGAAAATTAAAAGTGTATGTGGTTATAGAGTGAGGTGTTTTTGAGTTTTCTCAACTTCTATGATAGGCTTATCTAAACATGAGTGTCAAATGTAAATTAAGAACAATAGGTTGGAGAGAGAAGAAACAGAGGAGTAAAGAGTGAACACAGAAAGTGCAGTAACGTTATGCATCAATTTGAAATTGAAAATTTTGTTGTTTCCATCGTCTGTGTTTTGATAATGTATGCTTATAACATCCATTTAGTACACATTTTATTCAAAGTAATTACTCGCCAATGCTCCACAATTGATTGGTGTGGCATAGGATTCAAATTGATATCGCATAATTCTTTAAAGTTCTTTGAAATTGGCACCTTTACTTTAGTAGTTTAGTAATATTATGAATTCATGACATAAGAGTGGGTCTAAATTGCTTTTTCTTTTTTTGCCATCATTTATTGTGATTGTCAGTTGTATAGCAATGATGGATGGAAGTTAATTGAAGAAGACGGGTACCGGGTCCTTCTTGATGTCATTCTTGATGAACAAGAGACTGCACAAACACAGAATTTGTTAAAGGTACAGTAGTTAAGGCCATATCTTGACATCAATTTTTGTTGTTTTTCTCTTGTAATTTCTGTATGTAATGTTTGAGGTCAAATGGAATATCATTTCAACCTTTTAGTTTGAAGAGCAATCTATGATTCTTTAGAAGCTCTAACCTTTTTTCCTTAATTGAGTCTGTGTTCTGCAGGATGCATCATCACAACAGGAGAACACTGAAAACAAATTGGTTATTGCAGATTTGAAAACAGAAGACAAACTACCCATCCTTGCCATAGAAGGTAATACTTTTACTTTTAGAATTAAACATACTACTAGAAAATTTGAAAACAAATATACCTCTCTAGATTAGCTAAAAAAAAAGATTCTACAACTGCATTATGATAGGGATTATGAAATCAATTTAGGAGAACAGGGGATTGCATCACAATTATACTGAAATTGATAGCTACAAACAGAAAATAGAATTACAATCAGATGAGTTGATTGTTCCAGAGACTATCCCTATCTCACAATTAAAAGATTGGAGCCCTCTCAAAGCATGAGCTAAGAGACTACAAATCTAAACAATATTCCTTCACACCTTACCTCACTCTTTTAATCCCTTATTTATAGATTGCAAAATTAACTAACTACTAGATATTTCCTACTTTACCCCTTTCTATAATATACTAATATAATTCCCTATCACATTAATTATGTAAGCAGTACCAAATATATAAAGCGTTGGTATAATATTCTTAATAAGATCGACATTGATTATGAATTCAAAATGTATATAACCTGCTTGACTTATAATTCTATACTCTCCTAGGATGGAGGGAGAACATGTTATGGGAAAGCTATATATTGAGCTTTAATTCCATGAAGCCGATATTTTTGCAGGACCGGAGAACCAAGAATGCTGGAAGGATATTGCTTTGGAAGAAACAGCTCAAAGGAGTCCAATCCACACTGGTGATCATCATTCTGCAGATAAAGTCAACCTCAAGTATTCAGAAGACCCCCTTCTTTCAGCATCTGCAACTGATAAAGCTCATGCCCCTCCAAACGTCTGCGTTCATAGGCGCAAGCCTTGTTATGGATGGATTAGTGATGATGATGACGACGATGAGGAAACTAGTTTTATAGCACTGACTCCCGCAAGTTAAAAGCTTCTTCCTGTATGCTCATTAGCTTTATGAAGGCACGATATGAAGGTTACCTAATACTTATCTTCTCTTTTCTTTATATTTCTGCCCAAATGAATATAATTTCATTATTCTTCCTATGTCTCAGTTCTCATAACATTGCAATAATAAATACGTTGTGATGTTTCAAAGCCATTGCAACCTTCTCTTTTTGGCAATGGTTTTGACTTCGATCAACAAAATTTCCTCTTTCCTCAAATTTAAGCACGTTATGGTAGTATGGCCGTTAGACTAATCTCTTGGAGTCCAAAACCGACTTTCACTCTGGTGTTTTCATTGATGTAAACAAGTAAGATGAGTTTTTCCATTAACATTTCTATAACATAATCTCTTGGAGTCCAAAATCGACTTTCACCAGCTTTTTTTTATATCTTTATAACATAATATGCTATTCTGTCCAGATTTGGGTTTGGATTGGTGCAAAGAAGCAGTATCCTGGTGACTGGGAAATGTGCAGGTTTTTGGGCTTCTATACCTTCTAAACTTTAACTTCCTGTATCAGTATACTACTAAGGGAGTAAGGAGATTGTGTGGCATGGCAAAGAAAATGAATCATGTAAGTAGACCAAGTTTGATGTTATGATATATATGAAGCTATCATATACTCATGCACTTATCACCAAGTTTCAAGCTATCTATATACTCTGTACAGGTTCGACTTTATGGGTTCATATATAATTGTGCCTACATAATTACCAATATAACATCTCAAATAAATAGCATTAGAAGCTAGAACAAGAGAATAAAGAATCATAAATTGCACTACAGTTTAACTATGAGGCCTCTATTCTAGGGCTATTTGTTGCTTAGTTTTCTTTTGTGTTTGGGCTGTTTGCAGCTTGGGTTGACTAGTTTTCTTTTGTGTTTGGGCTGTTTGCAGCTTGGGTTGACTAATGTAGAACTTGCTAGTTTGAATATTATTTTGTGACTGAGAATGTTGAAGTGGTTAGCCAGGCTGAGCATCAGGGGTGTAATTTTTGAACAAACGGTTAACCACTGCTAGGGAACTTAACTCGGATGATTCAGAACTTTTGCCACTTGTTTTATTAACACACCGGATGGTAGAAGCAATGTGAAATATTCTTCTTAATTGTTGAAAACAAATGTTGTCGATTTTACACGCAAAAGGTTGCGTCTGAATGTGCACAAGATATGCTTTTAGCTAGGGGTTTGTACCATATAAATGCATATACATACATATATATACTTCAGGGTCTATGTTACGCAATATGTTTTAAAAGTTTTATGTTTAATAGTGTAATGATAACAACGAACAGCTCCCTTTTTATTCCAAGTAAGATGCATATGTATATAGTGGAAAATAATATTGATGTAGTATCTATTTGCATATGTGTATACTAAGGTCTTGTCCACATCATATGACAACACCAAGTACTCTCATTTGGATGTTTCACATGCCATAACAACCCTTTATACAACAAAACCAAAAACCATACTAATAATTGTGTCGTTATGATATACTTTTACAAATATTCAATTTTTTTGAATAATTAGTTAAGAACAACCTGATCGATCATCTAAATTTCGTATATTTCATGACTTTGGATCTTGTTTTCCTACAAGGCACAAGTATGCGTTCCATTTTAAGTGAAAGTTGTGTTTCTTTAATAAAGGTATCTCGTATGCATTACTAGATAAAGGGGTTTTCATTAACGGATTTTCTAAGGGCAAATATCACTCAAACATTTATGAGGGATTACCGAGAGATTGGATCTAATGTTAACAGATTTTTTAGATGCTTAGAGACATTGTTAGGTACATATAGAGCTTATTCGTTGTCTAGTGAGGTAATAGTGTGATACACGCTAGATATTCTATGGTCAAACTGATGTACATCTTTAGTAAGTTTCTGAATCTTAATAATAATGTAATTATGAAAACCTTCCTTGTTGGGTTAATTTTTATGAGATTGAACGTTTGTACGTGTAAGAAATCTACTTTTTTAAAACATACTAGTGAATAGTGATTCATCAAATATTAAAAGGTTATTTATTTTGATTCTCTATCAACTTATGAAGAATCGGGTGAACACTATAAATTAAGATAGAGATCGAGTGAAATCTAACTTTTATTTGGTTCTCGTAGTTAGAAATGAATGTAAGTTTGTTACTCATTTTTATTTGTTATGGTTCTAAATACCAAATGCACCTTTCTAAGAGGGAAATGAATGGAATGTAAAAGAAAAGGGGTTTAAAATCATTCATTCTTGATTTCTTTCCAATAAAAACTAATGTGACTTCCTTCATCTTCCACTACTCTCCGTCATTTTCCCTTCTTTACTTTTCTTTATCTTTCTGTACAAGAAAAAAGAAAAGAGAGAAGCAGAAATCACATAATCTTGAACACACTCTTTTTACTTCTCTTTCTCTTTTTTCACATGTTAGAAGGAAAGTTTTTCACACTAATTTCCTTCCTCTACTTTTTGTTTTCCACTAAAAGTATGTTTTTTCTTTCCATTTTCCCTTGGAATTTTCTTTAAAGAAAATAGTTAGTACCATAATATTCAACAATAGTTTGTATTACTATATATAGTTAGTTTATTGTCATAAAAAAATTTTAAATATACCAAAGTTTACATTTTTGAGCCGTGAGTCCAATCCATCCTATAGCATGCATAATGCTTAATTTGTCCATTTTGTATGTAAAAATTAATTAGGCCAGAATTTTCATATATAATGCTTCTCTTTGGGAATTTTTAATTAACAAGGTACTTATCTTGGAAACTAAATTCAAATCAAATATGATTTTATGAATTTTCATTACATTTGATTCCTTCTTTCTAAGATTATATATGTTTTAGGCAATTTAATTTCATTTATAGAAAAAGAAAAGAATTTTTACTATCTAATATATCCATTTTAAAAAGAAATATTTTGTATTAATTGTTAGGTAGGTAGCTAGGTTTGTGTAAGATTTTTTCACTTTGATAATTTCTTCTCGTCAATAAAAACTAATTTATTTTAATTAGATAAATAGAATCAAATCCAACATGATATATAATATATGTGTATGTATTACTTTTATCTTAATTAATCCTTAACTGCAAAACAAGTCAAGGGTTGGTAGGTGTTGTGGGGCGTATGTTTGCTTGAGATGCAAATGAACCAAGTGACTCACCATCTCCCTTTTTACCCTTAACCAACCCCAAATCACCCCCCTCCATCTAGCTACATCAATATCATATCTATTTTTATCTTATTTTTTTACAAATTAATAATTAATATTCTTAATTTATTCTCGATCACCATCTAAGATCTAATTCCAGATTCAAGTTACCTATCCAATCAATCGCATTCTTTCTGTTCTAGGAAATAAGACATCATAACCATGCATATATATATATAATATAAACCAATTTTTCATAACATATAATTTTGTTTATGAAAATATAATTTACAAATAAACGTAACATACATTGGATCAATTCTATTTCAGCATACGGTTGATCCTAATAAGAGGTTGACCCAAGACAATGTCCCTTCTTGGAATTAATTAAACATTTAGGTGACGTTTGGTTCACGTAATGTAATTCGAAGGAATTAGAATTAGAATTTTAGTTATAAATTAATATTGTTGATGATGAGAGTAGAAGATAGTTTTTAGTATTTGTTAGAGATATAGGTTGGAATCCAATTCATGTGTGGGTTGGAATTTAATTCATGTATGAGTTGGGAAGAATGTCAAATTCATATAAACAAAGAAGTTTGATGGAATATACATAAAATATAACATTTGTCTTAGACTTTTAGTTATCAAAAATTCTAAATAAACTAAATTTTAATTCCATCGAATTCCATTTGAGAAACCAAACAGCACAATACATATTCCGGGAATATTTATTTATTTTTTGTCTACTAATTTAATAGAATGAAAATTGAATGATTGGTTTTAAAAAAAGGAAATGGTATTATTTTATTCCTCCTGGTTTTGACAATCATTTGGAACCACCATTAAAGCTAGTTTACATATATAGGAATTGAAGGTCTCAACTGTCAACTGGACTTTTGATACTCAGATTAACAGTTGTATATATACTGTCCCAACCTCACTATATATGTTCAAACGCCTCTTTCTTTGATCATGACTTTCTGCCCTATATATATATATATATATATATATATATATATATATATATATATATATATATATATATATATATATATATATATATATATATATATATATATATATATATATATATATATATATATATATATATATATGTTGTATTCAATTCTCTCTCTCTCTATATATATAGAATACGGTTCGAGAGAGTACAACCCATTATATATGCAGCGCACCAGAAAGTACCACCTTTAAAAAAACTTTTGTTTAAAAATAATTATAAACATATTTTAATTAACATTACACAAATGACATATAAACTTCACGCACATTCATACATTCTAAGTGCATTAAATCATAAATCACATAAATATACGTTAACATATATACAAATTTATGTAAGTGTACGTACATTCACATCATTTTTAATGAGTTAGTAGATGTGAATTTATATGAAAGTTACATATCATCTACATAATGTTAATCAAAACATGTTTATGGAAAATAAATTCTAAAATACTTTTTAAAAGTGATATCTTCTGGTGCGCTTTATTATGAGTGATACTCTCTTGAACCAGATTATATATATATATAGGGGTGGGTTCAATGGAAAACCACTATGCACCTGAAAACTATGGAAACCTACGCACACCGTCCGATTTGGTGCATTTCATGAAAAATGCGGTGGCATGATCGTAAATAAGGTTATGCATCACGCGGGATTTTGATGCATCACGCGGGAAATTTAATGCATCACGCGGAATTTTGATGCCTCACGCGGGAAATTTGATGCATTTGTGGTGGTGCAGTGTGGTTTTCACAAGTTTTCAGGTGCATTGTGGATTTCCATTGAACCTCCCTATATATATATATATATATATATATATATATATATATATATATATATATATATATATATATATATATATATATATATATATATATATATATATATATATATATATATATATATATGGGTTCAAATGAGTACCACTAGTTTTGCAAAGTACCGGAGGTACCTCGCTTAAAATCATTTTTTTTTAAATTTTTTTCATAATCATGTTTAAATTAATAATATAAGACTACTTGCAAAAAATCACACATAAACACACACTAGAACTATGTGAAACGTGTGTGTTCACATGATATGTACTGTTGTGAATGTGTGTTCACAACTAAGCATGTTCACATGAATTTTTTCACGTTCACATGACTTTTTAGATGATAGAAAGTCTAAATATATATAATTTTTTACGAATAGTCTTATATTATTTGTATCTAAATGAATATGAAAAAAAAATTCAAAAAAAACTTTTTTTTCGGAGCAAGTTCACATCTGAAACCCATGTGTTCACAGGTACTCACGGTACTCTGCAATTTTTAGGTACTCACACGAACCATATTATATATATATATATATATATATATATATATATATATATATATATATATATATATATATATATATATATATATATATAGGGTTGGGTTCCGGTAAGAACCCTTGTTACCGTGAGAACGTGAGAACCACTCCAAAATGCACAAATTTGTACATCAAATGCACAAATTTTAAAAGTTTTACTTAAAATCATTGTTAGTCTTAAATATTAATAAATATCATAATTTAACACTAAAATTACATTCAAAACATACATTCATTAAATTATAAACTAAATGCATAAATTTGAACATCAAATGCACAAATTTTCTTAAATGCACAATTCGTACATAAAATGGATAAATTATAGCATGAGATGCGTAAATTTTTACATGAAATGCATAAATATATCGAAAACATTTAATTTTAGTATCAAATGCACAATTTTATACAGTGGATGCACAATTTTTAGAGTGGTTCTCACGGTAATGAGGGGTTCTCATGTGAACCCAATCCTATATACATATATATATATATATATATATATATATATATATATATATATATATATATATATATATATATATATATATATAGGGAGGTTCAATGGAAATCCATCATGCACCTGAAAACTTGTGAAAACCGCACTGCAACACCACAAATGCATCAAATTTCCCGCGTGATGCATCAAAATCCCGCGTGATGCATCAAATTTCTCGTGTGATGCATCAAAATTCCGCGTGATGCATCACCTTATTTACCATCATGCCACCGCGTTTTTCATGAAATGCACCAAATCGGACGGTATACGTAGGTTTTCATAGTTTTCACGTGCATAGTGGTTTTCCATTGAACCCACCCCTATATATATATATATATATATATATATATATATATATATATATATATATATATATATATATATATATATCATACACATTCAAAGCGAACAAAAGTTAAGCAGGATGCAATTAAGTATAACACTAACACAACATAAAAAGGTGATACGTACATACATATAACACAAATGATCGATCAACCTCAAACCAAAGGTTTTATGCTAATTGTGATTAGTGACAAATCATCTTTTATAGAAAATGTGGATATACGTACACTGTAGATGCTTTCAAGTTACAATAGTTTAATATCATCTTATATCAAATTAATATAATAATTGAACTAATTATATAACCAAGTATATACAATTTAATGCGTCAATTTAATGATGAATAATTAAAGAGTTGAATTTAAGGGAATTAATGTTGTAAAGTTTTCTTTTCTTTTCGGTTGTTTCTTTCCTAAATATGCATGATCTTGTATCGACGTAATTAAATGATGATTAATTAGTTTGATATTTGAATTAATTGTTAAATAAATATACTAGTCATCTTTGATTCTTTAATGACAATTGGTGAAACTCCAACCCACTTCCTTCATAGCGCTTCCAACTTATAATAGTCTTGTATGTTTTTACCTATTAATAGAATCATTAAAAGATCATTTTACCTTTAAATGATTTCTTAATGATTCCAGTAAGAATGAAATAAACAATTTAAATATGGTCTAGCCTTACCAAATTTGTTAGTTTTATAGCATATATATTTAGTACTAGAACAGTGGAACCATATTAAAGATTTTCACAAGCTATAATAATATTTTTTACGCAAAATCATTTTTCTTATTTTTTTTAGTATACAATAAACTTTATAGTACATGTCCTAGTATCAACCATACCCAAACGGCCAAGCCTAGGGTAACCATCGTCCAGTATTAAAAACTAGTCATGATTAACATTTATACGTATTTTTATTTTATAAAATACAGTTTGTGTGCAAGTTAACATTCAACTCGTTGCACTAACATGCATTACTATACCCATTACTCATGAGTCAATCTTATGACTCTCAGAAGTAACAAATAAATGAAAATTAATAAAGATGTAGAGAAAACAAAATTACTTAATGAACATTTTTTCACAAAAAAGCTAGCTACCTCTGTCTAAATAATACTCACTTTTCAATTTCCTAAAATAAGGAAATGTTTATTTTCCAAAATAACGTGTTATTCGTTTACAATTATTAGGAAATATTTATGACATTTGCTTTGGGATTTGTGATGACCGAATTTCATCCAATTATTTCAACAAAACATTCATAATGTCATCCCCACATGTCCCGAAGAAGTTTTACAATCCTTTTGGACAAAGATCGTGGCCCCAAATTAATGATTGTGGTAACAAATAACTTTTATCAATTTTTATAAAGAGTCATTATATATATATTGATTAATTATCAATCAAATGGTAAGAAAATCAATTGGCAAAGATGGTCTTAAAAGGAATTTGTACTTTTTTTAACATCTAATCGTATAAGCCAAATCATCTATAATGTTATGTTATCAAACCTAGCTTATTTATGAAGTAATCTATTTTAGGTTGATTAAGTTTAAAGTGTTCAAGCTCTTCACATATAAAACAATAAATCAGAAAGATTATTATGGCAATTTACAGAAAATAAAAGAATTGGTCAAAGTTGCTTTACATTTTTTTCACATAACATAACATATTTTACTTTTATGATTTAGTATATTATATTTCTAATTATTTACTATTTGATGTAATATATGATGCCAAATGATAAAAGATGATGAGCATGATATATTAAATGATAAAGAATATTAATTGATAAATATGATAATATTGTATTCAAAATTAAGAAAAAAAAACTAATTGCATTTTTTAAATGATAAAAATAAGTAATATAATATACAAATGAGAAAAGAAACATTGTAATAGCGCACATATAAAATCATAAATTACTATTTATAAAAAAATTAACGGAAATAATAAGAGTTAAATAAGTATATTGGGAGAAAAGAGAAGCGTATAACAAAACATCCACATGGAACGTCATGACAAAACAGCTGTCAAATAAGTTTACTTTTTCGATATCCACATGTTTCTGTTCTGCGTACCCATTACTGATGAACTCCCTCCCACATCATAACTTTCTTTTATTCCCCTCGCATTACCATTAAACACCATACTCACCCTTGTCTTTGTCGAAACACTCGATAACAACCCTCTAAATTCGGCTTCATAACTCTTAACCCATTTGCATCAATTCAAAAGTTATCATTTCTTTGGATATAAATATAAGTAAACAGAAAGCCATCCTTCAAAAAGGCTAAAAGTTTAGTACTTGTTTTTTTTTTTTTTTTTTTTTTAACAAAAAGCAACAATTTATTTCCAATAAATCATGACTATCAGTGTGTTTTGTAAAATGCAGATGCAACACAACAGACAAGTTTCATCGTAAAAGTGTCAACATGTCCTTAATGATCAAGCTAATCATACATTACAGTATACAGCTAGAAGCTGAAACATGGATAAATTAACCAAACATATAATATCTAGCCTTACCCGAGCAGCACCACACGTACCATTGTTAGGGTTGAGCATAGGATGGTTGATACCAAAAATTAAACCATTACAGAACAAACGTGTTAATTTAATTTCTTAACCGTTTGGTTTCAAGTAATTCGTTTAACAGTTAAGAAGTATTGGGCAAGTTAACTTATCAGTTAAATTGGTTAAATGTAAATTGATCTAGATGATGTGTCCTCTTGGACTAACAATGTTCACAACGACAACTTGTGCTCCTTCCCCATAAAAAGTTGTTAAATGTCTTTTCATGGTAAAAGAGGACAAGTACAACAATTTACGTTACCAAACACCTTTTGTAACGTAATGCATTAAAATATGAATAAAAATTACATATCACGTAAATGGTGGCTATCACGTAAATGTGGTAACGTAAAGTGTGGCTATTTTGGTAAAATGTATATTAAATGGCTAAAACTTGATAAAGGGGTGTGAGATTTGACTATTTTAGTAATTGTTGGTGACGAGATGAACAAGATGCATCGTGAATTTAAACGGTTAAGATTAGATGTATCACGTATTGTTTAGATTTTGTAATTTTGAAAGTGAATTAATTTAAATTATTTAGCATTTACTGTTTGATTATTTGATTGAATATTCAATTAATATAAAGTTAAAAATTTATTTGACTAGGTATATTATTTTTCCCAAAATACCCCTATGCATATCAAATATGTGCATCGCATGATGCACCAATGATCATTTAATCTAAATGTTGTGGTTGGTTCTTTTTTTGGTTCCCGATGCATAAGGTTCCTCATAGAACCTATCCATATATATATATATATATATATATATATATATATATATATATATATATATATATATATATATATATATATATATATATATATATATATATATATATATATATATATATATATATATATAGACACACACACACACATGTATGTATGTATCACTTTTCCATTTATAATTATTAAAAAAATTATCAACATGTTTTCACGGTTTTAGCATTTTCGTCCCTTCATGTTACTTTTTCTAGAAAAATAGTCAAATTTTACAAAACTTGAAAAAATCTAATTTGAAGATATGAAAAAATAAAAATAAAGGGATGAAAGCACAAAAACCGTGAAAACATGTTGATTTTTTTCATAATAAACCCTTATAGTTAATCTAAAAACACATTTAAAATCTCGAGTATAGAAAATCATATATGTGATCAAAATTCAACATCGAAAAATAAAATATTATAGAAAGCATATAATAATATATTCTGAATATATTGTAAACTAACCTTAAAATTCGATGTATAAAAAGTTTCAACTTTTAATATTTAAAGTATAATTTAAGATAAAAAAAATTAAAGAACTAAACTATAATATACAAACAAGAAACCTATAAATAATTTAAAATGGGACAGTTTGGTTAATAATGAGACATTATTTGTAAATACCACAGATGAACCGTTATTGTCAGTTAACCAAAATTTAAAAACTCAACCATCGGTGTGAAAAATGATTTGATTCTTATGGGTCGGTTAATTTGGTTTCCGTCCGGTTTTCAATTATTATACTCACCTGTAATCGCTATGACAACAAAGACCATACAACCCTGTTGGACCAACAAGAAAAACGAACTGTAGCTCCCATTGCATCATCTGAATACCCACCTAAAACATTGTTCCTTGTATTGCATACACATCACCCATGATTAAAACAACATTACATTAATCCGTATACATATTACAATACATGTCAAAATATAATAAAAGATTAATAAGATGCTATTTATGAGCACATTGCTATTTTTGCTTACATTGTTAGTTATGAATATGTTGTTATTATGTGTGTATGTATTTGATCAAATGAAAAATTAAAAATTTTATAAAGAAATGTAAGAAATATCGAATCAAATAAAAAATACGCTAAAACATTTTGTTATTTCATGATTCAACAAAAAATGTTGATCAAAAGGAGACCATTTGAAATATAATAAAAATAATGGGCCTAAAAATTTATGCTTAGAATTATTTTTAATATTTCTCATCAATATTTAATTTTAGTTGACATGGTATTGACAATTGTCATTAGAATAATTTCTTATACAATTAGAATTTGTTTAATTTGGTAAAAATATACAAGTTTACTACTTTAATTAATAAATTAAATAAGGCGTTTGACTGTTATGTTTAAAAAATCTAGAATTTTAATTAGATTTTACATCTAACCTATGGGCTATGGCATACAACTAAATTATATGAGAAGTATGCCTTCATAATGATCATACCTATAATGATAAGGAGGATTTGCTTACATCCAAGTTTAATCCATTTAATGTCTTTGTGGGTTTTAATCACACTATCAAGTCATTAACCCTTCAAATTAAGGGTGAAAACTAAAAAAACTATGGCTTAGTTGGCTTCAATACTGATCTAAAATGCCAAGTAAATTGTAAGAATATGTTTTTTACCCTTCAAAAACTTGTTTGTTTGTTTGTTTTTTTTTTATTTTGATCTTTTTATCTAGATTCATTTTCTTTAGGTTTATGATTGAAAATCAAACTAAACCATAATTTTGTTTTTTTATTTTGATCTTTTTATCTAGATTCATTTTCTTTATGTTTAAATGATTGAAAGTCAAACCAAGCCATAATTTCGATTTAAAAATGACAATGATAAGCAAAATCCAAATCACTAGTTTTGCTAAATAAATGGTTTGATTTTGGGGCAGAATGTGTTTGGCGTTTAGCCTAATGTATCAACGAAAGACCTATTATTACTATTTGAGGGGCCAATTTGTTATTTAATGATAATATTGGACGTTGATGAAAGAAAATATAGGTATAAATCCATATAAAAGAAGTAGTAGGATCATTGCTGGTTCTCGTGTCTCCTGTTGCGGTGCCACTCACTTTGTTTTGATATTAATATTATATGCATAAGAAACAACTATACATTACATACACATATTAAATTTCATTAACTTTAAACTATTAATACAACCGATTATTCAATCATCACCTAATAATTTATGTTTTCTTTCTGTCTTATAATATACTAACATATACTCACTCCATCCTATATTTCATCATCTTTTATATATGTATATGTTAATTTTTTATCGCAACTCATCAGTGTTTAATAATACAAAAGATTGTTTAAATATTTGTGTCAACCAATTTTGTAAATTTTGTTGTTTATAAAATGATTGTCTTAGCCTCTTAGGTTACTATAAGAAAACAAATTATTTCTTATTTATAAGACTTCAGATCTAGTTCCTAATAATATTAATTTAGATGTTTACTTCGAGTTACAAACTTCAGCTGTCTCAACTATTTTTATTTCTCCATCTTTAAATATAACAGAGAGCGTCTTCATCTTCACCTTACTTAATTTATATTACATGATACTAAAATAGATTAAGTTATTTTTTTTTATAAAAACAGAATAAATCATTATTTAGCAGTGACAAAGCCAACCTGTTGTAAAGGATCAATGTTAATCGAATGTTTATTTAAATCAACATCAACAACCACCAACACTCGTAACCATCAGTAGCTCAAAATTTCATACAACACTTCAATCACCAGTACTGATCCAAAAGGGGCGACCACCCCTGCATTACGTTCGGGTCTTATATTTGATCAAACCTATACAAATGTGCATTCTGCATCTACAAATCTATCTAGTTCCAATTGAAGTCATAAATAGGTCGATATAACACTTAATTACTAGCAAGAACATGATGGCTAGCTTAAAATAAGATGCTTTACAATAACATGTCTGGTATTGACGAATTAATTGGATTCAACATATGCTCCAAGTATCATTTGCATGCATCATTTAATGATCTGTTATCATCAATCTAAACATTTTTTGTGTTTATATATTTCATCGAGATGATTAAATAGTGGCATAATCGATCGATTAGTTGATCTAGGATCGTACTTATAAAGTTTAGGATAATGAAAAGAAACCGCTAAATCTAATTTCAAAAATCGCTTAATAAGATAAATAAATATGATAAAAGAAAAAGCAAATCATGGGTCTTATCTTTGTTGCTAACGTGTATATAAATTAAATGTATAAAAGAATCTTGTTTTTAAAGAGTGGAAAACTTTATACATATATATTCGATTAAGGGTTTATTATCATGTTTTCATGTATTCTGTGTTTTCGTTCCTTCATTTTATTTTTTTTCATAAAAAACCTCAAGTTATTTTTTTCTTTTTAGTTTAGTGAAATTTGGACATTAGACCTCAGTTATAATTTGTGAACCGCGTTTTTAAAAAACGACAAAAACCGGATTATAATGTCTAAGTTTCACTAAATCAAAAAGAAAAAAAAATTAAGTTTTGGACTTTTATGAAAAAAAAAATATGAAGAAACGTAGAAAACACAAGAACATGTTAGTTTTCTTTTTTCATAACAAGCCCTTTGATTAATTTAGGATCTAGAATAGTAAAATGGGAAATGTTATATGAGAGAGAGAGAGAGGGTACATGTGTTGATGCGTAAAGTACAAAGAACGGAAGTGCGGAGTAAAAACTAAAAGGGAAGGAGAGGGTAGAAAAAGAATCCTAGATCGGAGGAGTATGTTTTGTTCCATAAATACCCTTCCTCTGTCTATCCGGAGGCGGAGCAAGTTCAAGTTCCAGTTCCAGTTCCAACAACTACTATCTATCTATCACTCCGAAATGACCAACAACGCCAAACAAACTCCACTTTGATCCACCTCTACAAACATGGGAAGATCAACCAAATCCTCCTGCTTCAATATCATCTCTTGTGGGGGCACCAATGAATCTGTCGATGTAGATCACATTCATGCTTCTTCTCAGGTTTAATTCTCTCTTTCTCCCTTTCTCTATGATGTGTGTGTCTGTGTGTTTTTTTTCCTTGAAAAGGGCGTGCTTGATTTGTATGATGCTTTCCCCTCGTGCGATTCGTAATCACATCACCTATGGTTTTTCATTTGAATCATGGAATTCAGTGTGTTTGACTGATCCGAAATGCGTGTTTGACTTATTCGACATCGTTTTTGTTTGTTTTGCTGTGTTTGGGATTCGAGATCTTGATTTGTGTTATCTAGTCAATTAGTTACCTTTTTTTATTAGCTTGTGTATGTGATGGAAAGTTTATGTTTGTAAATAGATGCTAGATTTTGATTGAATCTGTATACCTTTGTGTTTGGTGGCGGATTAGGTTAATTTGATTTGTTGCTTATTGTGGATAAATGATTCGGATTTTATTCAACTCTTAAGCTCCTACATTTTGTCTGATGGGAACCTGATTGATGTTCCAAACATAGAGATTGATGCTTTGAACTTTTGGAAAATGCTGGATAATTTTAAGGAATCTTTTTTTCTGAAAGGGGAATAAGAAAATGATTTTGAATTTAAGAATGTTGGATACAAGGAATCTAGTAAGATATTTTGAATTTGTGTACTCGGTTAATTGCTTGATAACTTACTCCGGAGGTTGATAAATCTGAGTGTAGGTGTATATCGACTATCGAGCAGATCTCATAGTTACAGATTTAGAAATTGTAGTTCCTTTACGCTCCTCAGGAATTATGGAGAAATTAAATTCGGAAGAGCGTATGTTCCTTGCCTGTGTAAGCGATGAATGCTTTGTCTTTTCTAGTTTAGGGATCTGCCCTTCTTGTGGAGTCAACCTTATTATTATGGTTTAGATCAGAGCTTAATTTGATGGTTTATACTAAATAGGTTGGTTGATTTGTTTGATTGAAGTTGAATTAAACTTGTAATTTATGATTGTTTTTCAAAAGATCTTATACATTTTTTACTTTTTGGGTAGGTTTATGAACCTACTTTACCTTTTTTTCCCCTTAGTAATCATCACCTGAAATTAGCAACTTTCATCTGTCTGTGGTCCGTATATTTATTTCTGCTTTGTTCCTAAGAAGGGGCATTTTAATTATTTGATCATTTTCCATTTGGTAGAATTTAATAATTTACTCTACCTCACTCCAGAACAAAGGTCCTGATAAGCGAGGATGGAGTTTCCGGAAAAGATCAGCCAGGCATCGAGTGTTGAGCAACACCATCATCACAGAAATACCTTCTTCAGGGAGCAAGGAAACCTCAGAACCTGTTATTATCAACTCTGAAGCACAAGTTAACTCTTCCATATCAGAGAAAACGTCCGACAATATATGGACAGAAGAGATCCCTCGGTTGTCAAATTCAATTGCCAAGGACACTACAGTCTCAACTGTAACTGTGGAAGCTGCTTGTGAAGATGACAATAAGCCGGAAACCGCTCCTGATGAATCAGCCATCCTTGTCATCCAGGCTGCCGTTAGGAGATTCTTGGTCTGTTTCTTTTTTCCATGATGATCATGAAGGAGATGGTATGTGTACAGTGTTTCATATATATTGTTGCTTGTAATTTTCAGGCTCAGAGACTACTAGTAAAGCATAAGAATATTGTCAAATTGCAAGCTGCTGTGCGAGGGCATTTGGTCCGAAATCATGCTGTGGGAACTTTGCGTTGTGTTCAAGCCATTGTCAAAATGCAAGCTCTTGTTCGTGCTCGCCGTGCTACCCTGTGTGCTGAAAAATTGTCTGTTGAAGAGAAGGTAAGACTTCTCATTCCTGAAGTACCATGCCTATTTGAGTATTAACCATAATGAATTAATGCATCAGAATAGAAGCTATAATGAGTGTTATATTAATGTGTTCACATAAGAAGCCGACTTCAGTTAAAATTATGTTTCATTGTACCACATCTCTTTCCTCTCTTCCACTCTGCCAAGCATTTACAAAACCCTCAAATGTGCATGCAAACCAGTAGTTTATATTATAGAAAGAAGGGGGGAAAACAACAATTAATTGCTCATTGCCCATTCTGATTTCTTTTAGGGAGTTCAAAATCCGGGAATCAATTCACAGCCAACCCATGTTTCCATTGAGAAGCTACTAAGTAACAGTCTTGCACGCCAGGTAAAGATATTTTATATTTACTTCTTTATTGCCTGATACCTCCACATTTTCTTTTAAGTTATGGAAAAAAGTGACCTTTTTTGAAGCTACTGGAATCTACACCAAGGACCAAACAAATCAACATCAAATGTGATCCTTCAAAATCTGATTCAGCTTGGAATTGGTTGGAGAGGTGGATGTCTGTGTCTACACCAGAAACAGTGGAGGCGCATGCACCAGAACAGGATCAGGGCAAGGATAATAACACTGAGATTCAGGTTGAAACTGTAACCCCCTCTCATCATGATTCAACTGATATGAAGTCTGAAGTTGAGGAAGCAATGGTGCCATCTGAAGGAAATGAGAATTTAATCAATATCGAACAAAATTCAAATGTAAGAAAAGATGAAGAGGAGAAGCCTCAACTGGCAAACACATGCATGCCAGAGTCTATGGAAAAGCCCGATTCTCTGCCAGATGAACCTATGACCTTAAATACGGAAGCTCAGATTGAGGAAAATTCAATTCCTGAGAAGCCTGTATCAGAAACAGAACCCAAACGCCCACCAAAAAGGCTTGCCACCGACCAAGCAGATTCAGAGGGAAGGAAGTCTGTGTTTGGATCAAGAAAGGCTAGTAATCCTGCATTCATTGCGGCTCAGTCTAGGTTTGAGGAGCTGACTTCTAAGAGCGACCCGTTGAAACCAGTCAGTTCTTCTAATCATGATAACAAGCCAGGTTCACCTGACATGTTGAAACCAGTTGATTCTTCTGACAAGGCAGGTTGGTCTGCAGATGTCAGTCCAGCTCCTGAAAGTGCAACTCAGACAACAGATGAAGAACCAGAAGGATACTTGGTTTCTCATAGTTCAAGGGAGGTTCGTAATGGTGGCTCGGAATGTGGAACTGAACTATCCATTACATCCACACTTGACTCACCAGACCAGAATGTCGTTGGAAACAAGAAACTCGAGGAGGAAGCCAAAGTTGTAAATGAAGTGATTGGAGATATGAATAGTAGTAATAATAATAACACTAACATTGAAGAACATGTTTTTCCAAGTAGCGAGAAGACCTACTCTGATTTTGTCATGCCTGAAATACGTTACAGTGGTGATGTTGTGGAGACAGAGAAACCAAAATCTGTCGATGATGTTGCTACGCCTCAAGTAGAACAAAGTCTTGAAGACAGCTTGTCTGAAGCAGACATTGAGCTGGAGCCCAAGTCTGGGCATCAAATCTATAAGTCTAATGCACGCATAGAGCTGGAGGTGGAGCATGAAACGGTCCCTCAAGTGTCATTGGAAGCATCTCCAAGAAGCCATATAACTGTCCCTGAGTCTCAAGGAACGCCTTCTAGCCAGGTCTCAACGAACACCAAGGCTAATAGTGATAAAAAGGTGTCCAGTCAAAAACGCAAATCATGGTCCAATAGTAATAAGAAATCCCCTGTGAGATCTAGTGTTGATTCTGGTTTAAGAAGTAGCTTGGAGCAGTTGCCTAAAGAACCTAAATCTGGGAAACGAAGAAATTCTTTTGGTTCACCAAGATCTGAACACATTGATCAGGAACCTAGAGATAGCAGCAGTAATAGTTCGCTCCCGAGCTACATGCAGGCAACTGAATCTGCAAGAGCAAAAGCTATCACCAATAGCTCCCCAAGATCAAGTCCAGATGTGCAGGATAAGGAAACTTATCTGAAAAAGAGACACTCGTTGCCTGGTGGTGCAGTAAATGGTAGGCAAGGTTCGCCTCGTATCCAGAGGTCAATGTCTCAGGCGCTGCAAACCACAAAGGGAAGTAACAGCCAAGGTAATTATATATTCTAACCTTATAACCAATCTTTTATCAGATAATCATTGTTTGGCCATTATTATTTTTGAGCTGATAGATAGCATCCTGTTTATTTTACAGAGAGGAAATGGCAGAGGTGAAGTTGTAAACCAGTCAACGTAGCGCATTCAGAGATGGCCTAATATGTAAAGAATGACTGGAGTTTGATTTGTTTGACAGGTAGCTACCAGCTTTCTGGTCGCCATCTTTCTTTCTTTCTTTCTTTTTTCCCCGATTTGGTGATACAAAATCGAAAGATTTACAATCTGATAATGCATGGAGTGTGTGTTTATTGGTCCATATAAACTTGTTAAGCTTTATTCTTCGAGTGCGTTGTGTATTTGTGTTAAAACAGCGGTTGTGCCATTTTGTTGGTGTTTTTCTTCTTGGTAGATTTTTTTATATAAGTATATTATTATCAAGGTTTTTTCAGACTAAAATAAACAGTGCTTCTGTTTTGCATACCCTTTCTTGTGTAGAGGGATTAGGGATGCCTCCAACGATATGTTGATGTACAGATCCTTGGGCTCACCGGTTTCATCGCTTAGGTGTGTTGGGTTTTAACCCATGTTTATTGTGGTGTTAACCAGCTTGTTTGTACTGATTTGTCGTTTTCCGCAAGTCCCCCTAATAAAATTTTTATGACAGTTCGGTTCACGACCATATGGTGCTCATTTGATGATGATTTATGAGAGTTTGGTAGAAAGTTTTTAGGAGTTTATGATTGTTCAGGTTTAAGAAGTCCTAAAAAGAAGAGGCTTGGTTTTAAAGCTCTTATTTTAAAAGAAACAAGCCTTTCTAGAAAAAAAATTAACTAAGGTAGCATTCAAAAAGCTCTTTAGCTTCTAAGTATGCATAATTACTTTTATATCCCTCTGATTCCTTGATAAACACTCGCATCCTTTTGTAAAAGTTCAATCAACGTTCTCTTCCGGGTGCTCTTATTTGTCATTCAATCTCCTCGATGGATCATCGTCAATTTTTTGGTTGTTTTTTGATAAGGTACCAGTGGTTGCCAACCACTGGGATGAATCGTGTGGAAACGTCTATGGATGATAACAATTTAAATGGCATTTATCATAGATCTTGAGTTCGATGGCATATGGAATAACGATAGATGTTGTATTCTCAATACACTTGGTACAATCCTGGTTTATAAATACTCGCATGAAAATAATTTTTTTTCGAGATTTTATAATGATGTGAGCCTAAAAGATTTATCAATACCAAAGCAAAGTGTTTAACTTTAGTGTAACAAGAAGGGAATCATTAGATATGCTTAAAGAGTTTATGGCTTACATAATAATGCAAATCAACAACTATCATTACAACACAAATATACGCCAAGAATCTAACACTAGCATCCAAGAATAAAACATTTGAAAGTAATCAAACATACAGCTCCATAGTGCCTGCCAGTTCTGATGCTAAAACACCTACAAAGTAGAAACAATATCAAAGGATAGCTGTGATGTCAAAGCACCTACCCCTTGATAGACAGACACCAAACGTCGTTAACATGTGCTCTCAAAATTCATTGGATCCGATTGGTCAAATCCCGTTTAGTTGCGGCTTAATGTCATGTTCTTGCTTAGTAATCCAACACTTGGGTCAACTAATCCAAATATTCTAAATCCACCACATTCATCTCACATTATATATATATATATATATATATATATATATATATATATATATATATATATATATATATATAGGGGTGGGTTCAATGGAGAACCTTATGCATCGAAGAACCTTGGAGAACCACAATGCATCGCTAGAAAAACCGAAATGCATCACGTAGAAAACGATGCATCACGCGGGAATTTGATGCATCACGTGGAAATAATGTAGAAATCGATGCATCAAAGGGGAATTTGATGCATCACGTGGAAATAATGATGCATTACGGGAGAATTGTGATGCATTTGTGGTGGTACATAGAGGTTCTTCAAGGTTCTTCGATGCATGGGGGTTCTCCATTGAACCCACCTATATATATATATATATATATATATATATATATATATATATATATATATATATATATATATATATATATATATATATAGAGGTGAGGTTCAATGGAAAACCACAATGCATCGAAAACTTGTGAAAACCGCACTGCACCACCACAAATGCATCAAATTCCCCCGTAATGCATCATTATTTCCACGTGATGCATCAAATTCTCGAGTGATGCATCGATTATTTACGATCATGCCACCGCGTTTTTCATGAAATGCACCAAATCGGACGGTGCATTAGGTTTCCATGGTTTTCACGATGCATAAGGTTTTCCATTGAACCCACCCCTATATATATATATATATATATATATATGTGGGTTGGGTTCCGGTAAGAACCCTTGTTACCGTGAGAACGTGAGAACCACTCCAAAATGCACAAATTTGTACATCAAATGCACAAATTTTAAAATTAAAAGTTTTACTTAAAATCATTATTAGTCTTAAATATTAATAAATATCATAATTTAACACTAAAATTCCATTCAAAACTTACATTCATTAAATTATAAACTAAATGCACAAATTTGAACATCAAATGCACAAATTTTCTTAAATGCACAATTCGTACATAAAATGAATAAATTATAGCATGAGATGCGTAAATTTTTACATGAAATGCATAAATATATCGAAAACATTTCATTTTAGTATCAAATGCACAATTTTATACAGTGGATGCACAATTTTTAGAGTGGTTCTCACGTTCTCACGGTAATGAGGGGTTCTCATGTGAACCCAATCCTATATATATATATATATATATATATATATATATATATATATATATATATATATATATATATATATATATATATATATATATATATATATATATATATATATATGTATACACACACACACACACACACACACACACACAAAGAAGAGTTCTATTAAAAATCATAAATATTGTGAGAACTTAAGAACCTTTTATAACCTTTGGATTAATAGAATCAATGATTGATATATTGGATGACAATTTTGTTATTATTTAAAACTTTGATAGTGGGAAATCTTGAAAATGTGTGAAAATGTTATTTTTAGAAGACAAAAATATGTTTTTTTTCTCTCTCTTACTTTTTTTCATTTTCATTTTATTTTTCTTTCATGAGAATTGATTTTTATAGTAAAAACACGTTTTTTATAAAAAAAATATATTTTTTTCTATATAGAAAATTATTTAATTTCTTAAAAATTAAAATATTCCATATAGAAATATTATGTGTCCATATCAAATGTCATATAATTCTATATCTTTTTATGTAGATTAACATTACTATTCATTATCTATGTAGAATGTTATGTTTCTTATACTACATTCTATGTATATTATCATGTAATCTACGTAAAATGTCGTGTAGAATGTCAAGTATCATATATTTTACGTATATTACATGATAATCTATATACATTATATGTAACATTACTATTCATAATCTATGTAGAATGCTATGTTTCTTATATAATATTCTATGTAGATTATCATGTAATCTACGTAAATTATCATAGAATCTACGTAGAATGTCGTGTAGATTGTCAAGTGTCATATATTCTACGTAGATTATATAATAATCTATATAGATTATGTGTGATTTTTTACAATTAGTCTTGTATTATATTCTATATAGATTATCATGTAATCTACGTAGAATGTCGTGTAAAATGTCAAGTATCATATATTCTACGTAGATTACATGATAATCAATATAGATTACATGATAATCTAAATAGATTATCATGTAATCTACGTATATTCTATGTAGATTATCATGTAATCTACGTAGAATGTTGTGTTGAATGTCAAGTATCCTAAATTCTACGTAGATTACGTGATAATGTACGTAGATTACATAAAAAAATATAGAATTATTTAACATTCTATATAAATCATGCATATCGTTCATTTCTTCCAAAAATAAATTATGCATATCGTTCATCTCTTCCAAAATCAAAATACAAACATGAATCGTTCATCTCTTCATGCATATCGTTCATCGTTCATTATCAAAATACATGCATATCGTTCATCTCTTCCAAAAATTAAATCATGCATATCGTTCTTCTCTTCCAAGATCAAAATACAAACATGAATCGTTCATCTCTTCATGCATATCGTTCATCGTCAAAATACATACATACCGTTCATCTCTTCCAAAATACATGCATATCGTTCATCTCTTCCAAAATCAAATACATGCATATAGTTCATCTTTTCCAGAATCATCACGAGACACTTTATCTGTTGTGAACATTGTGAACAAATACAAAATATATATATTATCAACAAGCGTTTGAAACAAGATTCATATGATCCGAATGATTCATAAAAGTATACGCAACAAGATTCGTAGCATTCTGTGTTTTGTAACAAGATTTATAGGATTCAACAAGATTAATAATATCCAACAAATTATAGGAATCAACAATATTCATAAGTTAATAGAAGGGTTTAGTAGGATCTGTAACAAAATTCATAAGATTCAAAGTAATCTTATGATTGATCACAATGTTCGCAACGAATAAAGTGTTAACTGTGTGCGCACACGCATGCGCACGAGTATATTCTAAAAGTAGATGTCCCTAATTCTTGGACTTGAACCAAATACTCATCAGTTGGATTGAGACACTGATTGATTAACGTTTACACCCAACCGCTCATCAAATTGGGCTTTTTACCCTACTGTGTAAACTACTTATTTGAACTTTGAAACGAGTCAACACAATTATAAATTAAGAGAAAACAATAATTGTACGATTGCCATTAGAACATAGTTGGTCAACGCAACCAAAACATGAGGGAAAAAAAGGGTGCTCTTGATCCAGGAAGGGCATCATGCATAAACCTAAACAATAAGCAAAATTTTAAATTTTATAAGAATAAAAACAAACACAAAATTGATCCCATTTTCTTTCTGGCAGTAGGCATGGCCAGATGAGTTTAGCACACAGCTAAGATTAGCAAATGCACCCTTTGAGACATTTACACACCAACCAAGCAAAAAATGGGGTCAATTATGTACCAGTAATCTCCCTATCCATTTTCATTCTTTTCGCACTTTGTGCCTCTGGCAAGCTGCTGACTCGCTGTTGGGACGACGAATCATGCTGATAAACACAATTCGCACCATGCCGGCATCCCCTTGTGCTGTTAAAATAGATGCATGGCTTCATTATTTTTTGTTTCATTTCCCTTGTTTTTAGATTATTAACTTCTGGTTTATCTCCCCCATGCTGCTGAATCAAGCTCTTGTAGTAATTAATATCCTTCTTTGCTGGAGGTGCTCCCATAGAAGAAACCTCAGGTGCAGGTGCAGGTGGAGGTGGAGGTGGCGGCAGATTAGAAACCGGTACAGGTCCGGCTCTGCTTGGCGGAGGATAATGAGTACCGCTGGAAGAAGATGCAGTCGAGAATGGTGGGTGGGTTGGCCGAGCATGGACAGGCAGTGGTGGCTCGGGTAGAGACATGGCAGGAGATGGTGGCATCGATAAGGCTTGAGAAACTTGTTGAGAAGATGTAGACGGTCCATGGTTTGACACAAGTTTCTCAATTAATGTCGGGTTGCTGAGAATTTTGATGAGCAGGTTAGGATCTATGAGGTTTCCTTGACTGCTGTTTGACATTGCTGAATTTAGAGCAGAATAGGCTGCACTCACTACATCTGGTTCGACACCAGGGACCATCCCAGGAGGCGGCATGCCATTGGCTGAGTGAGAAGCAATGGTAGTAGGATGAGCCTGCAGGTTCGTGGTAGCTGGTACAGATGACGTATCAGGTGCCATGTCTTCATCTTCAATGGGAGTGATAGGGATAAGAGGAGTATGCAGATCATTGTAATATGACTCGTCTGTACCCAATGGTGTTGCCGGGCTGCAAAGAGACATTTATATTTTTTTAGATAATATTTGAACAGAAATGAATAAAGAAATAGAAAAAGATGATTCAGAGGAGGTGAGAGAATAAACCAACTTTGGAGGGATCGCAGATGGTCGTGGATACACTGCTTCGAGCACTCGCATCTCTCGTTGACTTTCAACCTCCACTTCTTTGCTTTCTTCCCCGGCAACCACTTGCCAATTGGGATCCAAAACGAACTGCAGCAGTTAATATGAAGATGAGAAGAATAACTTCACCATAGAAAACAGTATCTACATTTAGTTGAAAGTCCAAGAAACACTTGTGAACTCGTTTCCAATTTGTAAGAAAATAGAAGCAATTGTCAAATAAACGTCATGTCTGTTTTCATCACCATCTGTCCCTTTTGCCTTTTTCCATGACAAAATCACACTGAGGCAAACTAAATCCTAGGTTGTCAAACATGTTTGTCCGGTATTCTCATGACACAAATTGCTAGTCCATGGTTGAACATATTCCCATTTGGATGCCTACGTACTCCAGCCTAAAATAGTTAGCAAAGGGTAGTTTTGGTACTTTAATTAAAGTATTATTGTTCATATTTCCACACATTTTTATCATTTGCAGTTTTGCACAGGAGATGGCATACTAGCACAAAAACAATACCGACAATCATATGTCCCATGCAGCTCTTTAACACGTTTAAAGTGGGCATTGTGCATGCTTTAACCTCAGTTGCAATGACTTTTTTTTACTAATTTAATGTTGACACCTTAGAAGTCAGATTATGCACGAACGTCAACAGAAGAAACTTCTGTATTACGGCATCACATGATCTAGCAAAGATACGAGTGTGTGATGCATGTCCATTCACCAAAAAGAATCAAGGATATGTGGGGTGCAGTTATTATCAAAGCAGACATATAAAAGAAAGATATTATCTTCACATACAGAAGCATTCCTCTAATTTTAAGGGTAAAAGTAATGTATAATAAGATTAAAAAAGCACAGCTGTGATTACAATATATACATGCAAAATAGAGTCATAGGCATGAAAAACGCACTCAAATGCATTGTAGAAGGTGCATCCTTGAGTCTTCCCGTTAGAAAATTTTCTTATCTTATTTTTGGTCAGACAGCCAAAAATTTATAGGCCATGCCCAGAATCAATTTTCTTTCAAAGTTGAAGGAGGAAAAAACATAGCATACATGAGATAAAATTTGTGATCGCATTGGAGGTATAATTAGTGACGAGTTCAGTGAAGACATTAGTGATAAACTATGATGAAACTGATTTAGCAAATAAACACATAAATATAACATAGCACAATGTACATTTGTCTCGTGCTTACATTTCTTTTTCTCAAATATAGTAACATAAAAAACAAAAATGTAAGGAACATCAATCTGCAGGATTAATACATAATACATACAACATAGCGTACGTAATGAAACAAGTGCCTAATAAGCTTAAGCATCACTGTTCTATTATGTACTCAAAGTAGTGTTAAGTATTGAAAGAACTAATTGGTGGTGTCATACTGTCCTCTCATATTAGGGAAGAACAATTCGCCCATTCAATTCTATTCACTATGTAAGCCACAAAACATCATACTTTATTCTAGAACAATGGTGCTTGATCATATCTCAAAAATTTCAAGTAATAGTGACAGGCTGATTACATATAATAGAGAGGTGATACAATTATACAAAGAATTTATGTAATGAAAAATACTACAATATGTAGCCATGTAGGTTAAATAATGCAAGCTTTCATATTCCGCTAATGCACCAGAACATGTAAGTTAGCTGTCATCTAAAAATAATAATATATCTCACTTCTAATGATGGCCATCAACCAGTGCAAAACTTAACGCAATATTCCAATTGATATTACAATGTATACTTTGAAAGACAGTTTCATATGGGCCAATGCCAAAGAACGCTAAAAATCAGAGATGAAGACTAATAAACTCAAGTGCAATAACTTACTCTGGAAGGACATTTCCACTGAATGACAGGAACTTGAGACAACTTATTCTGCAATATGTTAGCCGGCTGAATTCCTTCAAAGCCAGGCGGCAAATTGTCATCAGAACCTGCTCCTACTGATGGCCATGATGCCTTTGCCTGAAGATGGTCTTGGCCACCCAAACCTACTTGGGATGGAGATTCATCTGATAAAAACAGCTTTACCTGTAATCAAAACAACAGTATTAATTACAAACTGAGCCTTGTTTGAGTTATTCACTTGAATTGAATAGACGATTTTGAGAAACTAAAAAACACATCCATTTTGTTAGCCATCTTGGAAGATTCCACCTCACGAGACATATTCCAAAGCATAGTATACATTCATGTTAGCATAACAGCATCTGGTTCTAGCTACATAATATATCTACTTGAGTATTGAGCACAAACTGCCATACTGCTTCCTATCAGAGCAAGTTCAATTTCAATCTGAGCTCCTAGTGATATGAATTTAAATGACACGAAATCCCAACAAGGAGCATTGAAGATTTCATTATTGATTTATTGTATATAAACTAGCCTAAAGATTGAAAATGCATAAACAATTCTAGAGTGACAGACAGCGAAGTATAAACTGAAGATGTGCAGCCTAAGCAAAGAATGGACACCAGATATATAAGACTGAATAAATGCCTATCATGAAACCTAAAGTAATAAGGTAACTTAACTTACATGGCTCACTTGCTATGGTTCATTATGCTTATGATCAGGGATGATCTAATAAACAATTAAAATGCTTGCCATATTAGCCCCATGCCCACGGAAGTCAAATTTCTAAAGCTTAACATCCACAAAAACAACCTGGACACGATGCTTGATCATTCTGTCCCACAGAGGAACCACCATTATATACGACTATATATATTGCTGTAAATAGGTTTATAACTTGCATAATTTCATAGTTGAAAGCTTGAAATCACAATTGAATTTCATGTCTCAAACACTATGTTGATCTCATGTGGACTTCCAGAAACAACTTAAAATCGCTTGTTTTAATGTATTTTCAGCTAAAATACAAAACACTGATGCTTCATTAATGAGTCCATGAGCTAGGTATGAAACAAATTTTTATGTAGAGTGCAGTTCTATTCCCTAATCCCTGACTTTTCATATAGCATCTTAGGGCAATACAAATTCAATGATCCAGTTTTACATGCTAAAACTCAATTGCCAGCAAAACTAATCTAATTATTCCTCATTGACAATTGATTTGAGAAAGAACTTCAATAGTTGAAGTGATAAAAATGCATATAATTTTTGTTTGGATAACAAGAAACAACAATATGAAAATCTATTTATTATCTCAACAGAATTCATATAAAAAGAAGCTTGATACATAAGTTTCATAGAAACATCATCCTTCACCTCTTTCTTTGCTGCACTACAAAAATACAATCTACAACATGAGAGCGTATTATTCAAAATGATGTCATCACAATATTTCTCAATACCATAAATACAATACAAACAAATGGCAGCAGTAAACTAACACATCAGCAGATTTTGCTAGTATCTAAATTCATAGAATAATTCTGTAATTTATCCAATTTCCCACAGCCTAAATAGAAACCATAAAGAAACATTAAAACTTAACACATTAATTTTTTTTTTTTTTTTTTAAAAAAAAAAAAAAAAAAAAAAACCACATTTGTATATTGGTACCAAACCTGGTATTTTAAAGCTGTAATCATATGAAATTTGCTGCAAATTCAACAGCAGCATTATTTAAGTTTTAGTATTATAGGTTTTTAACACAGATGATAGCTTTTGCCACTGGAAAGTCTAGAGCTTATATCAATCGTTTAAGTTATAAGGTTACGTATTTTACACCCATATTCAAAATGCAGCTCTGTTAAGGAATGCCGGAAAAATCATAGTCCAACAAATCTCCCAACTTGTGATTTAGGGGTATCATCAGCATTCAGTTATAACCGGATATAAATCGAGGGAAATCACAATTGCATGTATAAATTGAACCCTTTTTACCGCATGTATCATGTATACCTGACAAAGATTTAAATCTGACGCCCATGAAACCCTTTTTGATTTCTGCAATCCTCGCATGTTTATAAAAACAAATATAACAAAATCGACTTCCCCAAAATTGATGTCGTTTTTGACAAAGTGATCGGCGGCGACAGAAAAAAGGAATTCGGATATATTGAAAACCCTAGATTTACTTACTTTGTCTTCTTCTAAAACCCTAGATTGACTAACTTGTTCAGGACGGTTCTAACGTAATCGGCGTTGAATCTAAGAGCACGACAAAGATAACCGTTTGATTAAGGGATTATATGGTGGATTGATGTGGGTGACGACAGATGATGATTGTTGGAAGACGGTGACGATGGGCGTAGGGCATGTGCGCTCGCAAGAGAGAGAGAGAGAAAAGTAATTGAGAGATGATGGAGAGGCAGGCAGCAGATTTCGATCAAACCCTTCCGTCTTCCACATCAATATTTGGCCTCAATCGTAAAACTCATCCCTTAACTACCCCTCAATTCTATGTTTAGTCCCCTTATTAACAATATAACTATTGCCAAGGAGCTGAAGTATACAGGTAAGCAGCTGATTTATTTTATTACGTTATATATATTGTATAACATTTCTGTTTTACTGTAATAACTTTTGATATGTTGTATTTTATTAAAGTTTGAATATATCATTACGATCGCATTATTTTTGTCTACATTCCGATATAAATTTATCATCGTCGGAACCAGTTAAGCAAGCTGTCAAACAGCTCAAGCAGGCAGGTAAGCAGCTGACTTATTTTATTACTTTATATATATATTATATACCATTTCTATTTTTCTGTGATAACTTTTGATATATTGTATTCTATTAAACTTTGAGTATATCATTACGATTGCATTATTTTTGTCTACATTCTGATATAAAATTTATCGTCATTGGAACGATTTTCGTTAGGCAGACAGTCATGCAGCTGCCTAAATATTTTTTTTTATATGTGATATATAATTGTTTTGTTGTTCTATTGAAACGTTTAATGTATTGTATTTTATAAAAATTCAAATATATCGTTATGGTCACTTTTCTTTTATCTACATTTTAACATAAAATCGTATTTCGTCTCAGGCTATTTTAAAATGACAAAATTTTAATTATTTATCTACATTCTAACTGGCCGGCAGGTAAACGACTAATGTTATTTTATTATTTTTAAGTAATATATTTATAAAAAATATAATTTATGTTTCCGCTGCAACGCGCGGATAAAACTATAGATAAATGGAAAATATATATTGTTTGGTTATGATCCCGCTGCAACGCGCGGGTTAAACTAACTCGTTATTATTATTATTATTATTATTATTATTATTATTATTATTATTATTATTATTATTATTATTATTATTATTATAACAAAAATATATTTACAGTTTGAATTTTGAAAGATCATGTAAATTCATAGATTTTTTAAAGAATAACTTGGTATTAGTTGGATAATATTGTATTGCAACATCCTCTTTTTAATTTATATGTGTAAAAAAAAAATTATTGGTCGCTTAATTACTTATCGTCGAGTTTCACAAATAATAATTAAGAAATATCATAAAGTTGGTTGACCTATGATTAAGTGAAAAATGAATTTATAAGAGAATTTTATGAATATAACACTTTTTAAAGATTTGTTGGCCAATATTAGTATATAACGAGATTAAGTTTTAAAAGTTGGTTATCCTATCGAGCATTTTGGTGTAGAACCATGGTCGCCTTACTTGTGCATTTAAATTACTTTTCATGTTTCCTTTCTTCAGTCAAAAGAAAGCCTTGTTTTATATATGTGTGTAAGTGTGAAAACCAACGGAATCGGTATAGAGGTAGCAAGAGAAGAAAACGAGGATTAAAGCTATAAGTAGTTTAAGGCAAATTTGAATCGGTTTTTGTTTGAATTCTTAAAGTTGTTAAACAACAAAGCAAATTCTGGTTGATATGGCTTATGATCGTGATGTCCTGGTATTGACCATGGCATCATGTGTTACCCAGGTACTGACCATTATATTGTTAAGGAGGTTCAAGGTCATGGTGGTCGTGACTATGATGAGGGCTCATGACCATGACATGAAGGTTGTGTCATGGATAGCCAATGACCACGATGGGTGGTTGTGATTGCAAGACGACATGTGATTGCAGTTGGATATTCGAGCTTCAGGTATGATATAAAGTATAATGATTTTACTGTGTATGTCAATGAAAAAGACCATCGTACTTTACATTTTTTATAATTTGATATATTCATCCTAAGTAGATGGATCAAAGTGAGTACGACAAAAGAAAAAAGAAAACTAAAATAAGAAAAAGAAAAAAAACAAAAAGATCAAATCAATAAAAATACAAAATTGTGCTGGTGTTTTGGAATTTGTGGATAATGACACACATATTTATATAATTATTAAGAAATTTGTTTTCTAAAATGAATATATAAAAACAAATTTTTTACTTGACTAATTTTGATGTCATTTTTTCTCATCGTTTTTACGAGCGTCTCATTTTTTTGTATCAAACAAATTTAAAAAGAAAAAAACTTTCATGAAATTGTTGTCAAAACTGATACTTTTGTTTTATTAAGGTTATTTATAACATTTGATTATATAGAAGTTATTTATTTCTTCTAATACATGCGATTTAAGCTTGAAAATTGTGCAATACCCCCGCTCACTCTTTGTTGGTGGAACCCTTTTCTGCTGTAACGGTTTTGTTAAAGAAGTGAACGAAGCACTGCGTCTGGGCTACAACACCAACCACTACAATATCTTTTTACATACTGATCGATTATGATATATGCAAAATCTAAACTTGTTAATAATCATTTACGTTTCTAATAATCATTTAAAAAAACAACCAAACACCTACTAAGTATTTAACGTTTAGTAATATAAAACTAATTTATTGAGTAAAAATGTATTTGTCAATAAAAAACTTTTTATAAATTTAGCATTAATATACAATGACATGAGTTACAATTTATTATTCATGAGTTAATTATATAATACAATCTTAAAACAATATATTAAATCAAGTGACTACAAATATTAACGAATATAATATAATTAATGAATCTTATTTTTGATGAATTCAAGTTTTAAGACGAAAAATTAATCAACAAATAAAGGATGTATTTATAGGTATAGGCCCAAAAGACCGGTTCCGATTAGAAACGGTTAGAACCGATTGGGCTTGAATAGGCTTAGATCTTTTTATTAATGATTAGGTCGTCCGAAGCCAATATTGGTTAAACCGGTTCTAAAAAAGAACCAAACTTTTTAAGTCTAAATCCAATACCTGTTAAGTCTGTCCAAAATGCATCTCTAACAGACATACCAAAAACAAAATATACATCAAATGCATAAGATATCTGATAACTAAAAAGATAAAAGTATAAATATTCTAAATTAAACATATTTATTTAAATAATAACATTTACCAAGATGTAAATGCACTATTCATAACCTATTCATCTTATTACTTTTTGATTTTTTTTGTTTTGTTTTTTGTTCTTAAGATTTTATGTTTTTCATATATAATTTATTTATCAATTTGTTTTAATTAAATAAAATATAATTCTATATTATATCTTATTTAATACTAATTTAATCTAATATTTAAATATTATAGTTTTACATATAATACAAACTTTAATTCAAAGCCATTTTTAAATGTTGTTATTTTATTTAATCCAATTTTAAATGTACTTAATATTAACTTTTGCTTTAAATTTTTTTCTTATTTTTTTATGTTTTGATTTTTTTCTATTTTTATACATTCTTATAATATAAAGTACAGTGAAATTATTTTTTTCCATTTTTTTCTATACAATGAAATATATAAAATAATAATATTTATCAAGATAATAAATCACTATTCATCTTTTTTTTTGTTTTTAAGATTTTGTGTTTTTCCTATATAATTTATTTATTAATTTTTTTAATTAAATAAAAATATAATTCTATATTATATCTTATTTTATACTAATTTAATCTAATATTTAAATATTAGAGTTTTCCATTTAATACAAACTCTCATTCAAAGTCATTTTTAAACATAGTTATTTTATTTAATCCGATTTTAAATTTACTTAATATCAACTATTATTGCTTTGCTTTTTCTTATTTTTTTATGTTTTGATTTCTTTCTCTTATCATATATATTTTTAAAATAAATAATATTACACATAATTTTCTCTACATTATAGTATAGTGAAATTATTTCCTTTAAAATATGAATTATCAATTTTTTTCTATATAAAGAAATATATTATCATAAAACATATTGTATATTTATAAAACATTTTTTAACAGAAAAGCACATACATATCTAATATTACTTCTAAATCTACACCTTTATATATTATTCAATGTTTGTTATCATTCTTAATCTGTTTGATACATAACACTATTCATAAATCAAATAAATATTTTTAGATATATTATTTATTAAATAATTTTATTATTGTAATTGTTGTTTTTATCATTATCTTTATTGCTAAATTGTTTATATATATAAACCTAGAAGTAAATGAGAAGTTAAATATATCTCGAGAAATATGAGAAGCACAATGATCCATTTTTACGTATTGATTCGATCACCATTTTTATTATAAATAATAAATCATAAATTGCGAACTAAGTGAATCAACAATTCACTATGTTTTAAGTTAATTCATTAGTTTTTGAATTTACATAAATTGAAAATAAGTGAATGTATGTATGTATGCATGCATGTAATTTGCTCGATATTTTTTCTTGTATTATTTTCATTATATGTTTTAGCAAAATGAATGTAGTATATTTAGAATTTGCTTAAAAAAATCTAAAAATAGCAATTGACCCTTTTAAATAATAATAAACATTAAAATGATATGTGACTAAAGATGTTATTAATTTTGATTGATAATTATATTTTAAATTTGTTATTTTTTATATTTCAACTTAATTATTTTATTTGTTAATGATTTATTTACCCGCCGCAAAGCGCGGGGTATTTTACTCGTTAATATTAAAAGTATAATATAAAATTTTTTAAACAAACACTTTAAAGATATATCAAAGAGACACTTTATGTCACAAATCATCGTTATATTTAACATTACTAAAGTATTTTTTTTAATTTAAAAGGAAAAAAAATATTTTAATATATGTATCATTAAAAATAGATAGCAATAAAGATACAGAGATTATAATAAATTCTCAATAGCATCTGTTTTCTATTACAAATTAAGGTAAATTAAGATAGAATAACATGAACTGGTGTCCTTCATAAATAATATATATTATTAATTTAAAATAAAATGTTATCATTATACAGAATGCATAAAACAACTTTATGAATGATAATTAATTATTTAAAATTATAATTATAAAGTTAAATCCAACTTATTTAAAATTAAAAGGAAACAGATTTATAACAACATACATGATACATACGATATATATAGTCGGTACAAGATTGATACACCTTGTTGAATGTTGTAACTAACAACTATGACTGACTCATGTGCCATTTCTTAAATTCATCTCCCCTCCCCAACATGAACAACCTCAAACCCTTAAATGTTGTTTAGATTTTATTTTTTAAATTCGACTTAATTAATTAATTATCAAAACACAATAAGCTAGTCATAATCTATAAACTAATTAATGACAAATGGAGATATAAAGCATCATGTTCTAAATAAAATATAACCACTTTTGAACTAATAAAATTCATTTATACTTGGTTACCCTTTTTAATCTTTGTTCCTAAGAATTTCAAGCTCCGTTTCCCTGTTAGACCTCATCAGAAATGGCGCAATTGGGTATTTATGGTGATGGACAGGGATGATAAAAAAAGATTCGTTTTTATCTTAACCGAAATCGGACCAAACCGAACCATATATTTTCGGACCGGTTATCGGTCCCTATAATTTCTTTAAAATGATTCTCGGCTCCGGTCCGATTTTGATTTTTTTTAATAAAAGTAAAAAAAGTAAACCAAACCGAGCTAGAATCGAAACTGATTAGTGTATTTTGGTCTGATTTTTGGTTTTGACATTTTCGGTCTTCAGGCTCGGTCCAGTTTCGAAACCAAGCTCATCCCTAAATTTCATGTGTGTGTGTGTGTATAAACTACTATATCACCGTTGCACCATTGCGACACGCTATAACAAATAGCATACCTGACTCCTATTTGATTTTTTTTTACCACAATAACTATGTAGCACTCGATTTTCATTTTTCTTAAATCTTATCGTCACATTAACTTTTCTCTCGCTTCTTCCTCCATCGTTTTATCTTTCTAAGGATGGATGGAGTAGTCTCCTTTCTGAACCACCATTCTACTGTTACATCTGTGGCACATCATATTTTCTTTCTACACTCCTTTCATATTTATATCATTGAAACCATGAAATGAACATCTTTCTGTACCATTCAAATAATACACACACAAAACTTAAAAGGGAAAAAAATTTGTGAGAGGGTTTCCACACTAGCATCGATATACTTATCCCTCCAGCAACATAAATTCCTACAACACATCAATTTAATAATTTATTTTTTTAAAATAGAGATGGGTTATTGCCTTATTGGGGGATGCTTTAGGTGTACTTTACATATCATATGTTTTGTAAAAGTTTATCTTGCCTTTAATAATATATATATGGAAATATAAAGAAAATTACAAAAATATGTATCACGGGGAAGCTTAAAATGAATAGGATATATAATAAGTGCACCTTTCCATTTTTGTTTACTTTCCCCCCTAAGAAATATATCATCCACAAACTCTCATTCCTATTGTCTACGTTTACACCATAATAAGTTGTTAACAAACAATATCAAATAAATATATTATTTTCAATCATAAAGGGGATGTTTTATGAAATTTCAAAGTTTTTTTTTCTTTTAAATTTATCAGTGATAATAATTCTGAAAATTAAGTTGAATCTTGGTAAATTAATCATCATTTATTTTTTAAAACGATTCACAATTAGATTTTTAAGTATTTTACTTGCAAGTTGTATATGATTATTTTGACCTGAAAGTCTGAAACATCATAATCGATTTAAAACTTTACGTACTAGATTAATACTCACGTAATACATGAGTTGATTTAAAAAATAAAAATAAAATTAGACTTTATTAAATTTTAGTGAATTATATATTAAATTAGTTAGATTATATTTTAATAGATTTGATTTAATTGGATTCGAATTAAAATTTTAATGAGATTATAGCAAGATGACATGACATAACGAAGTGATAACATGAAAGAAATTAAGTGTGAGACGGGCGTCTAACATATTTTAATTTATTAATTAGTATTTACATAATATATATAAATATAAGAATATGTTTTAAATGAAAAATGATTTACACACTATTAATTTTATTAAATACACGTTGACCTTTAAAAAAATATTTGTTTACTCTTGATTTTTTTTCAAGAAAAAGATCAAGAGAAACAAAAATCAACAAATAAAAATAAATTGTAAAATTAAGAGTTTACTTTAAGAAAAAAGATTTTTATAAAATACGGTTAAGATTTTACGAATACATACATACAACTCTAATCTGCATAAAATAAATTCAATATACAATCAAGAGAAAAGATGTGTCAAACGCTTGATTATGTTGCTACGTTATTGGAGAATTTTTATGTAAATGAAAACTTTAATTGAGAAAACTTTTACCTCCTAATTATATTAGGAGATAAATAATATACCTATAATGAAAAAAAAAAAAGTTCAAGAGAAAACTATATTGTCAATATTTAACAATAATATTTAATAATTATCAAATACACTCCGTAAAAAATTTAAAGATTATATTAGAAATTTAAGAAATGTTAATGACATGTTTAATAAAGATAGATGTATTGAATTACACTTATTGTTGAGTATTAATGACATGAAACTCTAATAATGTAATTATATTTTCTTAATTATGTAATTAGTTTAAAGTTAGTTAAAATTAGTGTAAATAAGACTCAAAAAGAATCGTTAATATGTCATATGTGAGAGGTCTTGATTTTACTTAAGTAACAATAAGTTCACTAACACTTATGTTAACACTTTTTTTTTTTTTAGTATTTTTCTTATGATTTAAATTGACCCAAACATGTCACATGTGTGTATACATTATGGATCTCTAATTGGATTGTTAAAAAGTCCGTGATTTAGAAAAGAATAAACAAAGACATCTATCTATCTCAAGTCTCAACCGACATATCTCAAGATCTCTCCTCTCTACTTGTCTTAATTAATCCATCTAATTCTAAAATGTTCGTTTTCTTTACCTTTTCTTACTCAAGTCCACCTGCTCCCCCCCTTCTTCACTCTCACTCCCCAAAATCTACATCTTCTTCCTTCTGAATCTTGCAAAAATGGGCTCCGTTTCTTTAAAAATCGGTGATGGAACCGCAAGATTCAAGACCGCCACCGCCTGTTCTTCAGCCGTACATATTTTAATGTTATTTTCTGTCATAACCACAAATCTATTTGCTTTATACGCCTTCACTTACTCCCCTAAACCACATCACCAGATTCACTTCCTTACCCACCATCATACCCACAAGAACATCTCTTTAATCTCCGAACAAGTTTCTCTCATCCTCAGAGAGATCGATTCTTCCCAAAAGAAACTTGCCCAGATGGAAAAGCAGCTTCTTGGATACGAAAGTATTGATCTTTCAACACCCAATCTGCCAAGTGAGTTGAAATTCTTTCTACAAAGAAATCAGCTTCCGTTAGGGAAAGATTCAAGAACTGGGATCACGGAGATGGTGGCATCTGTGGGGCATTCTTGTTATAAATCCATGGACTTTTTGTCTCAGTATATGAATTACAAAGTAAATGGAGCTTGCCCAGATGATTGGAGTCTTTCTCAGAAGCTGATTTTGAAAGGCTGTGAGCCTTTACCAAGAAGAAGATGCTTTGCTAAATCAATTCCTAAGGTTGGTCTTCACCCTTTTCCTCTTTCACTTTGGAGAAATGTTAGTGAAAAGATTTATAGTTGGAGTGGTCTTGGTTGCAAGAATCTTGCGTGTTTGAACACCAAGAAATTAAATAGGGATTGTGCTGGTTGTTTTGATATAGCTAGTGGAAATGAGAATCAAAGGTTTGTGAAATCAAGGGGTAAAAATGATTTCTTGATTGATGATGTTTTAGGTTTAGGAAGTGGTGGGATTAGAATTGGATATGATATTGGTGGTGGATCCGGTACTTTTGCTGCTAGAATGGCTGAAAGAAATGTGACAATTGTTACTGCAACTTTAAACATTGATGCCCCTTTCAATGAATTCATAGCTGCTAGAGGGATTTTCCCTTTATACCTAAGTCTTGATCACAGGTTTCCTTTTTATGACAATGTGTTTGACATAATTCATGTTGGAAATGGTTTGGATATTGGTGGCCGAGCAGAGAAACTCGAGTTCTTGATGTTTGACATCGATCGGATCATTAGGGCTGGGGGGTTGTTTTGGTTGGACAATTTCCTTTGTTCTAATGATGAGAAGAGAAAAAACTTGACTCGATTGATTGAACGATTCGGTTACAAGAAGCTGAAATGGGTTGTTGGAGAGAAGATTAATGGTTCGGGTAATTCTGAGGTTTACTTATCTGCTGTTCTTCAGAAGCCAGTAAGAGTCTGAACTTTGAAGGTTGATTTCAAGTGGTAAGATTAGTGTTTTTCTTGGTGGTTTTAATCTTATTATATATTGCGAAATTTTGATTGAATTTCATGGTTACATAAATTTATATATTCCTTTTAGATTGCGAAATAAGTGAAATGAAATGCTTGTTCGTATACCCAATAGGAAGGAACTTGGTTCAGAAATTCGCTTTGTACTCTAGAATTATTGACTTGATAGCCAAATATAATACCAAGTTAGATTCTTGAACTTTTGTATATCTTTTCATTGCTCAGAAATCAATTAATATTGTCCTGGAAATCTATAATTATATCGATGTAAGATCATGGGTTCGACTCTTTTTGCCAAATGCTATGGAGCTATGCTGCACCAGGTCAGTCTATTGCCAAAGTTGTTGGTGCATATATATATGCCAGTTAGTTCTTTAATCGACTTTAATGTAGGTTGGTAATGTACTTGCCTAGTGATTACGATATTCTTGTTGGAGGTTATGTTACAATTTTCAGATGTTGAAGTTTTATATTTGATTAATATACACAAATCTTTTATTGCACTCTCTAAACCAACTCAAACCCAATGTCAAAACATTCTGATAATTAAGTCAACGGAGTTGGCTAATCCTTCTTCATCCAATAACAAGACCAATTTGGATTAGAGTATTAAACTTAAAAAAAATCTTTTTAAAACTAAGATGCATGTAATGGTTACTAGACTTTTTCTATACTTTGGTCTTCTA
This sequence comes from Centrapalus pauciflorus, assembly GCA_020465985.1. NCBI lineage: Eukaryota > Viridiplantae > Streptophyta > Magnoliopsida > Asterales > Asteraceae > Centrapalus > Centrapalus pauciflorus. Next base: position 1,633,416 of record JAANYP010008403.1, read on the forward strand.
TTGGATGTTGACCATAAACTAGTCAACGCACCAGAAAGCAATTACAGGTTGACTGTAGTTGACCTTATGACATGGTCGGATGTTAAAGCTCACAGATTTTCTCGTATTTTTAGTACATATGCGTATATGTCATTGACACCTTTAGATTCAGTAACAATGTTGTACTTGGTTTTAGCTAAGGTTAAGACGAATGAGTCAAATAGGTAGTGATGGTACAAGAATCTGTCTTTGGGTTTGTAGAGCAGATTTGCCTTCATCGAGCTTGGCTTGGGTTTCTCTTGAAGAGAACGTGTATCATCCAACAAGCTGGCCATAGGAGACATTTCAGAATGTTAGTTTTGGTAATACATCCTGATCGATGATCAAGTTAGGTAGTGTAGAATGAGGGACAGCGGCTTTGAGGATAGCGTTCCAATGCGACCCTTGAAGCCAGCGTGAAAGTGGTTGTGACATCGTGTTTGTATACATCAATTTCTGTTTTGTTCTTTTTTATTTTCTTACTCCTACGCACCAAATGCCTGAAAATAGGGCATTTATACGTTGTGACATCGTGTTTCTATGTAAATGACTTCATGTTACGATGAAATGCCCCTTCCATATTGAATGCGGTTTCCTTATTTTTGTTTTGGATGTGTTGCCTTGTTGGCGATTTCTTATAATCTTGTGTATGTGTATATATATTCAAGATCAATGGGGTACCATATTAGACTGGGTATCGGATAACCATATTAAATGAACATGTTCATCAAGATAAAATGTTAAATTTAATACAAAACTACAATGTTCACATGTTCATTAGTATTGACTAATTCACATTATTTGTATGTTCATTATGATAAAATGTTCAATTTTATGCAAAATAGAAATATGCACATGTTCAAATGTGTAATATGTTGAGCACGTGCATATCACACTTTTGCATTAAATTAAACATTTAAATGGTTTTAACGTAATAGAAATAAAATTGATGTTACAAGTTAATCATAATACAAGTTTGAACATATTTTTTGCATGAAATTTTACATTTTATCGTAAATAACATGTTCATTTTAATATGGTCCGGTACCAAAGTCTAATATGATATCTATGGATCTCAACCATACACACACGCACACAGATATATTGTATGTATGTATGCATGCATTATATGTTTTTGTGTGTCCATTTTGAACACTTTATTCGTTGTGAACAAATAAAAAAAATACATATAAGCATTCATATATATCAACAACTGTTGGTAACAAGATTCATGTGATTCAAATGGTTCATAGAATTGTCTGCAACAATATTCATAACATTCAAAATGTTCAAAGCAGTATTTGTAACAATATTCATAGGATTCAACAAGATTCATAAAATCCGACAAATTCATTGGATTCAACGATATTCATAAGATCCAACAAGATCCATTGGTTAATAGAGAAGTTTGGTAGTATTTGTGACAAGATTCAAAGTCATGTTATAATTGTTCACGAGTATTCAATCAAAAACACTATATATGTAACAAAAAGTTACTCAAAATAGGTCATAAATAAGATGGGCTTGGTCAAATTCGATTTACTTGTTGGACTCCCCCTTGGTTGTTTTGCATGAAAGGCTGAAGGAGTACATCTATACCGAATTTATTATTAACTTTAAAATAAATTTAAATAAACAGAAGTATAACAATTAGAACTAGTTTAATACTCGTACATTGCTTGGGTTTTAGTTTTTATACACTTATTTTTATAAAACGAACATTAATAAATTATAGTTTAAACATAAGTCACATTATATTTATATAAAATTGATTGTTATAATAAACAACCCAATAAATCACAAGGGAAAAAAATATTTATCATATTATGTAAAAATAATATCATAATATATAAACATAAAGTTGATTTTGTCATAATAAACAAACTCATTTTTTAACTGATAGTAAATAATAAGTTCAAACTCATAATTAATATATGTACTTTTATTTTTAAGTAGTGGCTACAAATACAATTGTGTAAAGATGTGAACAAAATTGGAAAAATAAAAAAGTGTAAGAACTGACAATTGAATACTATTGGTCATGGTTTCTAATTTCTTTCTACTTTTATAACTAAAAAGAATAATATCTAAGCGAACCAAGCCGAAAAACTGAAACAATTATAATAAAAAATTGAACCAAAAGATAATAGTTAATGTTTAGTATGATATGATCCCAATAATTTTCGTTATTTTTAAACCAATTCCAAAGTTTACACCCCCTAATGATCAGTAAACATTTTTATAAAATTAAAAATTATGTTATTGCTAATAAATTGCAATGTGTATCTTATACTATTGTATAATCTTTTTTTCTTTCAAATTTCAGGTGTTTTTGTATCAATCACCATTCATTTATATTTAGTCTGGAGTTTATTAAATCTTAATGTATTTTTCATCATATTATTATATTTGTGTATGTTTTATTAGTTATAAATAATCACCACCACACCATCTCTCTCGGCCTCCCCACCACACCACCATTCTCTCTCTCTCTCTCTCTCTCTCTCTCTCTCTCTCTCTCTCTCTCTCTCTCTCTCTCTCTCCCCCCGCTACACAACCATCATGAACCATGGTGATGATTATGAAGAAGAAGACGATGAGCACGGAGATGTACGATGAAATATTATTGGTGCGTTTAGTTCCTAAAAATTTTCAAAATTTCCATCTCATTTTTCAACAAAAATGAAAACTTGTTTACTTAACAACAATTTCATAAATTTTCATTTCACTTTTTAAAATATTACTTTTCATATTCTCTCTCTTACTTTTCTACTACCTACCCTATTTCTTTATAGAGATAATTGCGCAAAAAACCTCAAACTTGCCAGCTTTTTGTGATTAAAACCCCAAATCATTTTTCGTTGCATAGAAAACCCCGAACTAACTAAAAATCAGCAAATCAAGGTTTTATGAATGAGTAACCGGTTAAAGCCGGTTATTAATCCTGCGTGGACTGATAAATAACCTACGTATAATAAATTTTAATTGTTGAAATCGGTTTCCAAGTATTACACATCATTTTAACGCTCATAGATGAGGTAATCCTGTTTAAAAATTACAATTAAAAATTATCAACGGGGTTTTAAATGATGTGTAATACTTGGCAACCGGTTTCAACAATTAAAAATTATTCTACGTAGGTTATTTACCGGTCCACGTAGGATTAATAACCGGTTTCAACCGGTTACTCATTGATAAAACCTTGATTTGCTGATTTTTAGTTAATTCGGGGTTTTCTATGCAACGAAAAATGGTTTGGGGTTTTAATCACAAAAAGCTGACAAGTTTGAGGTTTTTTGCGCAATTATCCCTTCTTTATAATACTCTCTTTCTCTCTCTTACTTTTCTATCACCTATCATATTTTTTTTATTTTATAATCACCCATCTTATTTTCCTTAAACTAAAACTTCATCATCTAAACAAGTTTTCACTTCTCATAGAAACCCTTGTTTTTTTCTAAAAACTATAACTTGAAAACTGAAATTGAAAAATGATTAGTTTTCGTTAACTAAACGCACCCTATATGTTTCGAATCTGAATGAACTATGAAATATTTATGTTTTAGTGGTGTTCATGAAGATGATGCATGACCAAAATATGATGATGCATGATCGGGAAATACTTGAATGATGAACACAATGATGCATTGTTTCGAATCCGAATGAAGATTCATTGTTCAGAACTAAAGATGGATACGTTGTTGGGAATGTTCAAATCCGAATGAATATGATTATGGTTAGTTTTATATCTGGTTGAACATGAAGATGAACGATGATGAACACAATGATGCATTGTTTCAAATCCAGATGAAGATTCATTGTTTTAGAATTAAAGATGATACATTGTCGGGAATGTTCGAATCCGAATGGATATGATTATGTTTAGTTTTAAATCCGGATGAACATGAAGATGAACGATGATGCATGGCTGGAATTGTTCGAACCGATGATGAACACAAAGATAAACAAGACGATGCATGGAAATGCACATGATGCAATGTCGAATTCAGATTAAGATTTATAAGGATGAACGAACGAAGTTGCATCAACATCTTAATCATTTTTTTTGAATTTTGTATAAATTTTGTTAAATTTAAACAAATAAAAATAAGTTTTAAATGGATTTGTTACATTCATAAGTTTTAATATATACAAGATTCGTTGAGTGATTACATTACTATGATTTTATATACAAGCTTAATTGAAGTCATTATGATCCATGAATCTAATACAAGTATTCAAACTATAATCATGTCTGAGATGCAAAAGTTTTAAATTATGGTGATGTGTCAAATTTTAAAAGTGGCTCATGGTGCTTAATTATTATAGATGGTATTTAAAAGATCCCAACTTTACTCTTAGAATCTATAAAATGTTATATACAACACAAAGTTAATTCTTTTTAACTATATATGCTTTTATAACATATACTAATAAAAAGTATATATTTTTTTTAATTTATCAATGATCTTTTATTATAATTTCATAAATTTATGCTTTGTAGCATTTACAGAATCATATAATATCTGAAAATAAAATATACAAAAATGATAACTAAAATTTTGTATTTGTTGCTTTGCAATACATTTTCAAACTAGATATTGCTATCTATACGCCTTATTTTTAACTTTTACTAACTATACAACATTCTAACCTGTTTTTTAATCAATAAACGTATGACTAATCGATTAAACTTAAAATTAACCTCTCAAATTGAAAGCCATTACAAATTTTTTGGTGCACAGAGATTGGCTTTACAAGTCATGTTGTTCACATTGAGTCTTGTAATTTATAATTCTAGGTATCAAGTACAAACTAGTAACTAGATGCTACCTAAAAAGTTATTTGACATTTAAGATCTAGAATTAACATTACATATAGTTGTTGCTTGTTTTGATTTTTTTAAAATTTAATTCATCTAAATTTTTAAATAAAGATATTAAATAATTTGACGTTATTTATTACATTCAAACTTACGTGAACTTCATATCTTAACAAAAAATGAATCGTTAGTTACATTTGAAATTTATGATATTAAAACCTGTGAAATTAAGTATGAAATTTAAGAAATAGATTCTGGTCTGAAGTCTGAAATTTGTCATTCTAATTAAAATTAATATTTTTTAGTTACACATTTAAAATCAATTTAATTATTTAAAAATAATTATTTCACTTAATTAATTATAGTATGAAATCGTACTAAAATTTAATTTTACTTAAAATCAATTGACAAAAATAACAACTTTTATATTGCTTATAGCCGCATTACATTCTTATCATTAATATTATCAAATTTTATATATTTTACCTGAACAACTGATAAAAATAACTTTTACATTTTTAACGTTTTTAGCAATATTACTTAATTTTTATTGTAAATCAACTTTTATTATTTTTGTTATTTATGACATCAATTATTTTTATCATTAATCATAGCGTGTTAGATTTAGAATACGTTTAGTACATTGAAAATGAAACAAAAAAGAGAACCGCGAAACTTATTTATAAAAACGATAGGTGTTCTGCGTACATGAGCTTACAAATATTTTTTTTTTTTGGACGCATAATGATGATGAATAAATAAAGATAAACATAAAAAGACGGAAAGATTAAAAATTAATTATCAATGTAAAATTTATCATTTTTATTAATTACTATTTGAGTGTAGTAAATGCACTATAAAGTTAATTCTTTGAAAATGATGAGATTTCACCGTATTTTTACCTCTCTTTATCGTAATTATTTTTGGCAATAACGATTCACATGTAATGTAAATCTTATAAATTTAAAGGCATCTTTAATATAATTCTGATAAAATCTTCTTAAAAATACAATATACGTGCTATAATCAAATTGCATTAACATATATTTAACAATCAATTTTTTTTATTTAATTTTCCTTTCAAGACTGAAATTAATGGATTGTTTTATAATTTGGTTAAAAATAATTACCCAAAATATAAAGAAAGGTATAAATATTTTGCTTTGTTTTCATTTTCACTGTTTTTTTAGGGTTAAGATTACAAAATATCAACGTATTTTTTCAAATGTGTCGTAATGGTACATGAACTTTTTTTTTTCTTATGCATACAGTACATATGCTTTCGTTTTTCATTTCAATATTATACATTTTATGATATCTACATAAAGTCCGGTTGAAAAATCGAGTCGTATTTATATGAAGAACCATGTTTTATGTAGAAATTCACCATATTGGAATAAAAAACTAAATTACATGTATCATATGAGTTACAATAAAAATTCATGTATCACATCAATACATCTAAAAAAGTAAGGTGTTGTTTGTTTTTTAAGAGATTAAACGTCTGAAGTCTGACAACCACGTCTGAAATTAAGAGGAGACCTTAGGATCTGAAATTAAGAGACTCTAAATTTCAATTTAGGTGATATTTGTTTTTTAAGAGGTTAAATGTCTGAAATCTGAACATCACGTCTGAAATTAAGAAAATGCTTTAAAATCTGAAATTAAGAAGCTCTAATTTTAATTTAGACAACTCTCATCCTCTTAAAATTCAGAGGAAAATTAAGAGGTTTCAACCTCTTAAGTCTGAATTTAAACAAACAATCTTAATGTATTATAGATCTGAACTTTAGACTTCAAACGTTTTTAAGAAGGTCTGAATGAATAACAAATGAGGCCTTAGACTACTTTCTTCATGCTAAAATTCAGAGGATAAAACTTTTTAAGTTTGAATTTAAATAAACAATACAATTGAGTTAAGATCTTAAATTCAAATTTAAAACCATTTTCAGATATTTTAGTTACAAACAAATACACCATGTTTCTGAAATGTAACAACTAACAACAATTTAATAGAAAAGAAAAAGGAAAAGGAAAATTACGCGTGGCATAACCCCATATTCGAAAATCAAACTTGTGTTTGCGGGATATTTGGCTGCACTGGCACTGAAAAAGTCTACAGTCTACAAAGCACCTCTCTTTATACATATATCCAACTCTTCATTTTCATTTAGGTTACCTTACTTCTTCTTAAAACTTACACACCAACGTTTCAAATTCTACATTTCTACACCACCGGCAACCTCTCTCTCTCCGCCGCTTGTTTACCGGCGGCCAGTCTCTCTCAAACAAGGTATCTCAGCTACTCTTCTTATGCATTTTCCTTCGCCATAACCATGTCTTTTCGTTACATGAACTGCAACTGTTTGTTAGAATCTTAGATAAATATGTATGTTTCTTTGCCGATTTCACGACGACGATAATGTTAGTAAGAAGAATCGGAATGTTCACCAAGTTTTTTACCCACCTCTGCTTATGCTTGCATAATCACTGGTAACGACACACCTGAACTGACCAATGAAATTTTCGAAAACAAATCATGGATTTTGATTTTTATATATAATCAGAGTTTGCATTATTATATATATATGAAGGTGTTTCTGTTACAAGAAATTAAACTGTTTAAAGCCTCGAGATCTGCGTCCTTCTCATACAACACCGTTTGTTTGTCTGGGTTGTTCTAATTCCTATATTTATTTTCTAATCCATATGCATTTGCGGGATAATATATATAATTGATTGTTGAAACTTAAAACGTGGAACAGATGAACAGTGGAACGGTTGGTATGGTATGGTATGCATTAAATGTTGTACCTCTTGTCCAGTATTACTCCAACCAGGCCACAGTCGCTTACCGACACAGAAATAACTACGATTTTCAGGGATTATATCTTTAAAAGTTGAATTATTTAACATCTCGTGTTACTATCGTACAACCATTATTATTTCTGGATTCTAAATATTTTGGAAGCATTGTTTCCGACAATCTGCAGGCTGATGAGATGCTACCTGTAGCGTACTACTCAGAGTGTAATACTAATGCCGCCGATGAAGGAATTGGAAAATCGCCGTCGGTGGAACAATCACGACGGAGCAGAAGCAAGTTCATCAGTAAGCCTTCATGGCTCCTACTCTCGATTTCTGGTGAGGGCCCCTCTCTTTTTAAGTTATTGTCAACTGGTTTGAAATAATTGCGATTTGTTCTTGCTTATCTTTTTGATTATTTTTCTTGGAAACTGGGATTTCAAAAGTTTAAAGTAGAAAAACATTGGAAACAATTTGAACACGTGTACTTATGGTTAGCCATACTAAACTAATGATTAACTTAAATCTTGGTAGAAGTTTAGATTAACAGAAATTGATTTGTACTAAACACCTTTTTGCCATGCATAATAATTACACTTAGAATGACCATATTGTCCTTAATTACTTTTTATCATAAAGGTATTCAAAAGTTACTTTTTAAGGGTAGGATTGACGTTTTATAATCAGATTGTTGTACGTGAAAAAATTTTGTTGTGTAAACATCATCTCCTTTAACTTAATGGTAATTCTATAGGCATACCTTTGTTTTGCTAATATGTGAGGGATATTAAGTTTAATGACTAGTTCCCTCGTTTATTAACAAAAAAAAAAAAATATGTGAGTGACGAGTTTTATGATTAATAAAAAGTAAAAGGAAATGGATGTAGGTATAACGATACACTTATTTTGATAGTAGTAATTATATATTAGTTATAAAATATTAATACTTTTATGTTAAGCACTGCTACTTACATAAATATATTCTTGTTTAATTAATTGAATGTTTCTCTTTGAACATATATTATATATATTATATATATGGCCAAAAGTTTGTTTTTGAGTTTTGAACCTGCGGATTTTTACTTTCTAAAACATCAGATGATAAAAATATTTAACAAAGTAAAAAAGAGAAATTAATATTAATAATATATATTGTTTGCGGAGCAGAGAGAATGTTTTCATCTCAGCCGTCAGATTTTGTCATCTGTCAATTGCAGCCGTTGATAAGCCGTATTTCTTGAAAAACACATTGTACAACTCATTTAAACACAACAAAAATAAACCGTAGTTGGTTATTCTCTTTTGACAAGTTCAAAAAGTAGTTAACTAAAAACTACTAATTAACTTATAAAAATTGTCCACTACTTTTTTAACCAACTCAATTTATTTGCATAACCACCCACTATATATACAAGGTTACTCTTTTGCCCTCAAAAACCAAAAAAGTATAGGGACAAATCTCATAATTTTACAAACCCACTAATCGCAGAAATTTAGGAATACAACTCCCAATCCCCATTATAAAAAGGGTAATCGCGGTAGCTTGTGAAATATTTTCTAGATCCTGAAATTGATAAATCACAAACTTGTGTTTTTGCATCATTAAATTCAAGAATACGACAAAGGTACAGCGTCAGTCCTACAATCATTTTTTCATCAATTTTTTCTTTCAACTTCTATAATATTATGTATCTCTTTTCTCTATTAAACATAGTTACCAATGAAAATTCATAAATCATAAAATAATATTTTGTGTTATATAAAAAAAACTAATTTACATAAAAAGCTATTATGGTTTGACCAATTATACATTTAAGGTATTATATATATTTTTTTCTCTTCAAAAAAGATATAAACTTTTATAAAAGTTATAAAAGACTTACTCAAATATTATTCCGTACAAAAAAGATAATCATGTTTTAACTTTTTTTGAAAATGTACCCAATATTTTGTATAGTAATAAAAGATATCTAAATTTTTGTAATAATGAATAATAATCAAGTAACAAAAAGACATATAAATATGTAATTTGATTTTTAAAGTCCAACTTTAATACATAATTAGAAACATATTCTTTTAAATTGACACATTAAAAACTAACTTTTACTAATAAATAATAATAATCAAGTAACAAAAAGAAATATAAATATAAATTTTTGATTTTAGAGTCCAGCTTTATATATAACTAGAAACATATTCTTTAAAAGCGACCTTAAAAACTTTATGATGTGTTCAACAAAAAGGGTGTTTGAACATGGTTTATACATTTATGTGATTTGTGTCAAAAGTATTTCTATGATACAAGATAATGTTAAATACGTTATAATTATAAAGAATTCTATAAGTTGACATACATAAGACTTTTAAAAATGTTTTCGTTTATTATAACACACATGTATAAACAATTTTTATTATATATCGTAATGACATACATAAGACTTTTAAAAATTTTAATACGGTAAATCCGGTCACCGACCGGGTAAAAAAAACTAGTTGATTTTGTTTTGTTGAATATAAAGAAAAAAGGGAGGTGTTTATTTAAAAGAAAAAAGATAAAGGAAAAAGAAAAGAATTCAAAATTTGAATGTTATTTGATTAGGAATTTGACAAGACATGGTCAATAATGCAGGAAAAGGAATTTGTTATTTGAGAAGCATCCAATGCTTTCTAAAATAAAAGCAGAATAAATGTGTCAAAGAAAATGCAGCTGCCTTCCTGCCTGCATTAAAATTTTTGATATGCCCTTTGTTTCTGGGCATACAATTTTGTTAAAGACAAATAATTAAATTGATAGTTGTTTGAAAAACAACCAGATCACATCATGTGACCTAAAATCGGGGCCGACCTAGAAGTAACAAGAAACTGTGTATGCTGGAGTACTCAGATTGAAATTTTTATATGTTAATATTGACCGAATTTTACTGAATACTCTCTGAGTAATTAGGTTGTGTGATCTGAGTTTGACCTTTTTGCTTGACCTATGGTTGATTTTTAAGTATTCGGCAGTCCAGGCCGATTTTACGACACGTGATAAGACTGATAAATAATCGAATATTTGAAGGGTCGTGTCATACGCATGTCTGCGATAATTAATTTTCATCTAATCATACATTCTCTTCTCTCACATTATTTTCCTTACTGACACGGTATCACTAATTAAAATTAATCATTTCTCTCATATTAGAGGGAGGAAGTGTGTAATTAGCAAAGATGGGTATTTGTTTAGAACCACCCTATTTGAATCGGTGGAAAGGTCATGTGTGTGGATCATGTGTTGTCGTATGAGTTTTGAGGTTCCCCTTTGAGTAGGGGTCTATGGGACAGGGGGTCTACTTTACAAGGACACTGGCGCCTGCAAGGGTACGTCGCTTTAGTATTTATTCCATATAATAATCTAAATTCTAATCTCTTGTTAGGTTTTACTCAAAATAAAATAGCCTATTATTATCAATTTTAAGTTGCATGTAAAGTTTATTAGTTTTTAATGTATTACGTTGTAAAAATAAAAAGTAATGAAAAATGAATTACGTTTTCATTACTAAACCTATTCTTGTCATTTCAAATAAGTTTTTTTTTTATCTTTAGGAAAATTTTATATATACTCCTCCTAAATTTCATAATATAATATATTTACCCAACATAAAATTTTAATATCATATATATCACTCCTAAATATCATAATATCATATATACCCAATTTTTATTATTAATATCACATATATTCCTCTTAAACATCATTAATATCATATATATACCCAAATTTATTAATTTAATTATTTTTATATCATTTAAAAGTTATAATTAATATTGCTTATTAATTAATGACCATTATACCTTACTTATTTCTTCTTTGAACTAAACTTCAAAATATCATATTTATCCAATATAAATTATAATATCATATCCCTTTTAATAATTTTATATAATTTATGTTTTTAAACTTTACTATATAAATTGTTCTTAGTAAAACAAATTAACAATAACAATAAAAAAGTTGTATTATGCAGGGGCGGATTTAAAATATAGATAAAATTTTAAAATAATGAGTTACGTATGTATCAAAAATTTGAGTGACACCTACGAAAAAAATTATAAAAGTATTATATAGATATCTAATTTATATTTGTTGATTTCGTTATCCAAACTTATTAAATTATTACTAAGTTTAATCATAAAAACTTAAAAGAAAAAACAAAAGTCCAATAGAATAAAAATGATTAAAAACAAGATTCAAAAACTAGCCCAAAAGATTAAAAAAAACTAGCCCAAACTTTGTTAAAGACACCGGTCCAATTGGTTGAAAAACCCCTAATCAATATTATCACTTTTGATTGGTTTTAGAGGTACTTAAATATGTTAAAAAAAACCCTAACCATGTGATTCTTTTTCGGGACTTTGATGCATCAAAGTTATATATTAAGGATTTAAGGTTGGCGGATAGGTATTCGAATGATCTTAATTATGATGAGAATGTTAATCTTGTGCATCAACTTGAATACTATATTGAGAATGTGAATGACGATCCAATATTTTCTAATTTGAATGGAGTCCGCGTTGCTAAATTAATGGCGGAAACTAATACGAAGCATCTTTTGTATTCTTTGGTTTATCAACTGTTGAAGCTAATATTTGTTTTGACGGTCATAACTACGACAGTTGAGAAATTGTATTGTCTTATGTACTATTTTAATCATAAGAATTTTGGTATTTGTTAATTTTGTGTTGGTAGTCTATTTCGGTGACCTGATCCATATTAAAAAATATAACTATTAAACTTACTCTGAAAAAGTGACCGATAATAATATATCCTGAATCCTCACCTGATTATGTTTTTAAGGAGTAGAGAGAAAATAATCTATATGTACGTTAGTAGAAACTAGAAAATAACAAGATATAGATGGGTCCCGTCCCTTAAGAATTATTGGGAAAATAAAATATATAAAGTAATTACAAACCTTAAAAGAATTGGCATGCTTTTTAAAACTTTGGATTGACTAAATAATTGTGTATCCATTATGTTTAGCGAACATTTATTGTGGATGCTAAATATTGGGTAATCAAATAAATATTAAAATATACAGGCCCAGGCTTTTTATGGGGTTTAATTTGCAACTTTTATGAATTTATTTAATAAATACAAAACAAAACGAATTAAAAATCGAAAGATGTTATTCAGTTAAAAGAATAAAAAAAACTGAAAAGCAAAAATTCTTTTAGGCAATAGGGAGAATCTTTTGGTTTTGGGTATGGAAATGGGTTTTTGAATATATTTGGGGCGGAGTGGTTACTGGGCTTTTATCTGTCTGTACCCAAAGATTGTTTCTATGAATTGTCACTTTCGTCCTTTTCCTTTTCTTTTCTTTTCGGTTCCAAATTCCAAAATATATATGTTTAATAACTCCCAAGAAAGAACGTCTTGATCCAAAAAGGACCTGTCAAATCTCAATGACTCGACTTTACTCTCGATTCTGAATTTTCAAATTTTGAAAATCTTTTGGCTGTTTTCTGCCATTTCTCTCTCTCTCTCTCTCTCTCTCTATATATATATATATATATATATATATATATATATATATATATATATATATATATATATGGGCGGCTTTTAGGTTGTATGGAGGCTCGACCGCACAGAGCCTCCCAATTTCATAGAGACTCACGATTATAAAAAAAATCTAATTTTACACCAATAATTTTTTTTTATTTGACATGTGTACGTTGTGCATCAGCGCATTACAACGGAATTCATGTCAAATTCAGTTTGATTTGTATTATTAATTTTAATTTATCAATGATCAGTTTTTTTTTTTATTCACGACCTCCAATTTACCTATTAAAATTGAGTCTCAAAATGGACCAATTTACTATTTAAAATATTTAAGAGATTATGTTGCAAACACAAAAACAGGGCCTCCGAAATACATTAGACGACCCTATATATGTATATAACTGACACCACAAGGAAAGAAAAAATTAAGCACTCACTGTTTATTCTTTATTATTGATATTGATGTACTGAATATTTCATTGTCTACGATATATGGAATTATGTTAGTTATGAACAACGATATCCATTGAAATATAAATATTTATCGTTGTGAAATATTTGTAACCGAGAAACATTGTAAATTAAAATTGAAATGTTACATAAAATTAATATATGTTATATTTATTGGATTTTTTTACAAAAAATTTAATATTTATGTTTATGTGTGTGTGTATATATATATGCTCAAAAAATAATTAGTTTTTCTAAAATATCCATTACATGGGTTTATATAAACTAGTAAAAGAATAGAATAAAAAGGATGATAAAAAATTTCCATTCTTTTCTTTTTGGCAATGCTTATTTAAATCTTAATGGAATCATTAAGAGGTTATTTTAAATTTGAACGACATCTTAATGATTACATTAAGAAGTAAACAAACAACCCTCTAGTCATGGATGGAAGAAATGAGACAAAATCTATCAAATTTGCCATCCTTAAATGAAGTCATGAAACACGAAATGAATTTGTATTTCTTTTTGCTTATTCCTTCACTAATGATGATGTTTTGGAACATAACCAAAACAATAATAATTTTATTATTTTCCTTCATTTTCTCTTCCTTTTCCACGTTGAAGTAGATAGATTTTGAGAACACAACGTAACGTGAAACATTAATGAGAACATATGGACCAACAGATCAAACAACAAAACAGACCAAAAGCCTCATTCATATATATAATAACATACTACTACTACTACAAACTAAAAATTCGTGTTGGATTTTGACGAACCAAATGTTGTTATTGGCTAAACAGACATGGAGGACAAGATTCAAGAACTCAACGGAGAAGACAAGCCCGACACATTTGGCGAACGTGCAGACTTCTACTACCGAAAGCGTCCTGAACTGCTAGCCTTACTTCAAGACCTCTATAACCGTTATCTCTACTTGGCTGATCGTTACACCCGAGCCCTCTCCAAGCAACAAAGACAAGAACAGGAACACATCATTAATCAACAAGTAACAACGACACTAGTCTTGGACGATACAGATGACGCTGAAAGCTCCATCTCTTACGAGCCTCCACCCAATCCTCAAAAACCTTACACTTACGAGTTAGTAATATCAGAGCTGGTGATGAAGTTTGTTGAGTATGAGATCGCGGTGGATGAGCTGCAGACATTGGATACAGCCCAGGTATTATATTTGTAGCGACTAGCGAAACATTAATTGGTTATGTTAATATCGTTAATATGGTGTTTATATATGAATGCAGGAAGAGTCGAAAAAGAAGATTGAGTTACAGAAAAGTCTGCTAGACGTGTTAGAATCAGAGCGTGTGGTGCTAACAAACGAGAACTCAAGGCTAGCATCAGAGTCGTTATTCATGAAACGTAAAGCCGGGGAGCTCGCAAGATGCGTGTTGTTAGAAAGGACGGAAGACCAACGTGTGTTTGTACTGAGTCGTAAAATCGATGATCTTCAAGGACAGATATACGAGCTGGAGAAAAGGAACAAGGAGTATTACGAGAAGCTAATGAAACAGCAAGAAGAAGGGAACAAGAATGAACAAGGGGTGAAGAAGAACATAAGCATAAACATAAAGAGGTTGATGGTGAAGAGCAATGGTGGTGGTAGTAGCAGTAGCATTAGCTGGAGTGGTGGTGAGGATGAAACAGGTTGTTCCATGAGTAGTACAAGTAACAGCAGCACATGTACAAGTCTGGCTCAGGTGATGAAGGACAACAACAATTACAGTGGTGTCAGTAAGAAGATGAAGATGAAGATGAAGAAGAATGGTGGCAGTGATGGTGAGAAGAAGAAGGTGTATGGATGGTGGGACCGGATGAAGAAATTTGACATGTTTATGTGTGGACCCCACCTTGATGCATAAACCTCTTATTTGACCCTTGTTGTTGACTTTTGAGTATTAGTGTAAGTAAAAGTAATTATGGATAATACCCTGTGGTTAGTGGTAACCAACCCACTATTAACTATAGTAGTAATTACCAAATTACCATGAATGAATGAATATGTTCCATTTGTTCCTTTCTCTTCTCTGGTGCTAAAAGGACACACACCTTTAGGGTGCAGGAATCTTTTAAAAATATATTTTTTATTACCATTAGAAGTTAGGGTGTGTGCATATTCATGTTAGAAAAAGTTAGTAAAAAAAGAAAGCTATTAATAGAGGTGTCTATTTGGTATAATTGGGTGTCTTTTTAGATTTCTCCTACTTTATGCTTGTACTAGGTTAATACCCATGTACTACATGGATTGATATAAAAAAATTTGTTATCAATTAAATATTTATAAAAAGGTGGAATCCCTTAAAAACCTTAATTTTTAAAAAAAAAAATTAAGATACAATAAAAACAAATAAAAAGATGAAATACATGCAAAATCATTAAGTCAATGGTAAAAAATGATGACTCTAAGTCATTTTTAAGTCAAAATAAGACAGTTAAAATAAGATTCAAAATATTTTAATTATTTATTTAAATATAGTATTTTATGACTCTTACATATGCAATTTATTTTAATTATTATCTTCTTAATATTGATTTAAAAATTTTAAACATTCATTATGCTTTGTTTGTTATTGTGTTATCATCAAAATCCCATAGAATTCAACGAAATAAATTTTAAATGATCATTATTTTATATTTTTAATTTTTATAAAGTATATTAATCTAAATTTTATAAATTTGTTAAATACCTAAAATTTAAACCATATACAAGTTTTCTTATTGAATATGTTTTTATTAATAATACATATTTATTGCCTCACTAATTAAAAGTTGATACAACAATTCTAGTGTCAACTTAATAAATAAATATTAATTAAGATTATTTGAAATTAAGTTATTTTAAAATATAATTTTTGCAACATTAGTTGAAGTTTTGGAAAATATTAATATAAAATTTATTAAAGAAAATACATTTAAAATTTGAATGATTATTTTTTTAATGTGTCAAAGTTTCATAACTAACCTATAAAGATTTGATAATAAAAAGTTTTTATATTTTATTGTATACTAAAGTATTTAATTATTATTTCATAAAACTATTTATTCTTTCAAACTTTTAAAATTTGAAGATTTTATTGATCTTTTTTAAAAATTATTTTAATTTAAATTAAATTATTTTACTATTTTTTTAAAATTATTTGCTATTTGAGATGTTTATTATTTTATTGATTTTTTAAATATTTTTATTTAGCTTGTTAATTTTGAAAACTTTTAATGAGTATTAGTTGTAATTTCAATTAGTTTAGGAAACACAATTAATAAGTTTCAATAATAAAGTTTAAATTAAATCAATTAATAATATGCATTTTACTTAAATTAATGTTAATTTTTATTTTTGGAAAAAGAGCGGGAAAATGAAAAATTAATGTGTTAGGAGTATGACATGTGGCGATTATTGTTCTCATTTATTATAATATATAGATATAGATTGGCTTTCTATTTGTACAAATTCGGATACTCAAGTGATGACACAGTGTTTCCAAAAGTAGATAAAAGAAAAGAGAACAAATTGTTGAAATGTGTGCAGCTTCCGCTTAATGGGCTTAACTTGTGTCTAAAACTAGCTTCCTTAACGTTATAAAGCCCATTTTAATTGGTTTCATGAAACATATTAAAAAAAAGGCCTAGTAATTAAATTGCAAAACTATACTTGATTGTAATCTTGGACTTGGATTAAGTTCATCGTTCACAGTTTTTGATGCTCTCCTTTTTCTTGTCCATTAATGTCACCAAGCTAGGAAACTTTAATTATATTATGCAGTTGCAACTTGCTAGGATTTGAAAGTATATAATTCAGGTCCAATACAAATGCAAATCTCTGAGTCCTTCCTTTTTGATCCACAACTTCAAGATGAAATTTAAATAAAAAGTTAGCTTGATGACGATGAGAACACGGACGAATGGTGTTTGAAACGATTTGAAATGTTAAAGTTTGTAAATGTTGGCTAAATTATGGCACTTAAAACCCTAACAAATGAAAAAAAAAACGAAGTAAATCCGAAAACAAAACATATTAATATAGGAAGACTAGAGGTATGATCATATTACAAAACAAAAAGAAGAATTGTTGCATCAACGATTGTCCTCCTTTTGGATACAGCTTTAACTGTTGTAAATACTTCAAATTTGTTTTTCATATGGTATAACTATAGGGGTATTTAAAGTATTTCGAAACAAAAAGGTGATATATCATTTTGATTTTGAGGTTAATGAAATCAGTTTTTGTTATAACATTCAGTTTGGTTACAGTCCACAATTTTGGTATGGATTGTTAACCTAATTAAAGGGAAATTGTTTATTTATAAAAATGAGTTTTTATGCCTTTTAATATCAACATCTATCCCAATAAGAATATAAAATCATTAAACTGGTTATTTTCATTAAGATTTAGGTTTACAATATATTCAAATCAATATATCCTTTTAATTATCCGATACTTATTTTTGATTTGGTTAATCGTTCGTCATCTTTATGTGAAAG
Organism: Centrapalus pauciflorus; assembly: GCA_020465985.1. NCBI lineage: Eukaryota > Viridiplantae > Streptophyta > Magnoliopsida > Asterales > Asteraceae > Centrapalus > Centrapalus pauciflorus. The sequence goes on from JAANYP010008403.1 coordinate 1,651,563, forward strand.
TATGATATGATAGAAAAGATATCATACAACATTTAGGTGTAGACATTGTATAACATCAATATAAATTATTTGGGATTTATAAGGTTTCAAAAGCAACATTGGTTGGTGTATGGTATACATGTGAAATATGTACAAATGGCATATCAAGTGTTAGGTATGGGGCTTCTTTCACAAACACCCCATATTCTATGGGACCCATTAACTAAAATCCCATAGAAAATGACATTTAAAAGTTGTTATCTTTCAACTTATTATATAAAATAGTTTGTAGAGATCGAAGATGCTTTCACTTGCATGTGAATGCCTTATTCAATTCATATACATAAAGCTTTCCGCAAAAATCCACCCGCTGTAACATGCTCGCGCGCGCACACACGTACACTCTCTCTCTAAAAGAAGAATTTGTAGTGTTCTTTAATTTTCTTCGTGTTATGTTTAACCAAAATTGTAATGAGACAAGTATCACCAAACCAAATTTTAAGGATTGCATTGTTACACTTAAACTTGCTTTTGAAAATGCAATTCAATGTGTATGCGTTTATCACCACATATAAACACTTAGACATGACTGATATTCTTTATAGAAGATTGACATTACATTCAATTAACATAGAATTCTAACATCTCCTTTCTATTATCTAATCAAATTTCTGACATTTGGGCGATGTAATAAAATGAAGATGCAAGAAGATTTTATTATTGTTAAGGAAGTTTGAAGTTTCTAAAGTAGTTTATTTGGTAATTAGGAGTCAACTATGTTGGCTAAGTGACCAAATATGGGTGGGTGGGATGCAATAGATATTGGGGGTTGTTTATTAATACAAGTTCTAATCATTTATTCAAACAAATCATTACTAATTTTAATGATTGCCAATCATTTATATGCTATTTTTATACTCCTACTTTACCCTCTCAAACATTAAACATTTCTAAATTTCTTTGGGTTGTTGAACTAAGTTTAGATATGTATATGTGTTTGGTTAGAGGTATAAATGGAAAGTATCAAACCTATGTTGACATAAAATTATGAAACAATAACAAATACACATATTATAAAAGCATAAAAACGAATACAAATAGCTAATGAGAACAATAATCTCTTCATCCTAGAAGATTTATAGAATGCTTAAATCATTAAACCAAAAACCTAGATTGATTTTAACAATGATAAATAAACATATTTTTATGAATGTAAGAGTAAGTAAAGACTTTGTGTTTGTTGTTTTTCTATATGTACCTTGTCAAACAATAGCCCAATTTTATATCTCGAAGAACGATTAACATTTTATTGATGTTGATTACAAGATAAGAGTCCTTTTAAATGTGAACACAGATGATATCGTATTGATGGACACCCTCAGAGAGTGGGTTACCCCCTTTTTTTTTATAGGATATTGTATAAAAAGAAGCTAAAACCTTCAATATATATGTTGAGGTAAGACTATGATCTATTTAAATACCGAAAGTATATCTCTATAGTATTTTAAACTAAATTTAATTATCATATAACATTTCATGAAGAAGAAGTGTCGGTCAAAATGACTCAACGTAAATCTAATCAAGTCAAATATTGGAGGATTTTACTAAACCTTCTATTAGTTTAACTTGATAGCAATCAAATATAATTTAGATTGATTAAGCGTCACATATGTGGATCGAAAACATATAAGAGATATCTTTCAACAATCTTATACTTAAAATAAATCAACAAATGCCGTATTCTTCGTCTCCTCTCAATCTCCTACTTGTTTTAGAAAGATTTGTAAATAGAGTTATTATAATGATTAGTTGTTTATGATTATTAGCTTTAAGTAGCTGCGACATGATGTAATTTTCAATGGGATTTTAGGGGTCCCTATATAGGAATATGGGGATGTCTTTGGAAAGGAGCCCCATACCTCACAATATATATATGGCATTGGGAGATCTTTTTCATTTAGTTAGTTATTTAATGATATATATACCAATCATAAGGCATTGGCACAAATGGAATATTTGTACTCATAGTCCTAGCTATAATAATACCAAATAAATTCAAACCAACTCCAAATACATACAAAATCCATAGCCTTTCATTAATTTGGTTTTTGTTAATCTTAATTAGGACTTATTGTCAATAAGAAGTGACTGTGATGATGGATGCCAATCAATTTAAAGATAGACAAATTATTGATGCCGAGAAATCAATCTACTTAAGTGTGTAGCGTGCCAAATTTTTATGAATGTGTGTGGTTTGCAATGATAAAAATGGAGAAGGCCGGGGTTTCATGATGAAACTATGGTGTTGTTTGTTTTTTAAGAGGTTGATGTCTGCGGTCTGCAAACTTAGCTGTAGAAATTTGCGGTCAGAAGAGGTGGCCTAAAGGTCTGCAGACGTCCGAAGACGCAGAAGACGTTCGCAGACGATGCGGAAGACGTCCGCAGACGCGGGAAGACGTCTGCTGACGTGGGCAGACGCAAAAAAACAAACACACATTTATATAAAACGTCTTCCTTCGTCTTCGAGTTCACAGACATAAGAGTTTCGAAGATCTTCCAACAAAAAACAAACAAGGCCTATATATACTAAAAGTCAATGAAATATTAAGAACCTTGCAGTATAATGTGCCAAATTTCAAATAACCGAAATTGTTATAGCTTTTATTGGCTTAATAATGAAATTGAATTTTTCAATGATATGATACATGATAGAAGATGTATGTTACGTTAGCTAATTGTTAATGATATAACAAAAGAAGGATCAAATTTAAAAGTTATGTTTATAATTAATTGAGTATTTTGTAAAAGTTTTTGATTTTCCAAACAAAACTGAATTCTAATTGTAATTTTAGCTTGAGTTGATAATTGATTAACACGACTTAGAGAGTGTTTGGATTTGCGTTTGAAAAAGTGCTGTAGCGTTTTGGAAACTAATGATCAGATAATTGTTGTAACAAAATGTGCTGCAGGAAATGTAGTGTTTGGTTTAGCTTCTGCTGTTTGATATCATAATTATCAAATAATCAGTTTTTAAAGTGTTTGGATTTGCGTTTTTACTTGTAAAATGACCAAATAATCACTTATTAAGCAAACAAGCTACAATTTTTAACTTATGAAAAAGGGTGGTAAAATAAACGCTAAACGCAAATAAATCACTTATTAACGTCTGCAATCCAAACACTTTAAACCAATTATTTGCGTTATTGTAACGTAATAAGCTAATAATCATATTTATAACGCAAAACCTAACACCATCTTATATGGTACCTCCAATGACATGTTTTGGATCGGATCACCATCCTTACACACATTATACAAAATTCTTAATTATTTATAGATATTAATTAATAATACAAATTACTTCAACAAATATCAACATTAAACGAAACTGGGACCAAATTCCTAAAATGAATAAATTACCATGTGGACAATTAGTACATTAAATTAATATATAGAATGTACTTTTTAATTGGGCAAATTAAATAAAAAAATGGGAATGAATACATATATGGGTATGGGGTTCCTTTCAATTACAGTATATAGGACAAAAGTCTTATTATATAAAGTAGTAAAAACTTGAAAATAAAGCAGAGATGGATGGATGGATGGGCTAAGATTGAGATATATATATGAGGTAGGTTGAGGATCCTCCTTCCATGTGCATGCTTTCGCTTTATTATTAAAATCAAACACACATCCATCCATCCATTTTATAGGCAATTTTTTTCGGTATATTTCTCATTTCTGATATAGTTCTCATTCATTAACTAAATTCTAGATTTTTAAGTCTTCAAATCATTTAATTATTAGATTTTAGAATTTATGGTTACTATTTTCTCTAACGTTTATTTTACTATTGCGTATTGTTGGTCCGACCCGATTACTTTAATTAGTTAAATTATTGAACCGATAGGATGACATTGATTGTGCAACCGGCGTCTCCGGATCCTGGGTCCGCCACTGCACATTTAGCCAATAAACATTTTTCACTGATTTAACCACTGATAATTATCTCAATTTGACCACTTAACGATTATTTATTGCTCCGATTTAACTATTTGTTTTGTTCAGTTTTCTCTAAATAAAACACCAAACTAAAGTTTAGTGGTTAAATCAAAATAAAATTTAGTTTAGTAATTAAATGAGATAAATCTGAAAGTTGAACAAACAAAGCAATGGCTCTTTCAGAATGATGTCACTCGTGCTATACAGAAACAAAACTCGAATATAAAAAAAATTGCCACCTCTTCTGAGTTGGGAATACGGGATATAATATAGTAAGAGGTGAATACGTGGCGTACGTGCCGGTTAATTTCTATACTAACAAGGAATTATCAATTAAAACAAGAAATGATTAATTAATTAATTAATTAATTTATTAATTTATTAATGGGTAAAAGTACAACCAGCCGGACCAGGGTGTCCGTCTACAAAAAAACTGGTAATTAACCAGCCTCTTTTTAATTTATTATCATCTTCTTTAGTTCAGTCTTACGTACAGTATCTAATAAGTTATAACGGTGACTTCATTTGTTTTTTTTTTCTTTTTTTTTTTTCCCCTACAGGCAACGACTTTATTGCTTTAAAGATCAAATACAAACCGAATAATGGATTGACTCAATATTATTAATCCAACCTTCTTACATGACATGACAAGCCCAAAAGACACAAACCTAACACAATTGAACCCACCTTTATATCGACTAATTGTATCAAAGACACGTTGCGATAGCGCAACCGATCGGATGTAGGTTTAAATTAGCTAAAGCTCAAAATGTTGTAGCAAAAAATGACATCAATACCAATAGTATCCTGGTGAAAGAAAACTTGCAACCAAAAAATAATAGAGAAAGCAAATAACAGGAAAAAAAAAAAACTTATAAATCGAACAAACCAAATTAAACCCTAACAAATAAGGCATAAAGCCTTCTTTTTTTTTTTTTTTTAAATTAAAGATCTGCGTCTATAAAACAATATAACAATATAACCTTACATGGCGACTATATATAATAGATTTTTGATATAAACCTTAATATTTGAAAATATGTTAAGGATACCATACCGTTAAAAATATAAATACCAGAGATTAAAAGAAATAAGGATGACGAACTAAAATAGTTTAAAATAAAAACTCGATCAATTCTTATAAATTTTATGTATTTTACCCTACATCTACTGATTAGTCCATTTGTGTCTATATATTTTGAATGATAATAGAGTTAGGGTTATTTGTTAGCTTGTTTTCGTTATGTGATGATTTGATTAATATTGGATTTAGTAAGGCTATATGGTATAAAATAATAAATTTAAAATTATGTCTGAATTAAAGTTAATTAGTCTTTTTGGTGTTAAATGACATGACGAATAATTAAAATTTTAAATACTTCATAACTGTTTGTTTAAAAAACATGTTTTATACATATATAAAAAGAAAATACCAATATAAATAACATATATAAACACATTATAGAAAATAAAATATCTCTAATGAAATATAGAATCACAATCACAGTTCATTAATTATTAGGATAATATTTAAATTATAAAACATGTAAGATGATTAAATAACAACAAAATTTTAATGTTATCAAAACAATAATGACAATAAGCTTAGCACTGTACAAACAAAAAATCAAGCCAGAAACTACTTTTACACAACACTATTTTAGGTGGCTGGTGACTATGGGAGTTGGGAATGGATGTGATGGAGGGAAAAAAAACTAAAATAAAAGAAGGTATCCTAGGAAAATGATGGATTGAAAGTGGAGAGTGGCTCAATTGAAGTTTATATCAAATAACAGACCGATCTCTTTTACTGACTGAAATAAGCACTTAACGAACATATTGCATGGATTGACTGAATACGTTAAAATGGATCATTCAATCCATTAAGACTTTATTAAACATCTGAATTGTATAACCTATGCAGCCAATTATTACATGATCTTTCTCTATATTGTTTGTATATGGTAAACATAACATGATTCCTATAGAAAAGTGAAATTAAAGTATGTAATAACATAATTTAATAAACAACACTTTGACAAAACACATAATAGATTTGTGATTTAAGTTCAAAGTTGATAGTCCTTAAAAAAAGAATATTAATTTTGAAGCATGGAATAAGAGTAAAAAGGTGTTATGAAAATTAACAATATACATATCTCTATCACAAAAATAAAATAATTGATCATAAAGATTGAACAAGCAATGAAACGTCTATTCAAGACAATTTCTTACATGACTTTTAGTAATTGTCTTTTGAGAGTAATAATTAAACATCGGGGATGCAATTTCATAATAAAAGTTGTTTCATTGTGTCTATCTTATTGACACGTTATATATGAGTTTTTATGTTAAAAGAGTGTTTAGTCTCAAACAAACAAAAGTATGTTTGCAAAAGTATGTTAAGAGAGTCTTTGAATAATTTTTTCGTTTCCGTCCAACCACAAATATTTGAGTAGCAACGTGAGTGGTCTTAACTGCGACATTTGTCAAACACTTTCTTTGTACATAAAAAAGGAACGATGATTTGTACAAAACAAGAATTTGTATTATAATAACTTATCTATTAATTTAGTTTTGAATGTATTGTTCTTATACCTTGATTTATACTATTTTAGATAGCGATTTTGCGTTTACATTAGTTGATGTTGAACATCGAATGAATATGGTTCATGATAGTTTAGATTGTAATTTGCAATATGATGAATTGATGATATGATTTTGAATGTACTAAATATTAGATTCACGTTATCGTACATATATGTTGTTTTTGTCATGTTTTTTTCGACCTAATGATGTTAAACACCAGTATAAACATGAATTTATTGTAATGAACAAGTGGGTTAAGTTCAATGTTATGGATTCTAAGTCTTCATGATGATAAAAGATCTTGATGTTGTGTGTTTACTTGAAGCACCCGAGCCACCGTTGTTTGAGAGAATGAAATTTAGGAGCATCAATGCGATCGTGTTGTTCATAGCAAAACAAACTTTTCCTTCTTCAATATTAGGTCTAGAGAATAATGTGTGTCTCAAACCACTCATAATTAAGTTAATAACTCTCTTTAAATCTAAAAGGGTTTTTTTTCGTTTTTTCTTTTATAAAATGAAAATGATACATCAACATGAAAAATAGGTCTAATAAAGAGATTTAGAGGTATTTGATAGAAATATCTACCTTAGTCTCTTTTGTAAGTTTTGTTTGTTTCTTTATCTCTAAATTATCTATTCATATTAAGGTGAAGTAAAATGTTGAGTTGATGCACGAGTTTATAGGTTAGTGGGAGATTACCTGTAAAAACTAAAAAGCCCACGAAAAACTCTTGATGGACCGGCTACATACAATGACAAACTACTATTAGGTATTTAGCGGGTTTGTCCGCAATTCGGGTCCAAATCCTATACTTATATTTTATAGCTCCATTTTCAACATCTTTTATATGAATATATTCTCATAACTAACATTTAGCATAGTGAAACGCACCGTTTTGGTGTTTCATTATGCCGCCTCACACTTTACAATAATTACAAAGCAGTCCCTGTAGTTTATATTAAATTTTAAATTTGGTCCCTAAACTTTCAATTTTTTAAAATTAGTTATTATTATCAAGGTTTACATTCAACATTGTTACTTATCTATTAACTTTAATTAAAATATACATTTTATCATTGTTTATATTTTTTTACCAATCTAATTAAAAATTATTAACAATACTATTTTAATAAAATAAATAGGTCTAAAAATATTAATATTTTTAATCAATCGGAAACAAAAAATAAATACAATAAAAAAATAACACTAATATATATATATATATATATATATATATATATTCCATTTTTGAACGAAAACATTTCGAATTAAATTGGTTCGTCGTTTTTCCATTTCGTTAAATTGGAAATCGAAATGGTTCATCGTTTTTCTACTAAAACATTATAAATTGGATTGTTTGGTTGTTTTTTACGTTTGGTTAAATAAAAAATCAAAATGGTTATTCGTTTTATCCGTCCAAAATACTTAAATTTAATTGGTCTTTTTCCCATTTGGTTAATCATATTGCTGGAAAAATAGAAGTGTTCGTCGTTTCAATTTTAAATGTTTTCGCTTGAAAAAAACAATGAACCATTTCGGTATTCAATTTAATCAAACAAAATAAAACAACCGCTTAATCTAATTATTAATGTTTTTGACCGGAAAAAACATTTAATAACTTTGATTTTCAATTTAACCAAACGAAAAAACACCTAACCATATTAGTTTTGAATATTTTTGCTCAGAAAAAATGACAAACCATGTTAAATTTAAAGGATTGGAAATAACGCCTCACTGATTTAACTATAAATGTTTTCGCTTTGAAAAAACGAAGAACTCGATCTAATTTTTAAGTTAACTGAACGGAAAACAATTAATCCATCTATAAATAATTCGATTTAAAAAAAAAAGACAAATTATTTCACTTATTAATTTTTTTAACGGATGAAAAATTGAAACCTTTTAAAGCTTAATAAATATTGAACTCAACATTTTTTATATTTATATATTTGTAAATATAAGTATTCATTTTGTACAACAACTTCTTCAATATTTGATTAGATATTTAAATATTAAAAATTTATGTTTTTACCCCAACTTGAAGAATTAAATAACACTATTTCATTTTATTTTGTTTTTTGGTTTTTGCCTTTTGTCTCAACATATGTATATAAAACGTCAACTTTTGTTGTTCATAATTTTTGTGAAAAAATGGGTTTACTATGAAAAAACCAACATGTTTTTTACATTATTGCGGTATAGCCTCTTTGTGTTACTTTTTACCAATAAAATCCGTAAATTATTTATTTGTTTGTGATTTTTGAAAATATTCTTTTTTGCCAAAAAAAAATCATTAAATTTGAGGGCTTTTCGTGGCATGTTGTTTTTTTGTGGTAAATACAAGACTGATCATGAAAAAAAAAACATTTTTTTTCCGATACCAGAAAGAAAACAATAACCTAAAGACTTTCTTAGGAAAACATAACATGGATTGACGAAACCACAAAAAACATGAAATCATATTCTTTTATTGTTTTGTACATATAAAACCCTATAAAAACAATATACTTTAGACATCATCAATTGAGTCATACCAAATTCGTAAAAATAATGTAACTCACTAATACTTAAATACATAAATGCACTTACGTTGTTGTCATCGTTAAACAATGTTTATATTTCTTAACATCATATGTTACCGTAAGCGATAAAAACCACATATTTTTTACGGATACCCGCAGCAATGCGCGCGCAACCATAACACTAGTTATATATACAAGAGTCATTGATTTCTTGTAACCCAAATTTGACGATAGAGTAATTGTATTTGTAGTTTTTTGATGGGATGTTGGTTGCATTTTAGAATGTTTGAGTCGGGTCTGCTCTCTTTCTTGGAGAATTCTCGCCCAAACTTTGTATCATTGAGGTTTGTTTTCGTAATATAATGAAGAAAAAGATTATTTGATAATTCTATCATGTGATATGGTACTTCATATATATTTTATAATTCTCATTCATTGTTTTACATTCTAACATACTTGTCTTACTTAGAACCAACATTTTTATGTGTTTTCTGTTGTGTAAAGTACTTGTGTCTTTTAATCTACAGATAAATATAGATTGCAGACGTTAACCTTATAAAAAACAAACAGCACCTTAGAAGGTTAAACTATAAAAAGTCTATCTCAAAGGCAACCCTAAAGAACCATTACACAACTACAATCACTACAAGGTTTAAGGGCAATATTAGACTAATAGAGACAACAAAGTTCGCCCTAATACCCCGAAATGCCCGCCTCTATTGCCTTTAGAGGCGACAAAAGAACCCATAATATATCGTTTGTTATGATAAATCTTACGACCACATATATCATTTGTTGTCATTACATAATAGCTGAATTTGAGTCGAATTCCTTTATACTGTCAAACTTGAGCTCCATTTTTACAATGAAGTAACTAAAATAATCCTAATTTGTAACCGCATTATCAAAATAAGTACTAACAATAATTTTGAGCATATAAAGTAACTTTAAATAATTTTATTATAAAACAAAACAATTGATGGTGGGTATTACTATCGGCATCCACCACGTTTGCATGTCTCTAGTAGTTTGAAATATATAAGTTTATTTATAAGTGAAATTTAATCGTTAAGGATTATTAGAATATACAAAGGAAACGACGAAAAAAAGAAAGAATTAATGGTGGTATGTACGTGTGTTATTGCACTTGTATCTGTACTGTCTCTTTTCAGCTCTCAAACCCATTTTGATTCTCCTAACTTTATGCCTAGCTCCTTCTGTATGTGTTTGTTGGTGACTTCATATAAATCTTTATTTTATGTTTAGCCTTTTTTTTAAAATAAAAAAATAAATAGACGCATTGTTCGTAATTATTATTTATAATTAGGATTTAACGACAAATTTTTGTGTTTTATAAATATAAAAATATAGCCGGATAAAACATAATTCCAATTTCCACTACTATTTTAACATATTGTCAAGTTATTCCCAAATCAAATTCAATCTACGTATGCTAAAATTTATTAAAATTTACTTATGTAACATGTTTTTCTCCTAGCTAAATTTATTAAATTTACTTATTTAACTCAGTATAAATAAATAATGATTCAAATTAATCCGTTTCTATTATGATATAATATTGTCATATTCCTTACTTTCATCTGATTAAACTAAAAAATTAACCATCAATTTATTTATAGTAACTTAGGAATCTTTTGAAAAGAAAAGACTTTTGTATTTATAGATGAAACCTGAAACTGAAAATATTTGCACACATGTTATGTCCATTGAAGAATCATATATATATATATATATATATATATATATATATATATATATATATATATATATATATATATATATATATGATTTGGGTTCAAATGAGTACCACTAGTTTTGCGGAGTACCGGAGGTACCTCGCTTAAAACCATTTTTTTTAAAATTTTTTTTCATAATCATGTTTAAATTAATAATATAAGACTACTTGCAAAAAATCACACCTAAACACACACTATAACTATGTGAAACGTGCAAGTTCACATGAACTGCACTGTTGTGAATGTATGTTCACAGCTAAGCATGTTCACATGAATTTTTTCACGTTCACATGACTTTTAAGAGGCTAGAAAGTGTGAATGTGTGTAATTCTTTTACGAATAGGCTTATATTATTTGTATCTAAATTAATATGAAAAAAAATTAAAAAAAAAACTTTTTTTCGGAGCATGTTCACATCTAAAACCCGTGTGTTCACAGGTACTCACGGTACTCTGCATTTTTTAGGTACTCACACGAACCATATTCTATATATATATATATATATATAGATACATACATCTATGTATGTATGTATATGTATCTATACATACATACATATATGTATATATATGTATATACATATACATACATATATATACATATATATATATATATATATATATATATATATATATATATATATATATATATATATATATATATATATATATATATATATATATATATGTATATATATATAGGGAGGTTCAATTGAGAACTTTTATGCATCGAGGTACAAAAGAACCCATATCAACCATTAGATCAAAAAATTGTATGGATTAGATTAATGGCAAAAGGGTAAATAGTTGGACAATTTTATGCAACTTGTGCATTATAGGAACAAACAAGGAAGGGCATTTTGGGAAATGTGCATACCTCATTAAATTTAATATTTCAACAAATAATCAAATAATAAATACCAAATAAATTCAATTGATACATTTCCAAATTTAACAAAAATTACACAAATTCAAAAAAAAGATGATGGATATCGATGCGTTTCATCGTTAATCTTGTTTATCTATGCATCATGTTAAAAAAAGACGCATTTAACAAAAAAAAATACAAAAATTCATTTATGCATCGTGTTCAACTTGTTCATCATTCTTTTATGCATCGTGTTTGTCGTTCATATTCTTCATTGAGCTATGCATCATGTTCAACTTGTTCATCATTCATCTATGCATCGTCATTGTTCATCGTCCATTTATGCATCATCATTTTTCGTTGTTCATCGTTCATCATCCATCTATGCATTGTCATTGTTCATCATCCATCTATGCATTATCATTATTCATCGTTCATCATCCATCTATGCATCATGTTCTTCATAATTATCATCGGTTACCTCTCTTGTTCATGTTCATCATCATCGTTGTTCATCGTTATTCTTCGTCTTCGAATCATCATCACTAAAAAAAATCATGAAGAACACGATTAGAGAGAAAGAGAGAGAGAGAGAGAGAGAGAGAGAGATAGATGAGGAGGAAAATGAGGAATGTATTTAACTAGGTTTATGGTTGCCCGCGCGTTGCTGCGGGTTTCCGTCATGAATATGTAGTTTTGATCACTTAAGATAAGCTATAATGTTAAAAATAGAAAAATGTTTAATACTTCAATGATGACAACAATGTCAGTGCATTTGTGTGTTTAAAACATTAGTGGGTTACATGTTTTTTACGAATTTGGTTGGACTCAATTGATGATGTGTATAAAGTATATTGTTTTTTTTTTAAGTTTTATATGAACAAAACAACATGTTTTCATGTTTTTGTGGTACGTCTCTCCATGTTATTTTTTCCTAATAAAGTCTTCAGGTTATTATTTTTTTATGGTTTTTGAAAGAAAAAAAATCAATCTTGTAGTTTCCACAAAAAACCAACATATTTTCACTTGTTTTCCATGAAAAACTCTCAAACTTAATGACTTTGTTGGCAAAAAGAAAAATTCTGAAAAGCACAAACAAATAAATATCTTGAGGATTTTATTGGTAAAAAATAACACGGATAAGCTATACCCATCTTTTTTACACAAAAATTATGAATAACAAAAGTTATTTTATATGCATCTTGTGAGACAATACGAAAAACCAAAAAACAAAACAAAATGAATCACAGTCATTTAATTATTCAAATAGATGTTGAAGCGGAAAATTTCAATATTTAAATATGTAATCAAATATTGAAGAAATTGACGTACAAAATGAATACTTTTATTTACAAATAAAATATAAAAAATGTTGATTCAATATTTATTAAGCTTTAAAGAGGTTAATATATAAGATTAATAAATTTTATGTATAAATATAAAAACAAAAAAATAATCAAATGTAATATCGTCCAAACAATAACGTTTTTAATTTAAAATAAATAGAAATGACAATATTACCTACAATGTAACCAATATTTCTTATAAACTAAAAATACATTTAATTAATTAGTAAATAAATTTATATAAGAAAAAAACAATTGTGAAGTATAAAAAAAGTCAAAATACAAATTAAAATTTATATTTAGGCGAAAGGTAAAAAAAAAAAACAAAACAAAATATTGTGAAATTTTTTTTTCAGGTTTTTATATGTATATTTATAATTTCAAAGTACCTCAATCTTTATTGGAACAATATGACGATGCAATTAATAAAAAAACTTTCATATATTTTCTTTGACTTCTTTTTCATTTATTTTATTTTCTTCAAAACAATCTTTATACTCTCTCTAAAACTCACAATTCTACAATTACAAGAGCCTCCAGAGGGTGCATATATATAAATTTTTGATTTTTAATTGTTATATGTTTGTTAATTAGTTTGCATCAGTTTGTTTTTGTTATATTTAGTTTTAATAAGTTTTCAATTTTTAGTTAGTTTAATATTTTTTTATTAAGCTTATGAAATCTTAAAATTTTTTTTACTTTTTTTGAAAAAATAAGTTTTTATTCGGTTTACGTAATTTTATATATAATTTTGGTTCCATTAAATTGAAAATCTAAATAGTTTGTTGTTTCATGAATTTCATCTGTTCAACAAAAATTAAAAAGTAAAATAATTCATCCTCTTTTCTATAGGAAAAATTTATATATTGATTAATTGTTTTTATGTTCGGTTAAATTTAAAATCAGAGTTATTCGTTTTTTCTGAGTGAAAACATTTAAAATTAAATCAGTTGGCGTTATTTCCAATCGTTTAAATTTAATATGATTCATCGTTTATTATGAGCAAAAGTATATAAAACTAATATGGTTAGTCGTTTTTTTCGTTTGATTAAATCGAAAATCGATGTTGTTAAATGTTTTTTCCAATAAAAAACGTTAAAAATTAGATTCAGAGGTTGTTTCTGCCATTTGATTAAATTGAAAACCGAAATGGTTCGTTATTTTTTTCGAGCGAAAACTTTTAAAGTTGAAATGACGAACCGTTTCAAGTTTTCCAACGAAATAGTTCACCAAATGGAAAAAAACGGCCAATCAAATCTATTTTTAAGTATTTTCGACGGAAAAAATGAATAACCATTCCGATTTTCGATTTAACCAAATGAAAAAAACAACCAAATACTCTAATTTTTAATATTTTATAAAAAAAATAAGAACCATTTCGATTTCCAATTTAACGAAACGGAAAAACGACGAACCAATTTAATTCGAATTGTTTTCATTAAAAAAAAAGCTGTATATGTGTGTGTGTAGGATAGCTGTTACAGGAACATTTTTGTATAAATATAGGAACCCACAAAACCTTAAATGTATTGAACCAAAACACCTTTTCTGCAATTCTTTCTTGAAAGTCAATGATTTTTTGCATTTTTTTGAAAAGTAGAAGGATGTTTTTGCAATTTTAAAAAGTCATGTTTCTTAAATTACAATGAATTTTTTGCAATTATTGGAAAATACAAGGATCATTTTGCAAATTTAGAAAACACCAAAACGGTGCGTTTCAGTTTCATAAATGTAGGTTAGATAAATATGAGATTTTAATTCAAAATGTAACTCCTAATTATCATTTAATGATTTTTAGAAATAAATTAATTATCATGCATTTAGTTTTCCCTAAATGCCCTTTGTGCACCCTTGGTGGATTATCCGATGCACAAAAGTGCCTCGAGGTGCCCCGATGCATAAAAGTTCTCAATTGAACCTTAATATATATATATATATATATATATATATATATATATATATATATATATATATATATATATATATATAGTATTACTTTGACGTTGAATACGTGATATAAATTATAATTCGAAATTGAAATTATCTCGATAATATATATTGAATGGTAGTCTGAGTAATTTTTTTTTGAGTTAATTACAAAAATGGTCCCTGTGGTTTGTCCTAAAATTTGGATTTGGTCACTGAACTTTCAATTTTGCAAAAATGGTCCTTATTTTCAAAGTTTGTTTGCAATTTTGGTCACTCAACCTATTAAATTTTCTAATATGACCAAATTACCCTTATTTTGATGCAAACTAAAGAGACCATTTCTATAATTAGGTTTTAACTCTTTTTAATCTTAATTAAATAAATTATTTTTTAGTATTACTTAACTTTAATAAACTATAAAAAATAGAAAAGAATTATTTAATTATTTATGTTGGTATATAAATGATTTAGATATTTTTAGTCTTAATTAATTTTAATTTACTATAATCAAAGTGTAAACCAATCAAAATTTATAATCGAAAATATCATTGATGTTTGGAAATTATTTTTTTAAAGGTTTCATAAATAAGAAATTTTTTATTTATAATTATTTATACTGGTTCATACATTTATAATAAAAAATATTTATGTTGATCAAACCACAAAGACCATTTACGTAACTGACTCTACTTTATTTTTAATGTTAATTAACTTTAATAAATTATTAAAAAAATTATTTATGCGTTAACAGTTTAATTATAGTTAAAAATATTAAAGAAATTAAATAAATTAAATTTTAACGTTTAATTTGACCAAGTTAAAAAAAACTTTTAAATGGTCTAAGACAATCAAATTTTTTTTATTTAATGTATCAATTATTTTATCGTTTTAATTTTTAATTACACCAAAAACGATTTAAAATTTTAGGTCCGTATAACATCTTTGAGATTCATGATTAACAACTTTTATCATCAAACTTTGGTTTGTCAGACATTTACATAAAAATCGAGATATATAAATAGGTTTTTAATCTTTTTTCGTCTTTCAATTTGAATTTTCATTTTAATTCGATTAAATCGACACCTTAAAAATTTAAACCATTTGGATTTATCACTTTACCATTATCACCATGATTTCATATAAATGTGAACATATTATAAAATAGAATCTTTGGCCGATTTTATTAAAGAATAAAGTAAAATATTTGACCAACAAACATATTTTTATTATAAATTTATGAGCCAACATAAATAATTATAGAGTCAAATATTTTTATAATATTTTATATACGAAACTTCTAGAAAATAGTTTCTAAACATAAATGATTTTTTCGATTATAAATTTTGATTGGTTTACACTTTGATTATAGTAAATTAAAATTAATTAAGACTAAAAATATCTAAATCATTTATGAACCAACATGAATAATTAAATAATACTTTCATTTTTTTATAGTTTATTAAATTTAAGTAACACTAAAAAATAATTTATTTAATTAAGAATAAAAAAGAGTTAAATAATTAATTGTAGAAATGGTCCCTATAGTTTGCATCAAAATAAGGGTAATTTGGTCATATTAGAAAAGTTAATAGGTTGAGGGACCAAAATTGCAAACAAACTATGAAAATAAGGACCGTTTCTGCAAAATTGAAAGTTCAGGGACCAAATCCAAATTTTAGAACAAACCACAGGGACCATTTTTGTAATTAACTCTTTTTTTTTTTACAAAAATAAACATGTAATATTTTTTCGAAAAATATATCATGGCCGGTCGCGCTAAATTAAGATTAGTCCAACAAGTTTGACAACTAATTTTGAAAATTATTTTAATTCTTTTAATATTGAATGTATATGTAGTGTTGCATATATGATATTTTTATACGAAAAATAAACACGTAAAATTGTGAGAAAACGATATATATATATATATATATATATATATATATATATATATATATATATATATATATATATATATATATATATGTATGTATATATATAGGGGTGAGTTCAATGGAAAACCACTATGCACGTGAAAACTATGGAAACCTACG